>JASJET010000159.1:1800000-2267500 GCA_034092305.1 Diaprepes abbreviatus | reverse complement strand
AAAACAATACAAACAGGTTAAAATGGTGAAGATTATAAAATAGTACATACCTTGAAAGTAGTTTTGTGTGTATGTTTAAAAATAAATTCAATTATGATCTTTGGTATGCAATTGATATGGATAGATTTATTTTTATAAAAAGCAAAAAATAGGAAAAAAGTGGAAGACACCCTAATAATGAACCATTTTCCTAAACTATTCATAAAAAAAATAATTAAACAAAGAACCTATTTACATTATAACACAAACAAAAAAAATAAAATTAACAATACCAAAACACAAAACACTTTCATTGCATTACCGTATATATACCAACTGTCTGAAAAAATAAAATATATTTTGGATAAACATAACATAACGGTATGCCATAAGGCGAACAATTTACTTGGGTCATTTTATACGAAGTTAAAAAGCAAAGTTCCCACCAAAAAAAGATCTAACGTAATATATGCAATTCCATGCCTAAATTGTCCTAAGAAATACATTGGCATGACGACACAATATATTGAAAATAGAGTGAATGGACACAAGTATACTAAAAACGCATCGACATCTTTACATAAGCATGAACAAACATCTAAGCATGAATTTGATTTTAAAAACACCCATATTTTAGATACTGACAGAAATTATCATAAATTAGTCATCAAAGAAATGATACACATAAAAAAAGATAAAAATGTTGTAAATGACAAGCAAGATGTCAAAAATTTAAGTCAGATATACTATAATTTGATTTTTGAATAAAACATGCTTGAAGCGACTCTATAATAAATATGAGAAATAATGTAATGATGCTTGGAACGATTTCATATACACTCATACAGGTGAAAGAACGTCATTAAAAAATAAATAATAATCTTTTTTCCTATTTTTTGCTTTTTATAAAAATAAATCTATCTATACAAATTGCATACCAAAGATCATAATTGAATTTATTTTTAAACATACACACAAAACTACTTTCAAGGTATGTACTATTTTATAATTTTCACTATTTTAACCTGTTTGTATTGTTTTAAATTTTAAACTATAAGACTATTTTAAAATCTGTTTTGTTTTTATTAATTTTAATTAAATTAAAAATATAAAAATGTAATTGCTGTGATATATGTTTATTATATAAAAAATTCTGTAATTTTTGTAGATGTAAAATAAATATACCAAGCTCTTTTGAAGAAGCTCGCTATGTAGAGCGAAACGTCAGAAAGAAAATTGTTGTCCTTTGTTTCTCTAATGAAAAACCTATACCCAAGAAAATATTAGAAAAAAATATTTAACAAAAGGTTTAAGATACAAAAATAAATTATATATATATATATATATATATATATATATATATATATATATATATATATATAGCAAAAAGTAGGCAACATCAACGAATGGGTATTAAAAAGAAAAAAATAATGGAACGATGATATCAGTAAAACCCAGGGGACCAACTGCAGCGAACACCAAGGAACAAATCTCCAATAGGACGATGGCGTGTAGGAAAACCCAGAAAAAGATGGAGCTATAACTTGGACACTGGGTAGGAAGAAGTAGAAACAGACGCTGATCTTATATGGAAAAGTAAAGAAGAAGAAGTTACATTTATCCATCATAAGAGATACAAATCTCTAATTTTGGGTAAAACGAAAACTTAATATAGGAAAAATAAAAAGGAAAAGAAAAATTATCTGCTACGGAACCTTAATATAATGTTCGTTGGACACGCGCTGGACCATCGTTTTTTTAGGGCCTTGTTCCGAATTACTATATCAATCTTTCTTTAATAAATTTTCATCAAAATGACTGACAACATTTCTGTTACGTCTTTGATGGCTTAAAAATATCTGCACCTAATAAATTCATGATGATGATTGTCAAATACTCGAAATACCATTGCTTTTATGGTGATTTTTTTTAAATACTTATTTACAGTTAATCTTAGATGAAACAATAAAACGCAACTTATTGTATTTAAATTAGGCATTAAAGTTCCTTTGTAGATAAAAAATATTAAGTATGTTTATTCTAAACGATTTTCTTAGTAATTCTAAAACAATTCCCAAATAATAATCTGCTTTGACAATAACATTATATATATATATATATATATATATATATATATATATATATATATATATATATATATATATTTCTTCTTCTTCCTGTGCCCTATCCTCAGTGGGCGTTGGCGATCATTCTGGCCCATATTACTTTATTGACAGCGGCTCTAAATAATTCAGTAGATGTATTTCTGGTCCACTGTCGCAAATTATGTAGCCATGAAATTCGTCGTCTTCCGGGGCCTCTTTTACCATCCATCTTGCCTTGCATAACTTCCCTTCTTTAATAGTCCTCATGATTTCTCTCTCTCGTTTCGCATGCGTTGTAGAACAGTTTCGTGGGTTACGTGATGTATCCAAGATATTCTCATCATACGTCGGTAACATCACATTTCAAAAGCCTCAAGTCGTTTACATGCAGCCTCCGTCAATGTCCAAGATTCCAGGCTTTAAAAAGTTCTCCGACGCCTTCCGATTTCCGCTCGCCATTGCTCCCTGTCATTTCACAGGTCTTCCTCCAGTCCCCTCTCTCTGATCCTCTTATCAATGCCTTCTCTGTAACCCTTCCTAGGCCATTCTGTTTTTCTTCTTCCCGTTGGTGTCCAGGTTGAGTATTTATTTAGGAATTCGCTGTTTCTCCATTCTTTGGACGTGTCCGTACCACCTCAGTTGTTTTCTTCCTATTTCATCCGTTATTGTGTGTTCCATTCTCATAATTACGCGAATTGTTATATTTGGAACTTTTTCTATTCTCGATTTCCCTGCGGCTCTTCTCCAGAACTCCGTCTCCGATGCCTCCAGCATTCTTATGGTATTTTCCTTCAGTTGCCACGCTTCGTAACAATACGTGAGTAAACTTTTTATGATCGTATTATACAGGGTGTCCTCAAAATTGAATCATTTATTTTAATAGCTTGTAAAACTCGTAAAGAGAAATCGATTTACCAAAAATCATTTATATAAAAGTTGGCAAAGAAAAAAATTATTAATAATTATTTAAAAAATTTAAAAACTGTAATGCAAATCTTATTTCATGAAATTTTCAACCACTGCATTGTAAAAATTTTGTTTACTATTGATACTGGGTGTGCCTATTTTTTATATGTAATGGTTACACGGTGCTAAATTCGTACAGTAGTGGGTGATATTATTTTTCAATTGTGGCTGTTTTGTGCAGTAAAAATGGCACACGCTTATGAAAACAATGAACTAGTGGACGTAATACTAACTTACGAGGAGACTTCGCGACATCGGGTATTTAAAGAAACAAAAAGGAGGTCACGCTGGAAGACCTCCCTCACACGAAATGGTGGAGGTCGAAGAAGAAATGTTAGAAATTGTCGAAAGCCACCCAACAACGAGCAATAGGTATCATCGCAGGTCAATGAGAAGTTGCTCATAGTAAGGTATAGAAAACTTTACAACAAGGACAACTTTATTCATAACATTATGAACGGGTACAAGCGTTGCCACCAGAAGATTATCCTAAAAGAGTTGAATTTTATTACTGGCTCTTACATCAGTACAACATAAATGACAATTTTACCAAATTTATTTTGGCTACCGATGAAGCTACGTTTACAAGAAATGGAGTAAATAATTTTCCACAACAACCATGTTTGGGCAGTAGAAAATCCGCATGCAGTGAAAATAAGTCATTTTCAGCATAGATTTTCAGTAAATGTTTGGGCTGGCGTAATAAATGTCATGCTTATAGGGCATTCCTTTTTCCCAAATCGACGACAGGTGAATATTATTTAGACTTTCTTCAAAATAATCTGCCAGAATTATTAAAAGATGTTCCTTTAAATGTAAGACAGAATATGTGGCTTCTTTATTATGGAGCTCCGCCACATGTCAGACGAGAAGTTCACGAACATTTAAATAATGTGTTTCCTAATAGATGAATAGGGCGAAATGGGCCCATTTCTGGACCTGTACGATCCTCGGATCTAAATACTTGCGATTTTTTTCTGTGGCGCTATTTAACAGTTAGTTTGTCACGATGGGGAAGTGAATACCGTGGAAGAACTACAACAGCGCATTGAAAATGCATGTGATGTTAAATGTGGAGACCGAGATTTTATTTTTGACGTGTATAGTCACTAATGGATATGTCGATCAAGACTTTGCGTTAACCGAACAAAGGGTGCCAATTTAGCACTTTTTGTAGAACAAAATGTAATCTATTCAGTGTGGTAAACAAAATTTTTACAATGAGGTGGTTGAAAATATCATCAAATAAGGTTTATATTACAGTCTTTAAATTTTTTGATTAATTGTTAGTAATTTCTTTACTTGTCAAATCTTATATAAACGATTTTTGGTAAATCGATTTCTCTTTGCGAGTTTTACAAGCTGTAAAACAAATGACTCAACTTTGAAAACACCCTGTATATAAGATATTTGTTTCTTCTTGTTATTTTTTGATACCATAAAATGATGTTCAACATAGCCATAGCCTTTCTGCCTTGCGTCCTCTAGGAGGAGATCTGGCTGTATTCTACCGATACGCATATACTCTGTTTTTGGAAGGTTTATTTCCAGTCTCCATTTCTTGTACTCTCCACCAAGCTTTCGAGTAATGTCGTCGTAGTCGTGCGCCATTAAGATCTTGGTCATCTGCGCAACTGAGAGTGCAGAATTTCGCGTTGTTGAAGAGGATGCGCATCTCTCCGCATTCCTGCTTCCATGTAAGAAACAACAGCAGCCCTAAAATAAAGCTCTGCTCCCGACATTATTTTAATCAGGCTTGAAAACCTATACTATAATCAGAAAATATTCTTTGATAACGGTGAAATAAAAAGATTCAGTTAAAAGACAAAATTCCAGTTGAAAACTGTAAAATTTTAATTTTGATACCAAGTCCGTTCTATCATACTATCGAATGCTTTAGAAAAATCTAGCAATATTAATACACTATTCAGTTTTTTATCAGTGGCATGAATTATCTCATCAAAAAAAACCGTTGCGAAACTCTAACGTAATACGTCTCCTACAAGTACTTGGTTTTTATTATCATCTTGTCGATTTTTAGGAGTATAAATTATCCCGGAAATGATTATTTTGGACAGGAATACCCTGTACATGCTTGTAAAATTATGGTAATTAATCTACTCAAGAATCGACAAGGTAACCTGCCTGTCTCTCTCCATTTTCAGATCCGAAATGTTAGCACTTTAAAACTTAATTTTATTCCTTTTACTGTCAAAATCAAACAATACTTATTATTTATTACACTTGCAAGCCTTTTGTAAATAACTTTACAAGGTGGCATTTATAAACAATGACTGACAGTAATTACTTGCGTGAATCCTTCAAGCATTGTTTTAAATTATTTAATTCCAAGATTTCCTTCATTTGGTCGGGTAAATAAATATATAAATAAATACATCTAAAAAAAGTTCTGCCGAGCAATTGAAACCAAATCACGTCAATAAGAAATATAAAAAATTATAAATTAAGACACAAGATTGTTCTCAATATTCCAGGAAGTCATTGATCTCAGTCCCAATTTTGGGAATAATATTAAAATGAAGACATTTCGAACACGCCATTTTACATTATTCATCTGAATACCAAGTACATGAGAGGAGATCGTAATAATTTAAATTTAAACAGTCGATCGGTTGTTGGCTGCTCTCTCGCAACAACAACCGTGGCCCGTCGATGACCTTCGCCGAAGGAGAGCGAAAGCCGCGTCTCGCGGCGTTGCCAACTTTTACAATGTCGCTCATATAGCAATTTCAACCTTACTAGTCGATTCAGTGGCGCCAAAACAAGGGGGCCCTGGCAGGGAGCATTGGCGCCCATCTAAAAAACAATTTCAAAGCTTTTTAGGTTGATAATTTCTGATTAACTTTTTAGGAATTTTAAATATGTAGATAGGTCGCCACATAAGTTTTATCGTAAGGTTATTAGACGCAAACTGACAAGGATATATACATTTTTTAGTAATTTTTGTGATATAAGATGAGTTCTAAGTTATTTTAAATGTATAGTATAGTACTGCAATTAAAACACCTGAAAAGTTATTTATTCACGTTCCACGTTCGGAAAATAATAGGAAAATGTGGCTTCAGCTAGCCCGGCACCACTCTTATTTTAGTTCTGAGCTTATAAATACCGATTATTACTATTATGTAATCATTATCGATTGCGGAAATAACAATTCTTGATAAATTACTTACATGAAGGTCTTCATATTTCAAATTCAGCACATCAGAAATTAATGTTTGTTGCGAAGAAATTGGCTACCATAAAACAATCAATTCTCGGCAAATTCGAACTATTTGCCTTAATAAATCCACTTTCCTTCATGAGAAAATTTCTTAGAATCGTTTTCAAAGGGAAAAGTAAGCAAATATCGAAGAAATTACATGAAAATGACTATAAAATATGAACTAGGCAACTCCTTGACACCGATCACGAATGTGACATAAAACCAAAAAATGTATATGTCAAATTCGTGACAGTGATGACGTTGGCTGTATTCTTAGAGTAATTATCAAATGATCGAAATGAGAAAAATGAAACGATAACCATGTCCTTTTGAATATGCATTTATAGTCATTAGGTCGAAGTGATCATGATTACTTCAAATGAACTGAAAGTAATAATGACTCAAAAGAATAACCGTATCAGGACGAAGTACATAACTGACTTTGAATGGTGTTCGTTGTCACGTGACTCGAAGGAGATTTAATTACATTTTTATTATTAAATAAAATTAAAATTCCTTAAAAATAAAGAAAAATAACTGAACGAATGATCGAAAACCTGCGGCAGGATTTCGAATTTTGGAAATCTGTCCTCTTGACTGACGAGAGCAAATATAAAATTTTTGCTTGTTACGGAAATGAAAATATGAAAAGTTTTTTTTTTAGTTCCAGCTGTTCAAAATTTGTGCTAATTGATTAAAATTCAGTGTGCAAAAACTGAAATATTATACATAGGTGACAATTTTAAAAGCAAAATGAAGATGATCGGAATAATATATTGCCAGAGTAAACAAAGCAAACCGAGTGGAATACATAAAACCAGAGAAAGAGTCAAGGTCAGCCGATGACATAAAAAAAAAGGTAGCTGGCGGGAGATGAATGACAATGGCACAGGATAAAAAAATGCGAAAGGGAAGACATATGTCCGTAATAGGATGAGCAAAGCGGATTGAAGAAGATGATGATCGTTAGATCCACATCTCCGACGCTCCCTAAACTTGTAAAAATCGAGTCTGTTCTCTAATCTCTTTAGGAGTATCCTACAGCACAGTACAGATATAAATTTGTCCCTAAATAATTACTATATAATTTAAAACGGAAATAAATTATTAAAGTCTTACAAGATTAAATTGGGGCGAGTTTAAAGACTACAAAATTAATTTTTGGTTTGGAAAAGATTCAAAACAGAAAAATCTCAGAAAAATAAATTTAAAAACATTAGTAACACAAAAAAAAATTAACGAAAAAATCCTAAACGTAAATTCAGAGGACATATTGTAAACAGATGAGGAAGAAATTTAAAACCCAATAAAAGAAGTGAAAAACCTAAAAGCACTTGGGAAACATTACAAAATAAATATTAGAAGAGGGACGAGAAGAAATCGTACGAGGCATGAAAATTTTAATCAACAAATCCTTAGAAACAGACAAATGGTAGAAGCATGAAAAGAAACGACCACAATCCTACTTTAATATCATAGTCAAACGAATTAACAACATAATAGAAATGTATCTATCAAGTAAACAAGCTGGATTCAGTGAAAGGTTCATCATCTAATGACTTTGAATTAAGATCATCGTGTAAAAAGTAAACGAATATCATATGCATAGCCCTAATAGATTGTAAACAGACATTTGACTTAGTTAAGACATGAATTATACAACAATGTCTATGGAATTGTAGAATTGACAAGATATTTATCAGGAAGCCACAATAAACATCAAAGTGTCAGAAATAACAGCAGATCAAGTTCCAATACAGAAAGAAGTTCACCAAGACCACCCACTATCTCCCAAATCAAACTGAAATATGCCAATACATAGTATCTATAGCTTGTTGTAGAACAGACATGGTAGATACATCTCACCTACATGTTCCGACAAGAAATTGATTGAAATATTAGGATCAAGTATAGTAAAGTACGTCAAAGGGTGTCTGAGGAAAGGCACCGGCGGCCCTCTGAATAGTCCACCGCCAGTGTCAGGACGAAACACCCAGAAATTTTAGTGGTAAAAATATTAAGTCTATAAATACAGTGGTGTCTGGTTTACAACAAGCTCCAGAAATATAACAGCTTAAATCAATGTTGCAAGAAGTAAACGAAAATTCAAAACGTATTGGACTACAAATTAATGTGATAAAAACAAGAGCCATGATAAACAAAGAAGAGATAATGAATTCTGACAGATATAAGAGAAAGATGCACATATTTTAAATGGCAATTAGTGGCGTCTCAGGCTAGATAAAAGAGTAAGAGGTAGATTCCAAATGAAGTGAGTAGATGGGATAAAAAGCGCCACGCCGGATTTGCTTAAAAGAGGAAAACTCAAAATAGAAAGACGTGAAGAGAAAAAAAGGAGGCCCACATTCATCAATTGTTAAAAAAAGTCAATAGATATCTCATTAATTCTAATCAAAGCTTATTGTTAAAAAACATACGGTTTTCTCAAAGTTTGTGCATGTTGTATATTAACCTCCGAATTCACTAAACAAAATTTGAGATTGGACATCTCGGGCCTTCTCATCACTGCAACTCCTCCTTATGAGCACCTTGCTTGGTTGGGTTTTATTAATAAACTTCCAAAACTTTGAAGTTTTTCGCGGTGTAGCTAATTGTTTCTGTTACGGTCGTGTCCTGGTACCCAATGTATTTTCATTCCTAGATCATTTTGCGCGGTGTCCTGCCAAATTGGAAGTTAGAAACGAGTATTTTGATAGCTTGGCTCAGAATATATTGTGATTTTTAGTCACTAATTTTGCTTTTGATTATTTCATTTTCACACAGTACTAGATTTGGCCTGGAATACTGTGGCAAATCTCCCCAGACGTGTCGATATTTTTGTATTTGATTATATTCTTGCAATCTTAAAAGGTATGTCAATAACCTTATGCTTGAAAATAATTCGTATCTAAGTGGGTGGGATACTGAATCTTTCGAATACCATACAAGATATTACTCACGTGAATAGATAAATAATAAATTTGAATTTTACAAAATTAAATATATATAATAATAATAATTATAAAATGGGTATAGACTTTGAAAAGACCAATTCTAATTAAAAGTGTATAATAGATTAAGTGGTTGGAAAAGTCTTTTCAAGACCAAAAATGCTTTTTCCAGAATTCAAATCGAGACAAAACTCTAGATTTAGCGAGCATTTAAAGTAGTAAAAGTAATCTAAAAAAAAAATGAAAAAAAGGTTCAAAATAGGAAATAATTGACATTTTCTAGTTGAGATACAACTAGGCCTCTAAAACGAAAAATGCTTTTTTGCATTAACCTCCCGAAAACAAGGCATATTTCAAAATTTCGAAAATAGACCTCTATTCAAGACGAAAATAAGTAAGATCCTATCGATCGATAAAAAATTAAAACTCGAGATTCTATGAAGGTTTAAACTCCAAAAATCATAAAAATTCGCAGAAAAATTTGCTGCAAGACTAGTGCAGTATAAAAGTTCATTCAAGTTGAGAGTATATAATAAACTAAGGGATTGGAAATATCTTTGCAATATCAAGAAAATGATTTTTTTTTCAGAATTCATATCGAGCCAAAATTTCAGCTTTGGTAATCATTTAAAAATATGGAAAAACGGGAGAGAAAAGAGTCCATTTTGGGACTTCAAATGGGTATATTTCTGCTTTTTGAGCAACTCAAAGGCTCAAATTCAGTTTGAGTTCATTTTTTTAATCTTTACATAATTTTTTCAGATTTATTTTGAAACTTGACGTTCACAGTGAATGGGGGAAGAAAAGGAGCTTTTAACTCCACATACACTTAAATGAAGGCTGACTCTTTTAGATTCATCATTCAAATTCAAAATATTCGACATATATTAAATACCCCAGCGTTCTAATACTATTCTAGAAAGTAATTTTTCCAACGATACTATAATTAATTTATTTGGATAAGCTACGTAACACGTGTCGTAATTCAACGTATTTTCCATTTAGTTGCCAAAAATACTTACATATATATGTTTTCTCTACATGTAGCACCATCGGCTTACCTGGAACAAAAACAAATATTTAATTTTAAATATATTTGTATCAATATATCATTTATTTTTACACATTTTAAGGGAATTATATATATATATATATATATATATATATATATATATATATATATATATATATATATTCTTAATTCTTGAACCATTCTATAACCAACCTAAACCCAAGAAAAGACAAAATAAAAGAAAAATGATATATATGCATATATGCATCAATATTAATGTTCGGCATCCTAAAATGTTCGTATTTCAAAATTCTATCGAAAGCTATCTGGTGAGTCTCAAAAAACATTGTGGAGATTCCAATATAGCGTTCGCAATAATAGAAAATTCCATTTAATGAGCATTATTGACAAATAAAAAACATCTCCATCTTCATCTCCTTGGGGTCGATGACACCAAATCTCATATCCATATAACTTCAGCCACCCAAAATTCGTCTCTAACCTTAAAAAATATTCTAAATTACCAAAACTATGCGTCTGCATTTCAGAATGATAACCATTTATTATCATGTTTTCGGAGTCGTTGATTTGAATTCCGACATCCCTTTGCGTCCAACTAGTCACCGATTAATATACTATGTATAAAAATACTTTCAAAAACCTTATATCACTTTTCTAACACCCTTAAGTATCTAAAGTTTTTCTATTGGAAAATTAAAACAAAACGACGGATTTATTTGGCCATTTCCAAATATGTACGAAATCTTAAAAAAAAAATCATTATAAATATCTATACTCAGTTTTCAAACATAAAAATAAATGGTTATCTTCATTCTTAAACGTAGGGACGTATAGTCTTAGCAATTTAGGGTTTTTTTGAGGTTAGTGACGAATTCTGAATGGCTGAAGTTATACGGATATGATCTCAGAATTGGTTTCAGCGACCCCAAAAATATGAATATAAGGTGATTAAACTACAGTACTCAATATATTTTTTTGGTCAAATTTGAAACCCCCACCTCACCTAAAGTTATAGTGTTTATCGAAAGAGTGTGCTTTTTCTTAGTATATACTAACATTGTCTTTGTTTTTATTTATTTTATAGTTTCAAGTAAAGGACAAGTTCTATGCTCAGGACGACGGGCTTCTGATGGGTTGATGGGATGATATATATATATATATATATATATATATATATATATATATATATATATATATATATATATATATATATGGAATGGTTCAAAACTCATGCCATAGAAACGGCAACAGTAAAACCGAAAGTCTGGTTGAGATATGTCGATAATACCTTCATCGTATAGAAGGGTAACGATCAAGAACTTAATGATTTCTTGAAATACCATTCGACCTACAATTAAGTTTACCATGGAAAAAGAGATAAATGATCAATTGCCCTTCCTAGATGTCATGGTAAACCGTTCAAACGAAACAGAAAGCCAACACATACTGGACAATATCTTAATCATAGTTCTAATCATTCTGTTGTAACAAAACGAGGAATTATACGCAACCTCTATAATCGCGCTATATCTATATGCAATAATGCCGATTCATTGGAAGAAGAGGTAGCAAATATTATATCCGATTTACAACAGAATGATTCTCCTCTAAAGCTAATTGACGATGTCATAAGTAACTTTAGAACAACGAACACCGGACAACAAGAAACACATTCCTTCTTCACAATTCCGTACATTAAGAGAACTTTGGAGAAAATAAGACGAACTGCCAGTAGTTATGATATAAAAAAGCCTTTAAATCAGGAAATACACTTAGAACTCATTTAACAAAAACAAAACCAAAAACTACCGATAAGAAAGAATTTGTTTACAAAGTTCCATGAGAGTATGGTAAAATATATAATGGGGAAACCAAACGACCACTAGAAGTTAGAATTAAGGAACACAAAACTCATACACAAAAAGGGGGAACATCGAGATCAGGTATTGCAGAACACGCCTAGGATAAACAATGGACACAGTCCCTATATAAGCTCGTAGTCTTAAGACAGAATATTCAGTTTATACTTGATAACGATTAGAGGTACAACCTAATCGAAACGTCATCAAAAAAAATAAATAAATATAAAGATAATGCAAGTTCGACAACCACATTTTAGTCAATATACTAACTTATTGAAAAACGTTATTGCATCATTGTAGCTGTTCAGATAATTTTGAGGCTCAAGAATAAAGTTTATTATATATGAAGGGTTTTTGTGCATATTACAACGTAATAATTCTGAATTTTATTTACAATTTTTCTGTATGATTAAAAATTTAGTATAATTTATTAAAAAAATTGATATTCCTATTTCCGAAAAATGAGAATAATCATATTAATATTTAAATGTGAAAATTCGTTGTGTGATTGCAATTTATGGACTCAGAAACTACTGAACCGAATTGCATAATTCTTTCGCGCACTTTTCCCCTTATCACACCGAGAGGCTACAAAAACTTTAGACTTTTAGATTTTGAGGAAACACTTCTGATTTTCGCTTTTTTCACGATTACGATTTGCATAACTATTTCCCGTACTTTCCCTTTATAAAAAAAAAATATATTATTTTTCAATTTTGATGTACCATTTCCCATTTTCACTTTTTTCATGTTTACACTAAAATTTCGCCAAATACTGGTCCGAATTGAATAATTAGAATAACTATTTGCTAATAATCCAACTAAGTGTTTAAAAATAAAATGGAAATGGATATTCCGCTGACTACACAGTTTAAAATATAATTTTATTTTCACAGTTACTTTAGATGTTACAAAAAAAATGTTATGTAGCGAAAAATATATATACAATTTTACAAGAAATTTTACATAGAAAACATTTATGAATTTAAATA
The DNA here is from genome assembly GCA_034092305.1 of Diaprepes abbreviatus. Taxonomy (NCBI): domain Eukaryota; kingdom Metazoa; phylum Arthropoda; class Insecta; order Coleoptera; family Curculionidae; genus Diaprepes; species Diaprepes abbreviatus. The sequence goes on along the minus strand of JASJET010000159.1, from coordinate 2,254,386 downwards.
ACTCCTTTTTGGTTAAGTAAGCGAAATAATTTATGTACAATTTTTCCTTTTAAGTCTCACTTCAGCTTTAACGCCCAAAACGCTGACCATGGTAATGAACCACGAAGTTATAAAATTATTTGTCCGTCATATCAAATTAAAAGTAGTTACAGTTAACAAATACTTCCAATGCAATGGCAACATCGTACCGTATAGTCTTCCCCGTCCCCTTCTCCGCCACCTTACGCGATGTGATCACTTGTCTGCCACCATGAAGTCCGCCGCCATCGGCGCCGGATTTTTACTCGGACGAGAATTTTCAGTATAAATCAACCTTAAAGATGAATATTTTTAATCTTGCTTGTAATTATTTACGTCAATAAATTGGGATATAAAAACCGAACAGAATGAAAACATTTTTTGCATGTGTTGGCACGACTTCAAACAACTGTGTTCAGTACGGTTCGTTAAAGACACAATATCCACGTTGTCCGGCGAATACTTTATTATCTAAAAAAAAAACGAGAAATTTAAAAACACGTCGTAAGTTTTAATAACCGATAACAGAAAGCTCCGAAATAATCTGCAGTTGTGCATGAACAAGATGTAGTAAGTTTTTTTTATTAAGAAATGAAAGTTAGCGGAAATAACAGAGATTTTTGTAAAATTCTGGTATAACATGATTTTTTTAAATACTACAGACAGAAGATAGACCTGACAAAGTTCCAGTGGGGAGATAAAGAACGAAATACATTATGTTACTACCAACAATAATATCATAATCGTAGACATGACAGTCCTAAACGCAATACATGTAGGAAGTAATAATAGAATGTTGAGGGTGAAAGTATATATTAATACAAAGAAAGTAAGAAACTGTTCCAGAACAGAAACAGAAGAAATAAAGCAACATAAAATTAAATATGTAGATAGTATTCCAGAACACATGCAAAGAACAGAAGAACATTCAGACCTAGAAATTTTAAACTCAGAAATTAAGGAAAGCCTTAAAATAGCGGCTGACAGGATAAAATAAGACAAAAAAAGTAATGAACACAGACTACACCCTAAAACGCAAAAGTTATTTGAAGAGTGGAACATATCACAACAGGATCGAACAAATAATAGAACAGAAATACTTGAAGTAAGCAAAATAATTAAGGAAAAAATGAAGGAAGATTAAAATACGAAAATTAATAAATAAGTAAATTTTGGAAGATCGAAAGAACTTAAAACAACGTTTAAAACGCTCTATTGGGACAACAGAGAATTGAATTGTCGAAAATCAACTTTACAGTAGAGCTGCAACAAAGAATTATTCATGTCCTGGTCAGCGTTTAGAAAACTAAAGAGAATATTTAAATTTAATGCGCCTAACAAGTTTAGAATACAATTTTTCCACCAGTATATCTCCCATACCATGCTTATGGATCAAAAACATGGATACTCAATAAAAGTATAGACTACAAGTGACTCATAGAGCCATAGAGAGATGAATTCTAAGCATAAAACTGAATGATTACATACCAAATACAAAAATAAGATGAAAATTCCATGGTAAAAGATGTGATAAAAAGGTATGATAGACATGATAAATTATAGAATGGAGACCACGAGCAAATTAAGCAGGGGAAGACCACAAACTAGTTGGTAAGAGGATTAATTGAGCATGACTGGTGAAGGAAAACACACGACCGAGAACAATGATAGCAGTTAAGGGAGATTTTTATCCGACGATGGATACAAGGAGCTTACGAACATCACTTTTGCACTTCGTACCATAATCTCTAAAAGTAATTCTTTTACTAATATTTATTTATTGTTATTCACGTCATTAGAACCAAAACACTTTTAATTTACATATTAAAAAATTTTTGTTGTTAAGTTTCAAAATAACTACATTAATTCCCGACATTTTTTGAAATAAATTCTAAACCAATAAAATCACTACATAGTATAAAACAAAGTCGCTTTCTCTGTCCCTATGTCCCTTTGTATGCTTAAATCTTTAAAACTACGCACCGGATTTTGATGCGGTTTTTTTCAATAGATAGAGTGATTCAAGAGGAAGGTTTATATGTATAATAACATCCATTAAATAGTGGAGAAATACTGTTATTTTTGAGGTTTCTAATGTGATGTCGTTAATTATCATATTTTTTTCCGCTTAAATTGCAAACGCAGGCTGAACCCTACGAGATTTATCAAAATAATGTACTAATTATTTGTACACATTGAAAAGGTCTACAGAAAACTCCGCGATGGTATATGTCTATCTCTCATGGATATCCCACAATAACATTTTTTTGTCATTTACTTTTTACGACAAATAATGGCAAATTTTGAAGCGATTTTAACCAATACAGCATTAATCCTTATCCAATTAAATAGCTTAAATACATTGTTGATTTAATATAGATCTATATGGTCCTTTACAGCACAAGATTTAAATGAATATTTTCGAAGATATTACAGATTTAAAATTGCGGGAAGTAGCGCTTGCGGCGGTACTGGCCGACCGGGGCGGCGGCAGCGTGCCTATAAATAGCGCGTCGGAGGCCGATGTAATAATTGTTGTAAAAATAAAATAAATAGTCACAGTTTTTCTGTAGTGTATTTAGTATCAGCATTGCACCCGTGCGAAGCCGGGGCGGGTCGCTAGTTTGTAATAATAAGAAATGGTTCATTCTAGCCAACAAAAAAAAAAGTCTAAACAGTTTGTAGTATCCCTTATAGCACAAGACATTATTGATATTTTAAAATGACAAAGATAAACTTAAAATTTCAAGAAAATCAGAGATATTTAAAGCCATTACCACTTACTATCACCTTAACCAATCAGTTTCCGGAATTCATTCAGAAAATTAAAAATACAAGTTGATTCATCAAAATTGATATTGTCCCCTTCAAAGTACTCCCCCCATAGTCTAAAACGCACTAATACCAATGCTTGATCCATCTCTCGAAACACTTCTGGAACTCGATTTTCAATTTGGACATCAGAGCCGTCTTCGATTGAATTACCTGATAAAAAACCGCTCAAGCAACGCACACACACTTCGCACAAGAGACATTTTCGAAAAAAGAAAGATATATATTGGCTAACTCCTTATAAACGACAAAAAGCCCAAAAAAAAATGAAACCACAACTGCCAACCTAACGGTAGCTCTGAACACGGTAATAATTCACTAGTCTGCAATTGGCAACACCGCCTGTTGATATCATATCTCAGAACAAGCATGTACTAGAAAATTAATGAAAATATCCTACCTGAGCGAAAACATCAACTCTTTTTGGTGTTTCATTATAATTGCGGTATCACGAAAAACAGGTTTTCTATAATTTCGAATGTCAACAAGCGAAATAATCCTACGTTAATATACTGATAAGTTCAGGACATCTATCATATGAATAGCTGTCAAACGCCAAATCATCCTCAAGGTGCCCCTTTTGTTTATGAAGGGATATTTTGGCTAAACTAAATATCATACCCAAACCGACAGGTAAATACCCATCACAAATTAAAATTCCAAGGAATATAATAATAAATATACAATTTCAAGCCTCTATTCTACTGTTTGGGCCAACATTAAGTAAAAGTTAACCTCAAAAACTCGGGTCTCTAGTCTCTTTTTATTGAAATTTAGGCTGGTCACAAACAATTTAGATAAGTAAGATTTTCTGATTAATTTTAACTAAAGTAGGGGTAAGTGTGGCAAATATCTACATTGGAGGGGATTTAAATAAACAAAAATTTGCCAAGCGAAATAATCATAACACAACATATATATAGTAAAGTGATACAGAGAAACTAGAGAATACAAAAGGCGCCCTGGTCAAGGGTGAAAAAGATGTATAACGCCAAGAGATGACTAACAAGTAAAGGGTGTTTTTTTATAGAGGTATAGAACTTTTAAATGGAATAAAACAAAGATGCATTTTTTAAATTGACATGAAATTTACTTTATTCGAAAGATAACCTTCTGGCATTATAATTTAAATATGACTTCTGGCATATGACCGCCACGGCTGGCTTGGACGTAGTCTAATCTGGAGGTCCAATTTTCGATGACTTTTTCCAAAATTTGTGGCCGTATATCGGCAATAACGCGGCGAATGTTGTCCTCCAAGTGATCAATCGTTTCGGGCTGATTGGCGTAGACTAGCGACTTCACATATCCCCACAGAAAATAGTCTAGCGGCGTTAACTCGCACGATCTTGGAGGCCAATTCACGGGTCCGAAACGTGAAACTATGCGGTTACAAAACGTTTCCTTCAATAAATCAATTGTGACACGAGCTGTGTGACATGTTGTGCCGTCTTGTTGAAATCACAGCTCCTGCACATCATGGTTGTTCAACTGATGAACGAAAAAGTCAGCAATCATGGCCCTATAGCGGTCACCATTGACTGTAACGTTTTGATCAGCATCGTTTTTACGGACCAATGATTCCACCAGCCCATAAAGCACACCAAACAGTCAGTTTTTCTGGATATAACGGTGTCTCAACATACACTTGAGGATTATCATCACTCCAAATACGGCAGTTTTGTTTATTGACGTATCCATTCAAACAAAAGTGAGCTTCATCGCTAAACAAAATTCGCTTATGAAAATCGGGATCAACGGCAATCTTGTTTTGGGCCCATTCACCGAATCTACGCCTTGCTAGGTGATCGTGTGGCTTCAATTCTTGCACGAGTTGACGAGTTGAATTTTGTAAGCACGCAAATCAAGATCTTTCCGCAAAATCTTCCATAAAGTGAATGGACACATATCCAATTCCTGTGCACGATGGCGGATAGACTGATTCGGATCTTCCTCTACGCTACGCTCTACAGCAGCAATGACTTCTTCTGTACGCACTGTACGACGTCTCTGTGGATGCGTATTATCATTTAGAGTAAACGTGGTGCGAAAACGTTCTATAGTTAATCGAATTAATTGCTCTGATGGACGATTATGTTGACCGTAAAATGGACGTAGTGCGCGATACGTATTTCGAACAGAATCATGATTTTCAAAATAAATTTGCACAATTTGAAAGCGTTGTTCAGGCGTCAGTCTATTCATGTTGAAATGCCAAACCAAACTAAACATAAATCACTTGACAACTGACAAAATGGCCGCCAGTTAAAAAAGTATTGCCAACTTAAAGTTCTATACCTCTATAAAAAAACACCCTTTTTTATATATATATATATATATATATATATATATATATATATATATATATATATATATATATATATATATATATATATATATATATATATATATAACTCTCTTCAAGAATGAGAGGCTAAAACTTTAGAAACAGATAGAAGATTAAAAATTTTCTTACACACTTTGGGGATCGATTTATCTTTCATTAGAGGACCTTCATCTTTTAAACTCAAAGAGAAAAAGCAAACCAGCAGCCGAGCACAGCTAATTAAAATTTTAAAGAAAATTATGAAATCCAGAATATTACAAATTTAATTAACCCGTAACATAAAACTGAAATATCGCAGGTAGAGTAAAACATCACCCCTTGTCAATTTTGTAATTGATACAATTCCTAACGCCACCTATGATACCTTCAATATTACGTCCAAAAGTAGCATATTGTATAAACGATACCATTTAAACTTGGAGTCAAACAAACACATATATTTCATGTACGAATATAAGGTTAAATTGAAATTTTTTCTGTGCTTTCCGACATGCAGTTGATTTATGTATTCAAATCTTTTCGACACAAAATCGCATCCTAAATTTTTTTAAATCGAATTCTAGGAATTAAATTACTACGTATTGACGAATATAAATTTGGAAGCGTTACGCAATATTTTGTTACAAATAAATTATTAATGATATTTTTGGAAGCCACGCGAAAATATAATCCTGTTAATAATTCATTGAGAGAAATTAAATAGTATGCGGTGCAAAAATATAAAGTTTATTTATAATTCTCATGAAACCGATGATTTATCAGAATAACCACAGATGATTCTTGTTACGCCACTTATTTCGTTCGGTCGTTATAGTGCTCCAAATTCTCATTATAAATATTTTTTTAAAAATTAGAGTATTTTTTGTCAAGATGGGAAAAATTCGATGTACGTTGCAGAGGGCACCACCAGCAGTACTTGGCTTACATCGAAAGCTTCATAAGTTTTTTGTATCTCAATATATAATAGAAAATATACCAGATTTTGCCTCTTATACTATAGTTTATTCAAGAACTAGAAAGAGTAATAAATCATTTTTGTCTCTTTTTTCTTCGCAAACTACCCGTGTTCTTTAGTCCGATGCCTTTGGCAAAATCTGTTAAGACCAGGCGCGGATCCAGGGGGCGGGGGGGGGGGCGATCCCCCCCCCCAAGGGTCTTGAGTTCAGGAAAATAGAACCTATTCTGCCTCTTTTACTATAGTTTATTCAAAAACTAGAGAGAGTAATAAATCATTTTTTATCCTTTTTTTTCTTCGCAAACTACCTGTGTTCTTCGGTCCTGTGTCTTTGGCAAAATCTGTTAGACACATATGTTTCGTAGGATGGGTTAGAAATTTTATAATCAAAAATACCGATCTATAAATAATGGCCTATTTGGGTTGGATAACAATAGATATTTGGATGTGTGAAGTGTTAAAAAGGATTTTAATCCTTGTCCTAGGCGTCGAAAGGAGGTTTATTTTATCACTAAGTATTTATGGTATAGAATATTATTTTGGTAATAAACTTAAAATAAAAAGTTTTTATAATATTGTTCTATTTCTTATGATTTTTTAATAATTCACATACATTAGAAAATATAGATAATTTTGACATATTTAACACAAATCATAATTATATTTTGATTATTTTTAATTATGGCATAGAAACCGTTTTAGTCACATTCAGATTAAAACGTAGCTTTTTCTCTCAAAAAATTCTAAGTTATAATTTATAAAAACTAACAAAATACCTATTGTCAAAAATACAAGGAGTTAAACATATAGAAAAAAATTAATTCGTCCATATAATATTAAAATTTTTTTGGGCTCTCGGTCATAATTAATTAAAAACATTTTTAGGACATTTGACGTTTCAGTTCATTTATTTCTTAAACCATCTGCAGAATTACAATTAAACAGATTCAGATGTGATTAATTTTTATATGTTACAGAAATTTAAATAATAAATTGTGTTTACGCTGGTAAACATTAAGTATCTAATTCGTAATCAAAGTCTATCTTCACTCAAGTTAATTATAATTGGTTCCTTTATCTCACCGATCAAGTTTCCACATTTTCTTTTATTCTTTTATTATATGGATTTTTCCCAATTTTCTGCAGTAACTTTATTCAAAAAAATCTTTCAAAAGTTCAGTTAAATTACTAATTTTGTAAGTTGTGTTATTTCTAGCAACTCTACCTTTTACTTGAGAGATATATTTCCTTCTCCAACGGACATTTTCCGGACGGTCTATAAGAACAGATTTCCTGTCTGGTTTTTCTCAGCAAAAATTAAGTTCTCTGAGCAATTTCCAGAGCTCAGTTCTTTTAATTTCAGGTAAATCCCGATCTTCATCAATTTTAGTTAGAATTTTGTCGACGATTAGGATCTGCTTCTCATAATAAAATGTATATACAACTCCTTTTATTGCAGTTTATATCTCTTCTTCCAACGAGGTTTTCCGTCCGCCTGTGATTGAATGTGGCATGGGAATACTAATAATTCCAGTCATTTTTTTCTCTTTCAGTATTCGGTACATAGTAGATTTTCCAACTAATGTCATATTGGAACAAATGTCAAGAGAGCTTTTAACATTATTATCTAGATATTGATGTCTTAAGGCATCATAAACATTTATCGTAATAAGTTTTTCGTTGAGGAAAAAATGCCCTGGTTTAACGATTTTGGAATAAATATAGATGTGGAAGCCATATCTTTTGGGTATCTTACTAAGGCCACATTGAAAGGTGTACTTTGCTCACTGACAGAAATTAAGTTGAACTATCAGAAATTTTATTGTTGCAGTAAATTTATAAAAGCTTATAATATTTAAATATAATTAAATATAACTAGACTTATGGCAGTCCTCAGTTACTGGAGCAGGTATATTGGAGGTTTCGGTAACAGTTTTATTACTCTCTCTAATTCTTGAATAGAGTATAGGAATGTGTATGTTTGCGATCGCCCCTCCCCTTCCCAAGAGCTTTGAGTTCAGGAAAATAGAACCGACTCTGCCTTTTATACTAGGAATGTGTATGTTGCTCGCATCCTCCCCCCCTGTCGGCAACTTGTTTTTTCTTGTGCTCGCCCCCCCCCCCTCTCCAAGAGCTTCAAATTTAGAAAAATAGACCCAACCCTTCCCTTTTACACTAGAAATGGGAAAGTTGCTGGTGTCTACCCCCCCCCCCCCGTCGACAACTTTCTTTTGTTTGCCATACTTTTGTGACATCACCGCCCCCCCCCCCCCAAAGAGAGAGGCTGGATCCGCCTCCTGGTTAAGACACATATATTTTTCATAGGAATGGGTTAGAAATTTTATAAGCAGAAATACCGGTCCATAATAATGAGCTATTTAGGGCGGATAACAATAGATATTTGGAAATGTGAAGTGTTAAATGGGATTTTAATCACTGTCACAGGCGTCGGGAGGAGGTTTATTTTATCAAGTATTTATGGCATAGAATGTTATTTCGGCATTAAACTCAAAATAGAATTAAGTTGTTATAATAATATTATTTTAATCCTTATGATTTCTTAATAATCCACATACATTACAAAATATAGTTAATTATTCCATAGTTAACACAAATCACAACTATATTTTTATTATTTTTAGTTTTGGATAGAAACCGTTTTAGCACCTTCAAACTAAAACATAGCCTTATTGTCTCAAAAAATTCTACGTTATAATTTAAATATTTATAAAATATCCATTGTCATAAATACAAGAAGTTACACACAATAAAAAAATAAATTGATCCATATAATATTAAAAATTTTTGGGGCATTTGACGTTTCGATTTATTTATTTCTTAAACCATTTATAGAATTACAATTACAACACTAAAACGAGATTAAAATGTAATTAATTTTTATATGTTATAGATAAAAATTAGACTTACTTATTTTTATTTCTATTGCACAGACATCTTAATTTAATTTACTTTATTATATGAAAAAATCCGATAGCCACCAAAAAATAAAATACATATGTTAATTCTACACACTTAAGAAAAAGACACAAATACAATAAAAGAGTAATAAAAAACTACAGCTAATTGGACTAAAATATATAACCAATTAAATAGTGAGATACACTAAAATAAAAATATATAAATTGTTAACAACATTAAACCATAGAATACAATAAAAACAAATATTTAAATAATAAATTGTATTTACACTGGTAAACATAACGTATCTAATTCGTAATCAGAGTCAGTGGAACTATCTTCTCCCAAATTAATTATAATTGGTTCCGCTATCTCATCGATCAAGTGATCGAGTTTCTACATTTTGTGTTCTTCTTTTATCACATAGTCCACACATTTTTTCCAATTTTCCGCTAGAACTTTATTCAAAGTATCTTTAAATGTTCAGTTAAATCACTAATTTTGTAACTTGGGTTATTTCTAGCAACTTTACCTTTTACTTGAGCCCAGATCAGTCCAATTGGGTTCAGCTCATAATAGTATGGTGGAAGACGAAGGACATATTTCTTTCGTTGCAGCCATTTCATCAATTATATAATTATTGTACTTATCTTTACATACATTTGCCATATTCAAAAACTCTCTTCTAACCATGTCAGGTGTAACCAAATGACCTAAATCATTGGAAAGAAGCCACTGTTTTATATCATCTTTTTTCCATGCATTTGTTGGCTGTCTTTCACTTTCACGCAAGTGGTACGGGACGTTCTCCATAACTATTAATGATCCTTTTAGTAAGGGATCCAATATTTGTTGAAAATATTCCTCAAAGACATCCCCGTTCATATCCTCGTGATAATTTTCGGCCCTGTTGGACAGAAAAGTTAATAAAACCCTCTTAATAAAACTACTGCTGTGCGTAATTATGAGCCTGCGGAAAACAGAATACTTTGGTCACATAATTAGAGGATCTAAATACCAGCTACTTCGCCTTATAATACAAGGAAAAGTGGAAGGAAAAAGATGGATAGGCCGAAAGAAGCTTTCATGGCTGCGTAACATCAGGCAGTGGTGTGATTGCACGGTAGAAGAACTATTTCGCGCAGCAGCCGATAGAGAAAGATTTCAGGAAATTGTAAACATGATGACCACCAACGTCTGAATACAGGCATGGCACCTAAAGAAGAAGAAGAAGGTCTTTTCCTGTAGGTTGTTTTAGTCCAGTACACCCACCTTCCAATGAGGCTTGTTGGTAGCTTTGAATATTTTTATCTTACCATACTTTCGGTATAGTACGTCCCTCATTCCACCATGTTTCATCTAAATAATAAATATCTTTTCCATCTTTGCGATGATGCTTAATTATTCGGAGATATTTCCTTCAACGAACAATTTCCGGGCAATCAATAAGAATAGATTTCCTATCTGGCTTTTCCCGGCAAAAATTAAGTTCTCTGAGCAATATCCAGAGCCCAGTTCTTTTAATTTCAGGTAAATCCTGATCTTCATTGATTTTAGTTAGAATTTAGTCGACGGTTGGGATCTGCTTCTCATAATAAAATGTATGTACAACTTCTCTTATTGCAGTTTTCACGTCTTCTTCCAACAGGGTTTTTCGTCTTCCTGTGACCAAATGTAGCTTGGGAGCACTAACAATACCAGTCGTCTTTTTCTCCTTCGTCATTCGGTAAACCATAGATTTTCCAAGTCCTGTCATTTGGGAAGATATCTCAACAGAGCTTTCAACATTATTATCCGGATATTGATATTTTAAGGCATCGTAAATATTCATCGTAATAAGTTTTTCGTTGAGGGAAAAATGCCCTGGTTTTAACGATTTTGGAATAAATATAGAGGTGGAAGCCATATCTTTTGGGTATGTCTAATCTTAAATAATATATAAAAACAAGCGTTAACAAGATAAACCACTAAGAATTCATTATAAGGTGTACTCTGCTCACTGACAGATACTAATTTTCATTGTTGCAATACATTTATAAAAGCTCATAATATTCAAATATAATTAGATTTATGGCAGTCCTCAGTTACCTGCTGCACTGGAAAAGGTACATCGGAGGTTTCGGTGACAGTTTTATTACTCTCTCCAGTTCTTGAATAGAGTATACACTTTTAATTAAAAATTCTTATTTCTTGATATATTTTATCCAAAAAGTCGCTTAGGCTTAGTACTGGTCCAAGAAATTTGCAGTGTGTTGAAGGGTCAGCAGGTCAACCACAATAAAAATTTACAAAGCAAGTACCGTCATTAGTTGCAAAAAGGCATTGTCAGACAATTCAATCTGAGGATATCTTTATCGTTTAATATTAAAATTAATTATTTAAGTCTTTAAATTTTTCGCCATGACCGAACATTACGCTAATGCAGAAATGACCGAAATGAAATTAGTTTACAGTTATTGCTAAGGAAATGGTCGGGAGTCGGTGAGAGTATACAAAGAAAGATATCCAAACACACGCATACAAAACAACCAAACATTTGCCAGTGTTGAAAGGCGTCTATGAAAAACAAGTAGTTTTGCTTCTGCAATGATTGATTATGGACGGAATCTTACGGTTGAGGATGAAATTTTAGAATGACTTGAAGAAAATCCGCGTATAAGTACCAGATACTTAGATTTGGAACTCTGAGTTTGTAAAGATACACTAAATTATTTACGGATTAGTGTTGCTTTACAAGAAGAGGCATGAAAAATTTACATAACGAACATGTTTAAAAACAACATGAATTTAACAGGTGGGCAGGTATGACTGCCAGGTTTATTATCTTCTCTGTCATCATGTTTAAATGGTTTGCATTACCTAGAACACCTAGTAAATTTTCTTAACTTATTGAATGATATTTCACTGGCTACTAGACTAAATATGGGGTTTATGTACGACGGTACATCCTCACATTTCACATCAAAAGTTGGAAATAATTTGGAATTTTCAAAATCAATGGATCAGCAAAAAAAATGATTGATGCTCCTGCAAATTAGTCATCACCAAATTTAACGCCAATGGATTACTCTTTATGGGAAACTCTTAAATAGATCTCGACGTTTCCCCTTTTTGTGTATGACTTTTATCTTTTTTAATTCTAACTTTTAGTGGTCGCTTGGTTTCTCTAATATACATTTCACCACACTCACATGGAACTTTGGAAACACATTCTTTCTTATCGGTAGTTTTTGGTTTTGTTTTTGTTAAATGAACTCTAAGTGTATTTCCTGATTTAAAGGCAGTTTTTATATTAGAACTACTGGCAATTCGTCTTATTTTCTCGAGATTCGCTTTGATGTACAGGGTGAGTCAACGATTGGATGAAGTAAGTTTGTGCCTTTTCGGTGAAATTTACAAAGAAACTATATTTATTGTTTGATACAGTTTATTTTTATGCAGATTTTAAAAATATTTAGGACTCTACAGGGTGAGCCAAAAAACTAGGACATCATAAAGTTGTATTTTTTTAAATAGAACACCCTATATACGAATCGTATTTTCGATTTAGCTTATAATTTTAAATCTTTTTTATTAAGGGTTTTCTATAACAAAACTTTATAGTTTCTGAGATAATTAAGTTTAAAGAAAAAAAGTCACATTTTCAAGCATCAATTCAATCCTAAATAACGTTTTCAATTTTGTGACAAATATATTCAAATTTGGAATTTAGCAAGGCCAAGGACAAGTTAACATAATTTTTACCTAATATTTGCAATAAAATCTACAGGGTGTTGAACACATCGGCTCAAATTTGAACAAGTTTAAATGAATAAATATCTTTTTTTTAAATGGTACACCCTGTATATTTTCATGTTAATTAATAGAGTAATAAAAACCCTAAAAGTTTTGTTCAATATATCCTATCCTATTTATAATAGTTTTTGAGATATTTCAGTTTTTCTTATTTTCCATACTTTTTTACAGAAATAGTCTTTATTATTATAGTAGCCATGTAAAATAATAAAAAGAAACTACAGAAACAAACAGAATGTGGTTAAATATGACGAAATACATTATTCGTTATATTACAACGGCAATAGTTTAATTAAACATAATGTGAAAAAATTAACACAACAATAACGACAAGGCAAATACATATTTACTTTTATACTAAATTGAAACAAAAAAATTACCTATTAAATACTGAGATTAATTATTTCTTTTTAATAAGTGTTCGAATAAACGACCCTCTTGTGCAATGCACAAATTTAGTCTTTTTTGCAGATTTTCTCGGACCCTGGACAAAATTAGTGGCGTTATTGTTCTACAGGTATCCCTAATCCTGTTTCGCATATCTTCCACTGTTGTTGGTGGATTAACATACACCTTATTTTTAATATAACCCCATAGGAAGAAATCTAATGGGGTGATGTCGCAAGACCTTGGTGGCCACTCAATGAAACCCCCACGTCCAATCCATTTTTGCGGATATCGTTGGTCCAAAAACGCACGAACTTCACGATGGTAATGCGGAGGCGCACCATCGTGCTGGAACCACATACTGTCGAGCTCATCCCTATCGAGACCTTGAAGCAGTTGGGGTAGTTCTTCTTGTAGAAAGTTCAGGTAACTATGGCCATTTAGTGGTTCATTAAAAAAGTGAGGTCCAATAATTCGATTATGATGAATACCACACCAAACATTTAATGACCAGTGGTTTTGATGTTGCACTTCTCTAATCCAAAATGGGTTTTCTGTGGCATAATAATGCATGTTGCGTCTATTTACGGCACCGTTACTTCTAAAAGTAGCTTCATCACTAAATATTACTTTGCATAATAAATTTGGATTTAATTGAATCTCCGCATTTATTGTACGACAAAAGTTTACACGACTTTCAAAATCCTGTCCATGTAATTCTTGGTGTAATTCCATGTGATATGGATGATACCTATATTTCTTGGTAGTACGATTAGCGGTGGATTGTGATGTTTCACATAATGCTGCTAACTGACGGCTGCCAATATAAGGATTTTCCTGAACATTTAACAATACTTGTAGTTCTTTTTCTTCATTAGTTACTGGTTTGTTGACCACTTTACGTTTTGGATAATCAACAGTACCAGAAGAATCAAATCTTTGCATTAAGTTTTGAAAAGTAAGGGTATTAGGCTGGCGTCGATCAGGATACTTCATTTTGTAAATTCTTTGAGCAAGAAGGCAATTTTTTTGAGCCTCTCCTATTGTATAAATCATATCTATTAACTCATTCTTTGGAAAATTCATTCTACAATATAAGATGAATGCAAAAAAAACCAAACTACACTACATAAAAACCAAAAGAAGCGATTGCGGTTATAAATTTGACACACAGAAAAATGTTCTTTTACATTGTTTTTGCCATGGCTACTATGATAATGAAGACTATTTCTGTAAAAAAGTATGGAAAATAAGAAAAACTGAAATATCTCAAAAACTATTATAAATAGGTATAGGATATATTGAACAAAACTTTTAGGGTTTTTATTACTCTATTAAATAACATGAAAATATACAGGGTGTACCATTTAAAAAAAAAAGATATTTATTCATTTAAACTTGTTCAAATTTGAGCCGATGTGTTTAACACCCTGTAGCTTTTATTGCAAATATTAGGTAAAAATTATGTTAACTTGTCCTTGGCCTTGCTAAATTCCAAATTTGAATATATTTGTCACAAAATTGAAAACGTTATTTAGGATTGAATTGATGCTTGAAAATGTGACTTTTTTTCTTTAAACTTAATTATCTCAGAAACTATAAAGTTTTGTTATAGTAAACCCTTATTAAAAAAGATTTAAAACTATAAGCTAAATCGAAAATACGTTTCGTATATAGGGTGTTCTGTTTAAAAAAATAAAACTTTATGCTGTCCTAGTTTTTTGGCTCACCCTGTAGAGTCCTAAATATTTTTAAAATCTGCGTAACAATAAACTGTATCAAACAATAAATATAGTTTCTTTGTAAATTTCACCGAAAAGGCACAAACTTACTTCATCCAATCGTTGACTCACCCTGTACAGAATTGTGAAGAAGGAATATGTTTCTTGTTGTCCAGTGTTCGTTGTTCTAAAGTTATTTATAACATCGTCAATTAATTTTAAAGGATAACCATTCTGTTGTAAATCAAATAGAATGTTTGCTACCTCTTTTTTTAATGGATTGGCATTATTGCATATAGATATAGCGCGATTATAGAGATTACCTATAATTCCGTTTTGTTACAACAGAATTATTAAAACGAAAAAAGGGCGATGGAAAAATTTTGCCACATTGCATGAACGTTCAAACTAAGTAAACTTTGTTCTTGGAGCGTTTATAATATAAATATGGTTTTCATACTATGCTGTTTTTTATTGAAAGTAAATGATAATTATAATTGCACAAGCAGGATAAAAATCATAGTTGTATTGCTATTTTATATGATGCTGCATTAGAGGAAAACCGTTATTAAAATATTTTTAAATTTAATTCAGAAACAATTGTAACGAATGACTAGGAGAGTTTTGATGCATCCTTATAGATATATTATTTTGATGAGTCCTTATAGAAATAATATATCAATGTATCTTTATTGTTTAGTCATATTTCTTGTAATTCCTAGACTTGTATTCTCGTATATTCTAGTCGGTTTTATAGGAATATAAATAGGGATAGAAAAAGAGTAGTTGAGTTTAGTTTGTATTTGAATGTTAAAGTGTCGACAAGCCGTTATCAAATAGTCATTATTTAGTAGCGAGAAGTGTTGTGTTTTACTCGAACTCAGTGAGAAATAAAGAGGGAAAATCGTAATATTATAAAAGATTTATTCTCGTATAATTCGCGCTGTATGTTTCGAATTGTTATCTGGCTGGAAAAATCCACGCTTGCCAAGCTCTAATAGTATAAGTGACTCAAGTAAATTGCATTGCAATATTTGCAAATACTGAATAAAAACTAGTTTTCCTACTTCAGCCACAGCGATAGAAATCCAACACTGCCACCATCATGCTTAAACTAAATTCTCGATTTTCATTTCTTCATTAGCTTTACGCCAAATTTTCCATTTCCTATCATTCAAAAATATTAAATTTTCTTTTACCTGTACAGAAAACGGATCTACAAAATCAACGGAACCTAACAAAATTTACGTTTTTTTTTCTGAGAATAAATAACGACAAATATTTTTTTTCTACATATTCAGGTGGTTCAAAAAGTCCCAAGACTGGCACATAGATGATGACTCTAATAACATATCCATATGATTTTAATTAGTACCAATCTTCAAACGATATGCGTCAAAATTGGATCACATTTCGACCATTAGCCACCGAGATATTAAAGTTTTAGTGATACACCTTTCAATATTTTCAAATGAAAAAAAAACGAGTTTCGTGCGTTGATAAAAACACTATTTAATGGGAAAAATACCGTTAAAATTCAAGAATGGCTTGAAACGGGTTATAAGGAATCTACTCCGTTGAGAGCAGCCATTTGTCGCTGGTTGGCTGAATTTAAACGCGATCGGACAGATATAAATGATGCTGAACGCTTTGGATGTCCAAATGTGGCTGTTAGAAGAGAAAACATTAAAAAATCTACAAGATTGTTTTGAACAATACTAAACTGAAAGTGCGTGAGATAGCTGATATTGTACAGATAGCGACAGACTGTAAACAACATAGCAAACATCTGTTTAAAGTGTCTGGAGCTGTTTAATCGAAATAAAGGAGATTTTCTCATGCGGTATGGGCAATAGATGAAACATGGATCCACCATTACACTCCGGAGTCAAATCGGTAGTCATCTGAGTGGACAACGAAGAATAAAAGCCAACCAAAGCGACCAAAAACGCAACATTGGCTGCTGTTTGGACGTCCGTATTTTGGGATGCGAAAGGTATAATATTCATCGACTACCTTAAAAAGTGAAAAAACCAACAATAGCGAGTATTAAAAAGTATTATTGTTGCGTTTGAAGGAAAAAATTGCGAAAAAACTGCCCCAAATGAAGAAGAAAAAAGGTGCTCCTTCACCAAGACAATGTACCGTGTCACAAGTCGCTCTCAACGATGGCAAACTACACAGATTGTATTCTGGATTGCTTCCGCATTCTCTAGATTTGGCCTCCAGCGACAATTACCTGTTCGCAGATCTGAAAAAAATGCTCGCCAGAAAAAGATATGGTTCAAATAAAGAGGCCGAAACTGAAGGGTATTTTGAAGGGTTGGACAAATCGTTTTTTAAGAAAGACATAGAATATTAAAGCTGCGCTGGAATGATTGAAGGAGTTTATGTTGATAAATAAAGTCGAATTTTGCCAAAAAATTGTTTTTATTTATTAGTTTCAGTACTTTTCAAACCATCTGTTATATCAAGATATAAAAATAACTATATTATTTTCATGTTAATCGGTTTAATCTATAAAATGACCGCAAAAAAGGTCAGATCTTGGGCCCCTCTTTCAGATTACTCCTATACTGTTTTTGGTGAGATACAATCTTGCATTAAAGAAATACATCTTGTCAATAATAAATAACTCATTAGATTTTAGTGACTTTGAAACAAATATCGAAAAGCAAATTTACGTGCTACACAAGTAATGACCATTTCCGAGATACATAAACTCAAATTTGAAGCACAAAGTTACCTTGACAGTGACGACATTCATCACTATTAGCTATTAATTAATAAAAGCCGAGAGCGACGCCATGCGAAAAAATTTTATGTATTTTAAATTAATCATAAATTTTACGAAGGTGACAGGCGTGTCATAAAAATTATTTAATTTCATATTATGTGTAGCGAGTTTAATAAAACGAGTAATATTTTAGTTGGATATCTTTGTATTTATTATTTTCTAAGAGATAAAATATGTTTACATTGTCTTATTCAACATATTTAATTATTTCATGACACTATATCATTGTTAAAAATTGTACTATGGTTTAAAAATTTTGAACGATAAATCACATAAATGGGAAACACGACTTTAACAAAGAGCAACACTGATAACCTTTATATCAATCAGTTCGAAGTTTGTATGGAATTAATACAAATCAACTGTGTCGTGAGTTTATCGTGTTCTTTATTTTTACAAATCATTTATTAACACAACATTACATATTATAGGTTGTTGTATATTTGAAAATTTTATAAAATATTATGAAAAGAGGCAGCTTTTCTGGTTAGTCATTCAAACACTACATCGGACATAGTTCCAAATAAATCCACAGTATGAGTAAAATAACCAGTAGGTTAATTCGGATTCGAGTTAGCAGAACGTTTCGTTGTCTTCTCAATGATTTATACCAAGTACTAGCCCCAAAAAAAAGCTCCGTATTCTACCGAAAACCGCAAAAAGTTTCGAGCTTCATGTTGTGATTATTCGGTGAATTTTACACTACGAGGTTTGTCCCAAAAGTATCGACCCTACCTTCATATCTCCGCATTAGTGTTATTCTTTATCATCCGATGAGTGACATCCTGCAAAGTAGTCCCCATTTGATTGAATAATACGTTCCCAGTGGTGTATCCACTTCCTGAAGCAGTCCTGAAAGTCAGTTTTCAACCGTCTCTTTGTCATCGAACCGGTGTCCTTTGAGCAGTATTTTTAACCTGGGAAAGAGCAAAAGTCGCATGGAGCTACGTCCGTACTGTACGGAGGCTGGCGAAGCTGTACGACTTTGATGCTTTGTTAAATATTGCTGCACAAGATTCGATGAATGCGCTGGCGCATTGTCGTGGTGAAGCAGCCAATCACCGCTTGTCCAAAGCTGTGGCCGTTTTCTTCTGACTGCGTCACGCAATCTTTTCAATACTTCAACGTAGTACTCTTTAGTCATCGTATGACTTTTCGGAGCATAATCGTGGTGCACAACACCTTCATAATCAAAGAAAACAGTAAACATTGTCTTCACTTTGCTCCGACTTTGAGGTGCTTTTTTTTAGTCTTGGCGATTCAGAATGCTTCCACTGTGAAGACTGTCGCTTTTTTTCTGGATCTCATGATTCATCACCAGTAATAATCTTCTTGAATACATTTTCATCATTAGAAACTATTTCCAAGTGGTCCTGAGCGATTGCAAAGCGAAGATTCTTCTGCTCAATATGTTCTAGAAGGTACAAAAATAAGAGACACTTAAAGATAAAAAAAAATCTGCGCAGATTCATTATAACGAGGTGAAAACCGCCCCTAAAGTTCGCTCCTAAAAACAGTATTTGACGCGAAGATATGAATGCAGGCTCGATACTTTTGGGACAAAACTCGTACTTACGGAAGGTACCTGAAGTGTCCGGCTTCGATTTTAATGAAACTTCAATATGTTGAAGAGAGTACAAAAATAAGAGACACTTTTAGATAAAAAAAAATTTTCGCAGATTCATTATAACGAGGTGAAAACCGCCCCTAAAGTGCGCTCCTAAAAACAGTATTTGACGCGAAGATATGAATGCAGGCTCGATACTTTTGGGACAAACCTCGTACTTACGGAAGGTACCTGAAGTGTCCGGCTTCGATTTTAATGAAACTTCAATATGTTGTCGAGGGTACAAAAATAAGAGACACTTTAAGATAAAAAAATCTGCGCAGATTCATTATAACGGGGTGAAAACCGCCCCTAAAGTTCGCTCCTAAAAACAGTATTTGACGCGAAGATATGAATGCAGACTCGATACTTTTGGGACAAACCTCGTACTTACGGAAGGTACCTGAAGTGTTCGGCTCCGATTTTAATGAAACTTGAATATGTTGGAAAGGGTACAAAAATAAGACACTTTAAGATAAAAAAAATCTGCGCAGATTCATTATAACGGGGTGAAAACCGTCCCTAAAGTTCGCTCCTAAAAACAGTATTTGACGCGAAGATATGAATGCAGGCTCGATACTTTTGAGACAAACCTCGTACTTACGGAAGGTACCTAAAGTGTCCGGCTCCGATTTTAATGAAACTTGAATATGTTGGAGAGGGTACAAAAATAAGACACTTTAAGATAAAAAAAAATCTGCGCAGATTCATTATAACGGGGTGAAAACCGCCCCTAAAGTTCGCTCCTAAAAACAGTATTTTTTAAATATCTCCGGTTCTAAAGCGAGGTGTTTTACAAAACAAAGTGAAAGTTACTTGTTATTCGAAATGATGTTAAACTATGGTATTTTCACCCCCAAGGATATCATCCCTCATTTTTTAGTTAGGGTAAACCATATATTCACTTACGTAATTTAATTCTAAAAATTGCGAAATTTAATGGAAATCTTTGAAAATATTTTTTTCACGAATACCATAATTAATTCAAGTTGATATATTCTGGGTTTTCAAAAAATGAATTAGTAAAAGAGGGTGAGCCATCCCCAAATATTTTTTTTTTTTAATTTGATGTTCTAATTGAGATATCTTTACAAAACAACATGGAAATTACTTGTTATTTGAAATGATGTTGAATTATGGCATATCTATTAGTGAACGTAATTTAATTCTAAAAATTACCAAATTTGTTTGGGCAATTGTTTGACGATTTTGCAAATCTCTCGATAATCGTTGATCTAGTTTTAACAAATAAAAAATCATTACAAAGTTTGTTTGTTTTTTTAAATTTTGGTACAACTTTGTAATTTTACGTTTTTGAGTAGAAATAATATTTTTCAAATGAAATGAAGGAAACCGATTGCCAAATACAATTCGAGAAACTAAAACTGAGTCCTTTTGTATCATCTGGATGAATGGTTTCCAAATAGAAAATATCCATTTGCATTTAATTTCTAATATTCCTGAGTTACTTAGGAACTTACGGAGCACCCTGTATGTATGTACAAAATTATACTAAATCATAAATGATACAAAGTTATTGTACATTGTTTTATTTATTTAAAACTAGTCAACACTAAAAAAAACCTGTTCTCGCTTTGGCTATCAACTTGGCAATATAACTAACTGTACGTTGTTGATATAGACTAATTAATTGACTTTTTGCTTTCGACGCGTAAGTAGGTAGCTACTGTTTTAGTCTAGTGACTATCTCTTTGTGACAAATAATCATGTCTGAGGATAAGCGAGAACGGTACTTTTACAAAAACCTCGAATGCGGCACGGAATGGTTCTTTTTTTAACTCGGTTCTTGTAATAATAAAGATTCGTTTCAGATATACACGAGTAAACGTTTTTTTTTTTGATAAAGGAATGTTTTACGTGGAATTTTGGACAGAGACATATTTTTTACTGTTAATCGAAACGAAGTGTAAGGAATGAAAGTGCTGCAGGATTAAATTTTGAAAAAAGCTTCCTGAGAAGTACAATTCAGTGATTGTAAACAGTCATTTTAGTGTATGCATCGTTTTCACGAACAGTATGATGTTATGTACTTTACATAATTTAATTTGGCGATTATATCAGGCCCGACTTCGTTTATGTCTCCATTAGTCGGTGATACATATATATATATATATATATATATATATATATATATATATATATATATATATATATATATATATATATATATATATTATTTTCCTTATTTCATAAATATAATATTATTACTAATGAATTTTATAACTATAAAATTATATACACAGATGGCTCAAAATCCTCTACGTCGGTTGGTGCGGCATTCCACCATTCTTCACATTCAGAATCATTTAAGCTTAGCGATACATCAAGCATTCTCTCTGCTGAGTTGTTTGCCATAGAAAGGGCAATTGCATTCATTCACAAATCCCCAATTGCCAAATGGTTAATAGCATCCGATTTTCTCAACTCTCTCATAAAAATAGATTCCTTTTCGTCGGATCATCCTTCTGTAAACAGAATTAATTACTTGTTTTACAAATGCCATAGGTTAGGACACACTATCAAATTTATGTGGATACCTAGCCACATCGGCATCAGGGGCAATGAAGTAGCAGATCATCTCGCTAAAAACGTTAGTGGTCCTATATTTAATTTTACTCTCCATATGAAAAATTTGCACCCGGGCATTCACAGATTTATATCTAATCTCATAGAGTCTGAATGGTATATATTGGAGGGAAACAGCAAATTACGTGAAATTCTCAGATCTACTCACAATACTTTCTTAGAACTCGATTTAAATAGAAAGGAACAATCAAAAATTTGTCGCTTCCTCATATGACATACCAAGCTTACTCATTTACATCTACTGCAGGGAGATGATCCCCCTGAATGTCCTCAATGCAACACAACACTAACGATCAAGCACATATTTACAGAATGCGAGGAATATGCTATAACTTTTCATAGACATAACATACCATAACAAATAATTTTAATTTTGTTTTGCAGAGATATCTTGATTAGAACTGGAAATAAAAAACGTATTTGGGGTGGCTCATCTTCTTTTACTAGTTTATTTTTGGACACCCCGAAACAGAACTTAGGTTACTTATTGTATTCGTAAAAAAATATTATCAACAAATTTGGTATAATTTCGTGATGTCCACAATCAAATTATGTAAATGAATTAAAAAATTAACCCATATAAAAAGTAAGAGATGATATCTATGGGGTTAAAACAACATGGTATAGCCTTACTTCAACAAACAAGTAATTTATACTTTGTTTTGTAAAGATACATCAATTAGAATTTGAAATTATTAAAAAATTGTATTTGGGGTGACACTCTCTTTTACTACTTCATTTTTTGAAATCCCAAAACATGCCAACTTGAGTTAATTATGGTATTCGTGAAAAAAATACTTTGAAACAATTTGATTAAATATCGTATTTTTAAAAATTAAATTACGTACGCTAATAGATGGTTTACCGTTATAAGAAATAAGGGATGAAATCTTTGGGGGTGAAAATACCATAATTCAACATCATTTCAAATAACAAGTAATTTTGTTTTGTAAAGATATCTCAATTAGGGCTTGAAATTTAAAAAAAAAAAACGTGTTTGGGGGTGGCTCACCATCTTTTACTATGATATTTTTAGAAGCCCCGAAACCCGTCAATCTAAGTTAATTGTAGTATTCGTCAAAAAAATTTTTTTCAAACAATCCCATTAAATTTCGTAATTTTTAGAATTAAATTAGGTGCATAAATATATGGTTTACCCTAATAAAAAATAAGAGATGATATGATATCCTTGGGGGTGAAAATACCATAATTTAACATCATTTCGAATAACAAGTAACTTTCATTTTGTTTTGTAAAAATATCTCACTTAGAACCTAAGATATTTCAGAAATACAGTTTTTAGGGGTTTTCACCCCCTTAACATGAATCTCCGCAGATAAAAAAAATACGGGTCTCCTTTATTTGTACCCTCTACAACATATTGAAGTTTCATTAAAATCGGAGCCGGACACAATCATATACAGCGGTAGTTAAACGAAACTAGATCTGATTCTAATTCAAAAAATCTGTACCGAACTATGTATGCAATTCAACGTTTTAAAGAATTAAAAACCATTTAAAATACATTATCGTCAAGCGAATTTGAAAGGTAACCCAGTATGAGCAAGCAAGGTCGCCCATCGACGCACGCCACTGAAAATCGTTCAAAGACCATAAATTTCGCCTCGCGAGCCCGTCCATTAATTAAGAGTAATACGAGTCGTAATATTTTAAAACGGGATGTTGCAATTTGAACCGAGTTGCATGCGCGATTAATGTTGACTAGGTCTAATAATTTCTCGTTGAGACAACTGTATAAAGTTAAGCATTACATGTTTATCTGCCGAAAAAAATGCGTTACGACATTAAGAAGCTCGATTAACAAAGACCTTCTCTTTATATTCATATATTTTTTTAAAGCAGCGGTTCTCAAACTGTAATACGCATACCACCGGTGCTACATGAAGATATTATAAACATTTTATCATTCATTTTTCTTTTTTTCAATTTGAGAAACTTACCTGTGTTCAACAACTCTAATAATGTTAAGTTACGCTAACCAGGTTATTTGTGGTACATTCTGAGATAAATGTTCCTTAAAAACAAATATTCTGAATTCCTTTAGATACTGCATTGAAGTTAAAGGAGAGTACTGGCTGTCGAAGGAACGCGGTAACACATTTCAAATGATTAGCGTCTATACCGTATAACATGGCAGAGAAAACGTAGCATTTTAGCACTCTTTTTCTTGTTTTAAGTTTAATTTGCAGTTACCGAGTATGCGTGGCATTTTGCAAAAGAATCTTCGTGCTTATTCAATTATATAACGTATTTTAACACAGAGATTCATTATCTTACCCAAGGACAGCATATTTGTTACCCTTCCAAGTATTTGTGCTTATTCAATTATATAACGTATTTTAACACAGAGATTCATTATCTTACCCAAGGACAGCATACTTGTTACCCTTTCAAGTATTTGTTAGTGTATTTTAATGTTTATGTTGTATTGATGTTGTTACTAACCACCATTGTTTGTAGGCCTTCTACACTGTTTGCTAGAATAATAGTATCATCGGCATAACGAACGTACATACACCACTGATTACTATACCATCTGTTTGTTTCTGAATAGATATTAAATACCAATGGTGATAAGGTACATCCCCCACGTACTACTTTTTATATTTTTATTTTCTATTTTATGGCAGTCTGGTTCCTGTATAAACGTGATATTGTTTCTAGATCTTTATCATTAATGCTGCAAGTTTATATTTCCATCAGGATTCTTGTTACATCATCCACAAATTTCACGCTTCTAGAAGAAGTAACTGCCTGTTATTAATATAAGCTGGTTGTTGTGCAATCTTCTTATTTGTGAAGTCAATCTGCGTCGATTTTGATTCGTTAAGTTTAATGCGTTATTTCTTTGTCCAGATGGCAATTTTGTTGAGAACAGATTGCAGTTTTCCGGTTGCGCTTACTATGCACTCTCCCACTGTTATGATTGCCGTATCGTCAGCGAAAATAATCGTTGCGCTGTACAATGTTGTTGGAAGATCATTAATGTAAATCAGATATAAGACTGGCCCCAAAACACTCTCTTGTGATACCCCAGCCCTAATCAGCTTCAGTTCCGAATAAGATTTTTCATGTTTTACACGAAAGTGCCGGTTAAAAAGGTATGATTTTAAAAGTTAGTGGTACTTAACAGGTAGGAGTGATCTTATGGAGAAGGCCTTTATGCCATACTCGGTCAAAAGCCTCTGTGACATCAAGAAAGACAGCAGCACATATACCTTTGTTTTCTAATGTTTTTTTAATAGCATCAGTAATACGATACACTTTGTCAATGGTTGAGTGATTATTTCTGAGGCTAAATTAATGAGATGGTATCAGGTTGGTGTGGTAGTAAAATCAACTTCTCAAACAATTTGAACGTAACTGGCAGGTTCTTGCCAGGTTTTGGTACGATGATAACTTCAGCCGTTTTCCATATATTTCTTACATATTTTAGCCGAATACAAGCGTCAATTAGAGTAGTTAGTTTAACCAGGACTTTTTTTTAAAGTTCCTTTTGGCTTTCACCTGTTATTAAATTATATTCAGGAGACTTTTTTGGATTAATATTGTTGTTAATTGCGTTAGCGACTTTCCTGGGGGTGACAGGGGGGGTGTTATTACGATAACTATTTTGGCTGTAATTTGGCAGGATGTTTGGACCATCATTAGGAAGAAATTTTACTTCGAGATGTTCTGCAAAAATATTTGCTTTATTATAAGTCCATTTTCCATCAGGTTTTTTTGACGGGTATTCAGTACTACCATCTACAATAAATTCAGAGAAAAACTTGTTGAATAATGACTGTTTAATAATTTTAATTTCATGTGCTAATTGTTGTGGATCTCTCTTAAGTAGACAAAACATGGGGGTTCTAGTTTGATGCCATTTTCTTCAAAGTTTACGTTTTTCAGCTATTAGGTCCCTAATTTCTTGTAAGTCACCTTTTGGCTGTCTTTTAATAACAGGTGTTTTGTTCCGTGTAGCTTCTTGAATTGCAGTAGTAAAACCGTACAATTCTTCTTCCAGTTGATTAGTGGTTTTAAGAGGTGATGAAAAGTTGATATCATTTTCCAGTAAGTGATTGAAATAATTCCAATCCGTGTGCTTATTGATCAACACTAGTTTTTTATATTTGGTAGTTATTTTGTCATTGATAGTTAAATAAATGGGAGAATGATCTGAATTCATATCAAAAAATCCTTCGTGGATTTTGAAATGATCTGATACAATGTTTTTGACTATAAAAAAATCAATTCAATCTGGAGGCTTACTTGGATCAGTGGACCAACACGGTGGTTTGCCTGTGGATACAAATTCAAATCCATAACTTACAGCACTGAGATGAAAAATTTTTTTTTTATTTTTAAATACAAGTTTATAGCATGAAAGTATTCGATATTTGGCAACGTTGCCACAAATATTTAGGTTTTTTACCACCCTAGGCTGTCGACAAGTAGTGGAAAAGTCGAAGAAATCATGTGCTTTTTTGTTGAAAATAAGAATTTTTCTAAATTAAGTTACTAAAGTCTGAGAAAAAAGAGTTAATATATTTTACATACAATCTTGTGAAGAATGCCTTTTCTTCTTTATTTTTTGGAAAATAAGGAAAAACTATAGAAAACGAAGGCCCGAATTGTATTCTACAACCTCAAATTCAAGAAAATACGTCATTTTCCTACATTTCATTTAAAAAACTTTTCTACCGTCCCTCGTAATAACAAACGTCAATTATTACTTATCACTATCATGGTGGTGGTTTTTTCTATCTACCTAATACTTTAATTTGGTTAACTACGCAGTACTTTATCGTTTATAAGATTACGATAACTTATATATCTTAAATCCGCAAAATGATCTGCGGAAATTCTATGGCTTTGAGGTTTGCCAAAATTTGTGAAGGCCACAAAATCCAATTATATTATTCAATAAAACAACTCTTAATTTGAGGGTGACTACTACAATAAGACAATGACCCGAAACACTACAGTCGCCTTTGTCACGACTGGAAAAAAAATTGGCTTGCTTTTTCGTCTGATGCAATCCTTATTGAAAATGGAGG
Organism: Diaprepes abbreviatus; assembly: GCA_034092305.1. Classification (NCBI taxonomy): domain Eukaryota; kingdom Metazoa; phylum Arthropoda; class Insecta; order Coleoptera; family Curculionidae; genus Diaprepes; species Diaprepes abbreviatus. The sequence goes on along the minus strand of JASJET010000159.1, from coordinate 2,227,339 downwards.
GGGTTTATTAAAGGTTCAATTTGGTAAAAAACACATATTCATTCTAAAGCAACTAAGAATAATAGGTAGAATATGGAAAAATTTATCACTAGTTTATGTGTATTAGTTGACTAATACATTTCTCGGCGATTTGAGTCAGTTATAAATAACAGTAGCGGCTGGACCCTACATTGAGTTGTTCGCGTACCTCTGGCATCCGATGTTAAAGGAGATAATAAAAGCATCTGAGATACAACAAGCCAACTTCATTATATTTCTATTCATCGCGAGAAGCGCGACCAAGACTAGCAGTGATTGATTTTTTTTTCTAATTAGATGGCTTTATGGCACGATCTCGAAAATTTTACTTTACAGCGAAAAAGACGACCGGAAAAATATAATGAAATGGGCTTCTTTTTTTATCCCAGACGCTTTTATTATCTCCTTTCACCCTGGCAGCATACGGGTTTCGTGAAAAATTTGCGTGGTGCACCTGACATCAATCGAAGTCGCCAAATTTACAGGAGACTCGTCACGGACGTGGCTTGCCATATTTATTCGCACCTTAAAACTTTTTTACTTTAATTCTTTAAGTAATTACATTTTGTAAATACGTTTTTACGATACAAATTGTACGTATATACTTTTACAGAAAAAAAAAACATTTGAAAAAGCAAAAAAAGGTGTTCCATGTCGCCCAAAGTAAAATCGTGATATGCCAAAATGAATTATCCTTTTCAGTAAGTTCACTGCATTAAATGATACAATTTTAGTCGGGTACCGCCCACAGAATAAGTTCAAATAAAACCGAAGCTTCAGGCGGCAAAAGTGTATATAGCAAGAAGATCATTTTATTCTCGACCTAGTAAAATTTTAACTTGAAATCAAGGAAATGCTTAAGAAGTTATAGAACTAAACATGTCTGTGACACGATTGCTTTGGGAGTCCCAGAAAGTGAATCAAATAAAAAACACTCTTAGTAAAGCAACTGATGGATATGATGATAAAAAAAAATAATTTAATTATTCAATTTATTTCATAATGCCAACGCCAGAACGCCGGTAAATTTTAGTGTATAATTCCACAAAAGAAAAAAGTGAAAATAAAGAGAATAAAATTATTTTCTATTTTAATGACAACTGATAAAAAGAAATAGATTAAAACGACATCAACTGATAAAAAGCTACTGTTATACATAAAGAAATCTGAGAGGTTAACTATAACGGGTGTACTGCACACTAGAAACTCAGGCGAAGTACTAACGTTTGGCTAAAAGATACAGAAGGGGCTAAACTGAATTATGGAATAAAGTTATTTGGTCTTATGAAAACATGTTCAACCTTTTCGGTTCAGACCAAAGAAGTTAAAGGGTATATGGAAAACAACAAAAATAGGTTAAATGCTTAAAAAATTATCCTAATATGCAGAAAATAAATGTCATAAATTGACATCGTGGCTACGTGGGGTAAGCGCAGAAAGAAATTTCATAGTAAATTTATTATATGAGGTTGGCAATATGAGAACTAGAGAACCAGAGCAGGATTTGAGAAAATGGTGATCGGCGTCCCGGCGTATTCCTCGTGTTTAATGTGGTCGTTTGCCATCGTCCTAGACGCTGAATTCTCTTGATTTTTTTGTTGTGCCGTGCAGTGACACTAGTTATATATTATATTGCGGAATTTATATTTGTGTATGTTATTAAGACATTTGTGCAGACTTTTTATTTATAACAATGCATCAATGTATGGTATTGTTTTGTAAATCCCGTTAATTCATTATTTTCGGTAAATAAATTTTTTATTTTGATAATTATTTACATTATGGTAAATCTAGAGAAACGTTTGTTTGGAAAAAATTCGATACTTGTCCCTATTTGGAGGTCTTAGAACACGATTTCTGCATTGATTTTTTACTAATTTTTCCTTAGTTGCTCGGAAAACTCAAAAAACGCCAATCGTCACTTCACCAAGCACTTTTTATTCTGAAGAAAACGCCGAACTTACATACACAATATTTTAACTAGTACCATTGAAAATAAATATATTTGAACTATTTTTTCACATATTTTGGTGAATAAATTTAGAAAAACTTATATTTTAAACGAAAAACCAAAAATACGTTCCGGAAAGGCCATAAAACATCAGACTTGCGAAAACGACTAATATTCGTTTGACATGTTGTCAGATGTAAAATACTTTAGTGGTATAAACTATAAAATTTGTCCATCTCAGTCTAGTTTCATTTTTTTAATGTTTTATACAGTCTCAGGGAAAAATTAATCTTAACCATTCAAAATTTTTCATTAGTTCAAGTAATCCGAACTAACCTAAATTGACCTAGACTTATACTTTCGTAATGTAAGCAATAAACTTTATCCGTAACAGTTTAATTACATAATTTCTTTTTTGTAATGTATCAAAAAGGGTAAAATTAATCTTAACAACTCAAAATTTTTGGTCAGTTCTAGTTAGTTCAGGTTTACTTTAGTTTTGGTTAGTTCAAGAAACTAAAACTAACCTGAACTAACCTAGATTTATTAATTAAAAATGTTATTGTTCAGCAGAGACCACGTAAAGGCAGGACAATCTGTGAAAGAAAGGAATATATGTGAATTTCACAGAAATCGTATTTGCAATCTAGCAACAGCGTTAATTTTTAGGGTTTTACGAACAAGTCACACCACTATTTAATAGCGGAAGCCATTTTGTTTTTACTTGTTTAGATTTGTTTTCTGATAATTTTTCCGATAAAAATGTGCAAATTAATGAATTGTTATATAATACAGAGGCTTTTATCAGTGTGGAATTTGTGGTTGTAACAAAATTTAAACGATATAGTACAAAATATTGAATCTAAAGTGAAAAGGGTTTTCACTATTTTCTACCAAACAGAAAAAATGGTGGAAAATGGAGGTCAGAATCGTATTTTACGACCTCGAAATAGGGGGGAAAATACCGAAATTTCTTTAAAAGAAAAAGTCATTTTCCTAGATTTCCCATAATGCAAATTTTTACCCAGAGAATTATGTTTAAATCTATTTTATGTCAATAGTTATTTTATTAATAATTTAATAATGAACTCTAAATTGTAATTTACCAATATAATAACGTAATAAAAGGTTGCTCAAGTCCAGTCCTGTCCCCTGGCCTACTGCGCAAATACAGTATAACCCCTTTAAGGGGAGTACAGCTAACAACCCAACCGAACTTATTTTAGGATATTCTGCTTCCTTTTACCCCCTCCAACTTCCTTGGTTTATATTGAATTAATCCGCTATTTTACGAAAACACTGTTGCGATAACTCGATGTTTTATTTTTAAGGTAGACAGTCGTAGACTAAAGTATAGCCTTTAAGTAAGTACCAAAAGTTAAAGATTCTCGGGCCTAAAGAATTCTGTTTTTGAACGAGACTGTACCCAACACACGTTAACTTTCAATATACAGACACATTCTTATACAGTAATAACTTTAAATATAATAAATCTGGCAGCGCCACAAATGTCTAGATTGAATGGTCTATAGAGTAAACGTGTATATATTAACGTTCATATAGTGTGAGTTTCATACCTATACGAGTTACCGAAGTTTCTCGAATACTAAAGAAAATTAATTATTATTTTAATAAAAATAAAAATATAGCATAATTTATTTTTTCTTTATGTCTTATGACAAAAAAAAATTATTTAAAGGTTGATCTTAAAAAGAATTTTAGATGACATGTTGTTATAAGTAACTATGTAAATTAATCATTATTAATATCAAATTATTCATTTCAAACAAAATTTTTAAAGAAATTCATTTCTCTTGTATTTATTTTTCTAAATTATAAGTTCCCCACATCAATTTTCCAAGGTACCAATTTCAATTTAAAGGTCATCAACAATGGAAATTTTCATCAAAAAAATACTTTTTTTATTTTCTTTAATATTTTTAATTAAGTTACAATTAAAAATTCAAAAAATAATTTGTTTTTAATTCCTTAACCTTAATTACATTGATTCTCACAAACTAACCTAACTTAGGTTTACATTATCGCGCGTTAAGTATGACGATAACAAGGTTGCCAAATTGTGATCACTGTACCCCACTAGGCATTAGATGTTTTCAAATTATTTTTATTTAAAAAATATGTATTTTCTAAACAAAACGGTCAAGAAATTCCGTTTTTTTTCTAAAAAAAATCATAATTCATCATTCTACGTTGCATTAGTTTTTAAAAAAATATGATAAAAACCGTTTTTGAGATATTCCAAAATGTATTGGGATTTTGTTATATGTAGTGAGCTCCAGTATGTTAATTATGCATATTTTAATTGTTAATATTTCGTCTCACAGACGATTAAAAAATTTCGTTTTGTTTTAATTAAATAACACACACTTTTGTAAACTATATATTCAAATTCGATAACATTCCTAAGAAAAGCCATTTCACGAGAGAACTACCTTAACTGAATCAGTTTATTTTTTTGTAAATATTTTTATTATACACTAAATGTATTAAAAAAAAAAGTTTTCATTCCATATATAGAAACAGATATACTGTACCACTACTTTTGTAGGGTGACTGTATAAGAAAATAGAGCAGTACTGAAAATGGTGTAGAGATTTTCAGTGCATTACCTCTCGGGGTCACCCACAATACTTGATAGCAACCAGTTGCGATATTTCAACCGATAAAAAGAGCAATATTCCAATTTTAATGCAAGAACGTGTCATACTAAAAGAAAATCAATTACAACCGTAGAAAATTGCAGCTAATGAGATTCATTGTTTTCGACCGCGATAGTTTATGACGGTGTCGAGTCGGCAAAATTGCAACATCCCACTTAAGCATAATTATCGACTATTAAAATTTGGTAGCGTTGGCCAACATTAGTTACAATCGCTTTACCAGATTGTACAGTGCGTAATAAATAGTTTCGGTGAATATTTTCGTGAGGTATTTGCGGCATTTAACATGTTCTGTTTCCGTAATTTGCCACAACTAACGGCTGTAGGCGTTTCCAAAATTCATTAATAATTTTTTTTAATGACTTTAAGAAGGTTGTTACTTTTCATAGGTATTTATGTGTCAATATTTAATTTATTCATTATCTACTTCGAGGAAATATTTCGTCAAGCTCTGATAAATACACTAGTCAACAAATGCAAAAAAAAAAATGGTGACTGATGTTATAGTGGCTGTCCGTGGGAGTTAAAGCATCCTGATTGCAAATTCAACAACGAAAAATTTTCCACCACGTATACATTTTCAGTTATAGAATATCTCAATTATTTTTTATTTACAGACATTTTTAAATAATATTTATACATAAGTTCAAAACAATAAAAAAAAAGATAGTTAAAAAATAACAGGATTTATTTACAAAAATAGCGTTGCTCCATTGTTAAGATGTCTTGGATGAGCGAAGAAAGGATACCATTAAAGGTTTGGAACTGGACACCAGCACAAAGAAATAAACGGAAGGCCATGAAAAAAATGGATTTCAATTGTCCGCACCAAAATGGAAAGCAGAGGACTCCACGAAGGAGACTAGAACGATAGGAAACGATGGCGTCTGGGTCGCGAGAAACGGCATTAAGTTGCAAAAACTCGCCATATATATATATATATATATATATATATATATATATATATATATATATATATATATATATATATATATATATATATATATATATATATATTTTTTTAAGTTTTTGATTTTCTTGGGTGTAAAATCCGTTTTATTAATAAAACTGCATATGTTTTATTTGTTATGCATATCTATTGACGTTTCGGTCACACTTGACCTTCTTCAGAATGATTTTTTATAACTATAATAGAAAAAGATTTTTTTTGCTATATTATAACATAAAATTAATAAGTTAAATTTAAAACATACCTTATATACGTTTTTGCCGAGGATCACAACTTAGACTACATATTGTTAACACATGGTTCACTTTTTGACGAGATACTACAAAAACCTTCCTTTTTGTGTCGCATCTTTATTTAAACTGAATTTTATTTTATGGGTTCCGGTGGTCAAGGGTTTGGATTTTTTTTCGCCTTAAGGGTCCTTGCTTGACTATTATTTTTTTCTTATTTTTGGAGTGATTTATTTTTGAGATCATTTTGTGTATATTTAATTTATTTGGGGGGTTATTTTAGGATATTGTAATATATTTTACTTAGGTGTTTTGTATCAGCTTTTGTATTTATAGATTTCTTATTTTTTTGAATTGCGATCATTTCATAAAATTCACGCTTTTTTTTATTGTTTTCTGTTTTGAGAATTTTTACATTTTCAAAATCAAAAGTGTGTTGTTTTTCTGTACTGTGGTTTGTCAATGCGGTCTTATTATGTTTGTCTTATTTGTGTCCATTAATCCTGTTTTTAAGATGTTGACTGGTTTGGCCGATGTAAACTCCGTCACAATTTTTACATGGGATCTCATATACTACGTGTGTTTTTTTGTCTTTAGGTATTTTGCATTTTAAGTTACTAAAGTTTTTTTTTAATAGATTGTGTCCTTTGTGACTAACAATTATATTATGGTTTTTGAGGACATTTTGAAGTTTTTCTGAGAGTTGTGGTATATATGGTATGGAAACATATTGGTTTTGTTGTTTTGTTTTTTGGTGTTGTGGGTTTTGGTTGTTGTTATTGTAGAATTTGTGTATTCTTTTTTTGAAAGTATTGTTTATAATTTTAAGGGGGGGGGGGGAAACAATACTTTCAAAAAAAGAATACACAAATTCTACAATAACAACAACCAAAACCCACAACACCAAAAAACAAAACAACAAAACCAATATGTTTCCATACCATATATACCACAACTCTCAGAAAAACTTCAAAATATCCTCAAAAACCATAATATAATTGTTAGTCACAAAGGACACAATCTATTAAAAAAAAAACTTTAGTAACTTAAAATGCAAAATACCTAAAGACAAAAAAACACACGTAGTATATGAGATCCCATGTAAAAATTGTGACGGAGTTTACATCGGCCAAACCAGTCAACATCTAAAAAACAGGATTAATGGACACAAATACGACAAACATAATAAGACCGCATTGACAAACCACAGTACAGAAAAACAACACACTTTTGATTTTGAAAATGTAAAAATTCTCAAAACAGAAAACAATAAAAAAAAGCGTGAATTTTATGAAATGATCGCAATTCAAAAAAATAAGAAATCTATAAATACAAAAGCTGATACAAAACACCTAAGTAAAATATATTACAATATCCTAAAATAACCCCCCAAATAAATTAAATATACACAAAATGATCTCAAAAATAAATCACTCCAAAAATAAGAAAAAAATAATAGTCAGGCAAGGACCCTTAAGGCGAAAAAAAATCCAAACCCTTGACCACCGGAACCCATAAAATAAAATTCAGTTTAAATAAAGATGCGACACAAAAAGGAAGGTTTTTGTAGTATCTCGTCAAAAAGTGAACCATGTGTTAACAATATGTAGTCTAAGTTGTGATCCTCGGCAAAAACTTATATAAGGTATGTTTTAAATTTAACTTATTAATTTTATGTTATAATATAGCAAAAAAAATCTTTTTCTATTATAGTTATAAAAAATCATTCTGAAGAAGGTCAAGTGTGACCGAAACGTCAATAGATATGCATAACAAATAAAACATATGCAGTTTTATTAATAAAACGGATTTTACACCCAAGAAAATCAAAAACTTTAAAAAATATACAAATAGAAAAATCCAAGAAAAGAAAAATAAGAAAAAACATATATATATATATATATATATATATATATATATATATATATATATATATATATATATATATATATATATATATATATATATATATATAAACATTCTGTACTAGTTTTTTACAAGATACAAATTATAGCATGACTCTATTTTCTTCCTTAAGCGTTTGAGAACCCTCAATCATTCTGTCTAAAATTAGTCTACCTTACATTACAACGTTCAACCAAAAATTAATTTCTTCTTCGTTGTTAGCTACTTGAAAAATAAATTAATCAAAATTTTTCCACTCTTACCGCATATTTTTCTCTTATTATTTAAAAGATTAGAAAAATTAGGTTAATAATTTTGTTGTTTTCAAATTACAGAATTATATTTTTAAATTTGTTTATGGAGTATCTTTAATTTTGTATTTAGGTTAAATAAAATATATTAGTACGAGTTTATGTTCATGAAGTCTCATACAATAAATAAATAAATAAATATATATATATATATATATATATATATATATATATATATATATATAAACTAGTTAATATTGTGGTGTGCAGCAAGTGAAAGAGTACTCTTAAAGTTAATACTTTCGCTTTCGAAAATCTTTATTATCATTTTCATCTTCAGAGAGAATCTTTATTTGAAGTTGTTCACTGAGATGTTAAAAGGTTGTATGATATTATACATTCACAAAAGAGATTTAAACTAGTGTCCCAGATCAAATTATGACAAACTTCATAATTAAAATTAAATTTAAAATAAAAAACAAGAGGAACCATTTTCTTAGTTCATAGAACATAAACCTGTAGAACTAGCATAACTTCAGAACCAATTGTTTGAGCGCTGAATAACGTAATACTATTTTTATTTATATTTGAAAAAGTATTAATAAAAAATAGATATTTCATTTCTTGGCACACACATACCGATTTTATGCTATCCTTTTCTAATTACATTATTTAAACGAGTATCATATGATAATCGGTACGTCAATTATAAAGTATAAATATATGGTTGCCTAAATTATTATTATTGTTATTTTCATTTGTAAACAATATCGTAACAATATTTACCGATAAAAATAAGTTTTTAAATCTCTTTTTGTTAATATTAATTGCAAACTTCGCATTTATAGTAATTTCTAACACTGAAAAGAGTCACGACACGCAATGAAACTGAAAGAAAAGATAAGTAAACATGTTTATGTCTATTAAACATCAAAAAAGCGTCTCCCCCACTGACCATAAACAGCCTTTAAATAAATCTATTGTTGTTTAAATTTATAGGGTATGATCGAAGCATGTATTAGCAACATTTACGTTCCTAATGCAGTAGGCAAAGGCAAGTTTATTTTTGTGAATTCAAAGGTCTTGGGGGTTCACGCCTGGTTATAGATATATAAAGAAATTTTAATTTCAAAAATTAAAAAAAAATGTATTCCTATTTATTTCAGAACATTCTGATGAAAGTTTATGAACCGAAACCTTAAGAAAAAACATACATAAAGTAAAATAAATAATAGTAGAAAACACACATATTTCACATATTTATGCAATTTTATCAAAAAAAGGACTTAAGGATCCCAAGAACCCAACAAGAATTTTAAGAATATAAAAAAGAGCCAAAAAAAATATATTTCCCCAATGTAGTCATGGTAGGGTGAGCTAAAGCTATGCTCCAGCGTGAACTACGGAAAAATCAAGTACTTGGGACGTTATTTTGTACTTAAAAACAATATAATGAGCAATTGGAGTTGCTGTGTTGTAAACTGTAAAAAATACTAGCACAAAAAAACGTAAATTTTATAAATTTCCAGTAGAACACTGGAAATTAAATCAAATAAACAAATTGAAGGGGTTAAAAATGCTAGTGACTCACTGTTAGAAGTTCCTATGTAAAGTCGTATTTCAAGTAATAAAATGCATAGGTTAACAGTTTTCTTTGTTTTAATGGCCATCCAGGGTAAGTACACAGCAATATATAATAATTTTTATTCCACTTTATTATTTGATGGTATTTTTTTTATTATTTTGAAATTACTTAACCTTTCTTTCATTGAGTTTTAATATTTTTTTATTGATTATATTTATTTTTTTAGCTGAAGTAATAAAAACATATCATAATAATAAATTAATCTTTTCACTTGTTTTATACACCCATACACTGTTACTGAAACCAAAAAATATAATTTTTAATTACGGATTTCCATTATATTATACTGTCAATATACGCAAAGATCGCCCTTTAGTGCATGCATTAGTTGGGAAACTCTCTCTCAAATAAAGAGTGGTTGCTTCGAAAAATTAAAAATAAAGTAGCTGAGCGAAAAACCATATATTGAGAAAAAAAGGGTTGTGAAAACAATTTTGAGATCGAGTCCATCAAAGATAGGCTTAAAATATTCCTATTTGACATGCTATTAAAGTTATCATAGTTCATTTGCGAAATTCAAGATGACAGATTCATTATGGGTCTCATAAGGGTTAAAATCGCTTAAACTCACAGGAACATAGCTTACTATGTTCCTAATCGCATGGAAACATCGGTCGATGACCTATCATAGCCACAACGTAACTACTAACAATTTTTAAGGTTGGTACCCGAATTTTCAGTTATTAAACTGTAGGAACCACTATGACAACAACAAACATATATTATTTTAATTTCAGTTATAATCAATGCCCTAAAGACCCCCGAATTGCAATTTTCGCAAGCGTTATATTGGATATGCCATATTGAATTCGTTATACCGAATTCTCCATTTTGAATTTCAGAAATTTGATAACGGACAGGTAATTAATACCTCAAAATAATTACAGATTTAATGTTTTATGAACATTGGTAAATTCATGGTTCAGAGGTAGCAGCCATATTGTATTTCGAGAATCGTATGGGACAGTGTACATAGAACTAGAAAAAAAAAACGTCTTATTCTGAAGCCATCATCAAATGTAATTTTTTATATTCCTGTTTTCAAAAAGTAATCAGGGCTGCATAATGTTCAGCCCAGAAAAAATGTCCAATACAGGGTAAAAGATTTAGTGCTGGTAAGTCCTAAAACGCAAATTAAACACATAATTTAACTAAAAAAGGCAATAAATACATTCAAGGTTAATCTTAATAAACGAATTATAATGAACAAACATACACAAGTACTTCATTTAAAGTCCGCCAACATCTCGCACAAAGACTTCATTTACCAAGAAAATCATAGCCTTTTACCCACATTCCATACTTAAAAAAATGACGAAACGCCTTATCTGCCGGTGGATCGTTCAGTGCTGCACATTTCGGTGCATTTACCTCGTTTCCATTCCAAATTTGAAACGGTTGTGAATTTAAACCAGACCGAATGAGGAGCGAATTTATCTCATGTCGATCTGGAACCGTGGTCTTGAATAAATTTGCTTTCTGGTTGAGTAATAAGAACTTGGGAAAATGAGCGGCGTTGCGTTGGTGGAAGTGGATAAGATTGAAACCATCAGGTAAATAAAATAAACGGTAGGAGGAAGGAAATATGTACACTGCGAAAATTTAATTAAATTAAATTAACGGAAAAATATATCGGCGAAATATTTTAGATATTTGGCAATAAGTTATGGGGCGCTCGTACAGTGAACTTTGAAAATAGTGATCAATTTCTCGGAAAATAGGCAGTTTACTAAAGTCAATGGGAGCAATTTTGCTAAAATATTTTCAAAATGGTGATATATATATATATATATATATATATATATATATATATATATATATATATATATATATATATATATATATATATATAAATCCTTTATTTAGTCGTAGACTAATATAATTACACACAAATCTTAACAACTAAACTCATATTTTAAAATTAAAAACAACAAACATCATCAAGCTTTGCAGACCAATGCCATACTAAACTAAACTGACACAAATCTAAAAAAAAAAACAAAGAAAGTTCATGTCCCTCAAGGATAGACCCTATTAAAAAATACTGCTTCAGACACCGTTTAAACTTATTTAGAGATTTTAAACATTTAATATTTGTGGGCAATTGATCAAAACTGTTTAAACCTTAAAAGAATACAAAGGTTTGTGTTTGTCTCTTTAACACTGGAGAAATATAAAAGTCGTCCTTTGATCTAGTGTCATATGCATGTATATTTCTATTATAATTAATATGATTTTGTAAATATGTAGAACTACCAATCTGATTTTAAAAATAAAAATCAATGTTGGATAGTGAAAGAAGTCCTCCACCGACAACCATTGCATTTCTCTCAACATGAGTATAACTCTCATGGCTCTATTTTGCAATTTTTGAAATTTTGCCTTTTCATTTTGATTAGGAAGGCAATACTAGAATGTTAAACAGGATTGTTTTAGTCCACCATGTCGAAAAATTAAAACATCTTTGTATATAGTTAATTTTATAAGAGATTATTTTTATATGTTCTTATAATTTAAGTTCTCTATCTATGATTACTCCTAAATATTTAAACTTTTCCACCATTTCAATTGTTTCATTGCCTATTTTAATAATAGGATCTCCACGAGAAAAAGTTCTGTAATCATTCTCATTGTAGATTAACATAAATTTGTTTTTTCCACATTTAATCTTAATTGATTACAAGAACACCACCAATATAAATTTTGTAATGTAGAGTTAAGTGTTGTCAACCAATTGAATATGATCAGAACATGCAAAATATAAAAGAACATCATCTGCCAAAAGATATATACAACAATCACCAGATGTATTCACTATATCAATATTTATAAGAAATAATAATGGACCTAGCACACTATCCCGTGGAACACCCATGCTGCTTTCAATCTCGTCAGATACCACGTCATTCAATTTCAATCTTTGTTTCTATTAATTAAGTAATAATTCATAAATTCCAACACTTCGCCCCTTATACCGACACTTTCTAATTTTTTAAGTAGTCTTTCCCTATCTAAAGTCTCAAAGGCCCTCTTCAAATCCAAAAATACAGCATCCGTAAAAAGATTTCAATAGAAACTATGTTTCCAGTCATTAAGGACGTACTGCACTGTAGTTTCACAGCTATGCTTACCCAGAAAAAACCAGATTGCATATTATTTATAATTTTTTTTGCTTCAATGAATTCTAACAGTTGTTTCATCACTATTTTTTCCATGATTTTTTCAACACAACTAAGCATGTTAACAAGTCGCAAATCAACAGCCCTGTGAAAATTATTGACTTTAAGAACTGGCCCAATAGTCGATATTTCAAATTCATCGCGAATTTTACATGCTAAAAATGACGAATTTATCAAATTAAGAAGTGGTAAAGCTATATTATCAAAACAACTCTTTAAAAACATTTATATCATCTGATCAATTTTTATTTGGTAGGTCAAAAACATTCTCCTTAAGTTCCTCAACAGTCACAAGCTTAAAATTCTCCAAAAACACGCTCCCATGTCTGGGTAAAATTGGAAATTCTGGTCCAGATTTATCTATGTCCATGACTATTGCTCCAATATTGATAACATAAAAGCAGTTCAATGAACTTGCGATATCATATGGATCTGAAATTATTTCATCATCAATAGCAGGAGTTGATGTCTTCTTGCTTACTTTTAATGGAACATCCTATATATTATTTCATTTTTAGATTCTACGCAAAATTATAGACATATTTCACGTATAATATCCTATACGTAAGTCTAATTGTTTTTGACATATTTTAAATTTTATGTCAAAAATGGCGTATGCAGGCTTAAACATAACTATCAATTTTTCCTATAGAAAAGCCTTTATTATTTAATTAGGGTGGGTTTCCTTCTAGAAGGAGATATACTTTAGTGTACTGTGTTGATATTTTGATAATAAGTGAATACAGGGTGACCAAAAACTAAAACTAAATATTAACTTGAAAAAAACATCAAAAGAATTTTTTTAAATTGAAAACCCCCTATTTTTATAATGTTACTTTATTTACCGTTAAAAATAAGGGTGATTTTGTATAATACTGTCTGTTCCAAATATTTTCAGTTTTTGAAATATTGGCTATTTAACATTTTTTTTATTGTAAGAATGATAAATGGCTTAATTAAGCAGGGAAACAACTTATTTTAATAAATATTCAAAATGTCCACCCTGAACACTTTTCTCACCTCTGAGTTAGTTCGGCAAGGGTGGCCGCTCTAATTGAATGTGAAGATAAACTTTCGAACGCGCTCTTACACATGCCATACAGTCCTTTATCATTGTCATTGGATTATAATAAACAATGTTTTTTTTATCGTTCCCCATATAAGATAATCTAAAACAGTCAGAAGGTTCAATCTCTCATCCAGAAATCAACAAATCTGGGACATGCCCCAATATGAAATGAAAAAGAAATTCAACTTTGTAAAAAACATCAGCACAAACTCGAGTCGCAACACCATTGAAAAACTCAGCCAGAAATCCACTATATGGTATACAGATGGCTCCAAAACAACGGAGGGAATTAGAGTAGGAGTGTATGGACCGGGCACCAGACAGTACGAAAGCTTGGTTAAGTCACCAAGCATTTTCCAGGCAGAAATACATGTCATTAGGATGTGTATTCAATTTAACAAGGAAAATAACTATCTTGAAAATATTTTAGCAAAATTGCCCCTCTCGACATTAATAAGCTGCCGAATTTTAAAAAGTTTCCAGTCACAGGACACAGTGTATATACTTTTTTTTCGAATGCTAAAGACAATCAAAATAATTTAAGTCGTAAAATGTTTCCACACTTTTGTTTGCCACTCTATATTCTTGACTTTTTTTAATCAACGCATGAAACCACACAAAACTAAACTCCAAAAGAATTTCCATATCTACATAAGTTCCTCAGATAAGATAGATGAAACTATCGCATTACACTAGACGTAGTAAACAATACCACAAACTTAAATATAACCTAAATATTATTCTATATCAAATTCGCAAATATTTCTACAAGTACACGAAACTTACGAAACTGACCTTGAGAGGTAAAGGAAGTCTAGAAATGTGTAAACAACTGCTGCCGTTATTAATTGGTAAATTAAATGAATTTGCGAAATATTTTACGGTGCTAAAACCGTAAAAAACAAGGTCCATTTTTTTTTGAATTTTTATACCTCAATAAGTTGAAAAAAATACATAAATTTACATTTTTCAATAACGTAATCAAACAAATAAATTTTAGCAGGCAGCTTACGTAAGACACACCAACTATAATGAACAGAAACATATCTGACGTCATTTTAGGCAATTTTGGAACAGTGCTAATTAATTTTGTGTGCGAGGATTGAATCAGCTAAAAGTTACCTAAAACAACCTTTTTTTATTAGGTAAAAATTTTAAATTAAATGTGTTTTTCAAATGCCCCCTGGCAAATAAGGATATCCAAACGACACTAGCAGAAAACAGTTTGTACGCTTTGAAGTAAAAATAAGTTAATTTGACAAATACGTGTAACAACACCGATATTATACCATCTAAATGAATGATTATCACATTTAAATATACTGAGTTTTAAATATTAAGAAACAACTTTTTCCAATAAGCAAAACAATACAGAATAGTAACACATCAAAAGCAACATTTAAATATTTCCCTACAAAATTTTCTGCAAAAGACTAAGGTACCATAAATTTGATAGAGTTTAATAAATATTTCTCTCTTGAATTAATCACACCAAGAGATGTTCCAATTTCGAAAGAATTAGAAAGCCTTTTAGACGATGAGTTAGGAAGTGTATTCAGTGTGGTAATATTAACATTTAGAGCAGTTAGAAACCAGAATAGCTGGCCAATAAAATTTGACTTGATTTTTAGTAACAGAAACTCTAGTATAATCCTCACCAATCCACTCGAACGCAAACCAAAAACATAGTACAAGCTACCTGTTTATAAGTACTTTTCTGAATTCTGTTATTTTATCAAAATAACTGTAATGGAACAAATACTAGTTATTTTATACTGTCTAACGTAAAATATATTGTGCTAAAATGAGTAATTAAATCATCATTCTGTGTATAGAATTTATCCGTGAGAACGGAATAGTATATTTTTTTATTACCACCCAAGAAAGTCTAAAAATAAATCAATTATCGTACTTAAGCATAATCTCAACTTTATTAACTTTAAGTCGCTTAAATGTTTTCTTAAAAATATATAAACCTCGACAGTTTGTGAGAACATAAACTAAAAAAGACCCTCTTTAAGATTTACAAATAAATCTGTCGAACAAATCCTACCCTGGTTATGTAATTAAAACCAAAGAGATAAGGGCCGAGGGAGATCTTAACATGTGGTATATGCAAATACCGTTAAAATGTATTAAAATATTGAACGATTTTCCCATTATTAGGAAACAAAAGAATGATCAAATAAACTCACTATAATTTAATATATCGTTTGACAAAATGTAAAAAGAGTTCATATAATTGCTGTTTTTTTCTATTTACATGATATAACGAGTTATATATTTACTTCCAAAACAACTAAGAACAGTGAATAGTTTTTTTAACAGGAGTTATCATTTCTTTTATTTATAGAAAGACATAGAATAGTTATATTAACCCTTTTGTATAAAAAAATAAGATTAAGATGCTCCAATCTAAATAAATTGGGAAATTAAGTATCTGGCGTAAAACGGCTGACGCCCTCTGGGACAAACTATTTGAACAATTGGGGAATGAAATTTACAGGTACAGGGATGTACGGGGTGAATAGGAAATTACCAGCGCGGTTTAAGAAACAATAAACTTCAGTTACAGTTTGGAATTCGTTAAGTGCGGCACGACAATAGAAAACCTATTCGTCTGGAGCCTCCTGGACAGTCCATCTCCAGACGAATAATTTTTCTATTAAATTCTCTCATATTATATAAAAAGTATCAAACAAGTAATTTCTTAACTTTATTATTCTATTTTTGCTAAATCTTTTGCTTGACTACGCCGTTCGGCTGCTCTCGAACTTTCTAGAATTTTTGCAATTTCATCAAAAATATGCCTTTAAATACAGTTCAAAGGAGCACATGTTGTTTTTTTTCCCTATTTTTCAAACGTGTACTTGTTTAATAATGAAACTACATTGGTGAGTTACTTAATAATTATAAGTTAGGTTAATACTCTAACTATTTAATTAATAACTGTAGAAATGTCCTGAAGACGAGATAAATAAATTCTCGAAAGCTTGACAGAATCAAAAAAGGGTTTTTCTCCTTACCAATGCCTACAAATTTAAATAGATTGTATCCCCAAGAGATAGGAATCGACGACAGAGACAGAGAGATAATATCAAAGCTATATTCACAACAAAAGGCTATTGTACGAGTTGAGAATGAGAAACAGAAGAATTTAATATAAAGAGAGGAGTACGCCAGGGCTGTATACTGTCGCCACTTCTATTCAACGTATACTCCGAACATCTCTTTAAAGAAGCACTGGGCAACATAGAAGATGGAATTATTGTAAATCGAGAAGTAATAAACAACCTAAGATACGCGGATGATACCGTTCTTATAGCCGATACTGCAGAGGGACTTCAAAGAATTATCGACCGAATAGTGACAGCTTGCAACAGATATGGTATGAAGATAAACTGCAAGAAGATGCAAACGATTATTGTCAGTAAAAACGACGTCGGCAATATACAATTTACTGCCAACAACGTAACTCTCACAATGGCCGAGACGATCACATATCTAGGCTGCACGTTGAATAAGAACTGGGACCACTCTCGAGAAATAAGGAGCCGAATCGAGAAAGCAAGAGGTACTTTTAATAAGCTGCGCAACATACTCTGCAACCTATCTCTCAATATACATACGCGGATCAGGATTTTGAAATGCTATGTACTCTCAACTCTCTCATATGGAGCAGAAGCCTGGACCCTTACCGATGCTTCATGTAAACGTATAGATGCATTTGAGATGTGGTGCTACCGCCGCATGCTTAGGGTTCCTTGGATACACCACGTATTAAACGAAAACATTTTACAACGTATCGGTGGAGAACTGGAATACCTTACAAATGTCAAACGCAGAAAATTGGAGTACTTTGGACATATCATGCGGAATGAGAAATATCGCCTGCTCCAACTTATCTTGCAGGGGAAGATGGAAGGCCAGAGATCAGCTGGACGAAGACGAATATCATGGCTGCGCAACCTACGAACGTGGACTGGAATAACATCAACAGGTCTGTTCAGAGCAGCAGTGAATAAAGTAATATGGACCAATGTGATAGCCAACATCCAAAGAGGATAGGCACTTTAAGAAGAAGATCCCCAATAACCCTAGTTTGGATTATTGTTTCTTGACTAGTCAGTCGCGACTATATATATATATATATATATATATATATATATATATATATATATATATATATATATATATATATATATATATATATATATATATATTATACATATATATTTACCAACCGACAATTTTAACCATGAATCGCTTTACACCAAAACAACGTGCTGAAATAGTGACAATATACATTGAAAGTAGTCGTCAACATGCATATCGTCGAAAATATCGTGGCCAACAGGCACCATCTGACAACACTATCCGTCGTTTGGGACATTTTTTTTTCAAAGAAAACGAAACAGTGGAAATCGATATCGGTGGATGTTGGCTCATTATGTCTGCCCGCAAATGCGTGAAAAAGATCTTGGTGGTTACTGGTTTCAACAAGACGGTGCGCCATGCCACACTGCAAATCAAAAAATCCGGTTTCTGCAAGGGAAAATCCCTGGACCTCTGATGTCAAAATGAGGCGACACTGACTGACCACCCAAATCTCCAAATTTGACCGCTCCGGAGTTCTCTTTGTGGGATTATTTAAAAAGCAAAGTGTACCCCAGCAAGCCTCAGATCACTGAAGAATTATACCACCCGAGATGCTCGAAAAGGCAATGGAAAACGCAACAAAAAGGTCACATTTTGCTTTGGCCAATAAAGGTGGCCACTTGATCGATATAATATTCAAAAACTGGTCCCAATAAATTGTAAAGAACCGAATTTAATAAAAATACCTCATATATAGATATCAGTTTTTTTTTCAAAGTTATTCAATGTTTACATACCGACGTAAAAGATGGCGCACCCTATATATATATATATATATATATATATATATATATATATATATATATATATATATATATATATATATATATATATATATATATATATATATATATATATATATATATATATATATATGTACATATATATATATATATATATATATATATATATATATATATATATATATGTACATATATATATATATATATATATATATATATATATATATATATATATGTACATATATATATATATATATATATATATATATATATATATATATATATATACAGGGTGCGCCATATATAATGTTTTCTGTTGCAATACATAAAATAAAATACTGCAATAATATAATTTTTGTTACTTTTCTCGCACTCGTTACCATCGACTTTGACAATTATAAACATTTGTCAACTTAACTTTTATTTAATTTACGAAAGTGTTGCGAAAAATTACCAAGATTGTGAGGACAACATTTTATTAAAATTAGCTAGGAATCATAAGCATATAATTCCTTTTTAACTAAAATGAACAAATGCGCGATTAAAATAACCGAATCGTTTTTTGGCTAATGTTGAATAAAATAATGACAGAGCCACGCAACACTGATAAACTCAAATGTACCAAGTTAAATAAGCCAAATTTGGAATTATGTTTATTGCTACATCATTTCCACGACATGTTGTTTTTATACAGCAGAACAAAGTTTATCTACATGATATCCAAATATAATCAAAGTTTGTAAACTTCCTGGATACATCTCTTTTCTTTCAAATTATTTTTTTTATCATAAAACTCGTTCATTTTGTTAAATCATCAACGATAAATGTTTCAAAACTTCCAAATTCAACAAATACATATTAAGTTTGTAGAAATTCCTCTCTTCCACGGTAACATAGGTACAGCAACTCACCCACTCGACCTCTCCTCTATCATCATCAAATATAAAATGATAATATTTCATTTCCGAAAACACCATCACCAATTCACCAAAAAAAAAAACAGTGACTCACCTGTTTCCTTTTAACGGTGCTTTCAATCACTGGCGGTGGCGGGAACGGCACCTTTCCTTCGTAACGTTCCTTCATCTCGTCCAAGACCTTCTCCAAAGCTTCCCGGTCCGCCTGTTCATCCGGCACGTGGAGATACGCTCTCCAATGGCTGCTGGAGTCGAAACCCCAATGTACCGTACGATTTTCAAGGTTTCTACAAAAAAAATTTATAAATGTATCCAAAGCAGCATTGCACCACTCTAGAAAAAAAAATTAGAATACCCTTATCAATTACTCACCTATGAACATGGCAGACAAATTGCTGCGGCGAAAATCCACCTTGACAATCAGAACACTCGATACATTTCGCGTGTTTGCTAGTGTACAAATCCGAATAGCAGCGCCCTCTGGCTTCACCGAAACACTCGTGGTATATTGGAAACGATGTGATACCTTTGCGTGGTCGGAGGGGAAGATTCTGAAAATAAAAACTTGTTATTTAAACATATACAGGGTGATTCTCCCGGAACTTACGTACTAACGTGCATGAAAGAAAGCCGGCTAAAATATTTTTAAGATGGCGGACCTTCCGATTATACCGAAAGTAGATGCCAACTTCCTTATTTTAAATGGAACATCCTATATATTGTTGCAGACATATCATATATAATATTCTATACTTAAATCTCACCGTTTTGGACATATTTAAATTTTTATGTCAAAAATGACGTTTGCGGACCAAATTTAACTATAAATTTTTCCTATAAGAAGTCTTTATTATTTAATTTGGGTTAGTTTTCTTGTAGACGAAGATCGACTTTAGTAGTCTTTTTATGATATTTTGAAAATTATTAGTACAGAGTGGTCAAAAAAAAGAATAAAAATTATATTTAAAAAATCGTCAAAAGTTAATTTTTTCAAATAGAAAGTACCTACTTTTATAATTTCATCATATTAAGCATTCAAAATAAGGGTAACTTTGTATAAGGTTGTCTATTCCAAAAATTTGAAGTTTTCAGAATATTGGCAATTCAACATTTTTCTATTGTAAAAATGCTATACGGCTTTTAAGTTTTGTTATTAGTTGACCATGACGGCGAGGCGTGGCGAAAATAAAACAATCGAACCCTACAGAATTATCACTATTTCATGCCATTTGACATTCATTAATATTAATTATGGCAGGGCGATTAAATTACACGCACAAAGATTATTTAAACTTATTTATTATTTATGGAGAATGTGATAAAGTTATTTCAAGAACATGCGATACATTCGCGATCCGATATCCGAAGAAACAAAGACCAGCACTACCAACTGTTAAAAAGATTATAATAAACTTCAAGAACTTTGGATCTATAAAAGCTAAAAGAAATAGAAATAAACCAGTTGTTAATAAAATAAAGTTACAAAAATTATTTGAATAAATGTTCAAATTAACGCACTTGAACTTTCAAACATTTTTTGCAGCTAAGCAGGAACTCTTCATGGGTGGCGCTTCTTATTGGCTGAGGATTAACTTCTTCAAATGCTGTTCTGATACGCTGCATGCAATCTTTCATAGTGTTTAATGCGGTATTGTATACTTTATTTTTGATTGTCCCCCAAATAAAAAAATCAAGTACTGTTAGGTAGAGGGAGCGAGGTGGCCAAAGATGTGGCCCATTCTCGGCTATCCATTGATCATAAAATAAGTTTTGCAGATGATTGTTAACTAAATGACTATTATGTGGAGGCGCTTCATCATATTGTTAAAATAGATTTCTATGATCAGCCAGCGGCAAGTTATCTGAACAGTTCACGTCCAAATTTCTCAAGATGTCGAAGTAGGGCTCACATATCGCATATTCTTGAAATAACTTTATCACATTCTCCATAAATAATAAATAAGTTTAAATAATCTTCACTCGCGTAATTTAATCGCCCCGGCATGATTATGTTTAATGAATATTAAATGGTAAAAAATAGTGACAATTCTGTAGGGTTCGATTGTTTTATTTCCGCCACGCCCCGCCGTCATGGCCAACTAATTACAAAACTTAAAAGCCGTATAGCATTTTTACAATAGAAAAAAGTTGAACTGCCAATATTTTGAAAACTACAAATTTTTAGAATAGACAACCTTATACAAAGTTACCCTAATTCGTAATGCTTAATATGATAAAATTATAAAAATAGGTGCTTCCTTTTTGAAAAAATTGACTTTTGACGATTTTTTAATAATAATTTTTATTCTTCTTTTTTGACCAATCTGTACTAATAATTTTCAAAATGTCATAAAAAGACTACTAAAGTCGATCTTCGTTTACAAGAAAACTAACCCAAATTAAGTAATAAAGACTTTCTTATAGGAAAAATTTATAGTTAAGTTTTGGTCCGCAAACTTCATTTTTGACATAAAAATTTAAATATGTCCAGAACGGTGATACTTAAGTATAGAACATTATACATGAAATATATCTAGAATTTTACGTAGAAATCAAAAATGCAATAATATATAGGGTATTCCACTTAAAATAAGCAAGTTGACATCTACTTCCGGCATAACCGGAAGTGCAGCCATCTTGAAAATATTTTAGCCGGTTGTCCCCTATGCACGTTAGTACACTGTCAAATTTTCAGATTCTTTCTAATTATAGTTTTCCCACAATTCATCGATAAAATTCCCGCGAGACTTCAGAACATATTGTTAAAGAACTCTCTTTTTACTGACCTTTAATCCTGCAAATAACAGTGCACTGCACAATCTTTCAGCATCGGTTTTGGTAATCAATCCACAACTGGGAGCACCACTGGGCAGTATTCCATGACTTTTTAGCACGTTTAATTGCTCTGGTGTACAACGTGAGCAATAGATTTGCAAATGGTCACATTCTCTGTTGATTTCTTGAAGACTAAAATCTCTTAGCACCGAATTTAGCACCTGAAAAGAAGAAAATGGTTATAATAATCATAAGTTTCAAAGAGTGGCAACAAAAAATATTTTTAATATTACAGAATTGGATATGAATTTTTTAATAATTCGTCAAAAATAATTTACCTGTGGCAAACACAGCCTTTTCTCCCCACCAACCACGAAACACGAAATAGCCTCTCCTTCCAGTATAGTTTCGGATCGTTCACTACACGAGGTATCGGGAGCCGCCAAAATTGGCACCTGTTGAACCGGAAACGGCGCGGGGTTAGGTTGGAACTCCTCTTCTTTTACTCCTTCTGGACTGGGCGTCTCGTTTTTTATCGTTGGCGGATTGAGAGACAACCCTGGACCCTGCAGAGATTTTGTAGCGCTATACTGATAGTTTTTCAATACACTTTTGAGATGCGGTGTCACCTCCATCATTGTGGAGGCTCCCGACGTCTGATAATATTTTGTTTGTATTACAACGAATTGTCTTTGTTTTTCTCGTAGAGCAAAAAAACTAATGTGCTTGGAAGGGCATCATTATGTCTTCTTCTATTAAAACTGCCTGGCTAAATTGATAGCGGATTTCACTAGGTTGAGGGTTGTGATGGTAGACCATGCTCTACTGTAAACACTGTGAAAAGAAAAAGATTAAAGAGTATTTTGGTCCTTAATTCTATTATAAGTAGTAATAAAAAATTGAAGATGATGCGTGCACGAGAATAACTGAATAGCAATGAATTAGACCTCCATTTCACATTTTTGGTGGAATTTTATTTATTCGGTAAATAATAGGTTCGAAAAAGTTGTATAATAAAAATGTAAGAAATGGTGAATGAGTAAATTTGTAAATGTCCGCAACAACTAATTATAAAATGTAATTTTTCGGCTTTTTATGAAAAACCAAATTAATTTGTTTATTCAACCATTTTGAAAATAAGTGGCTACATAAAAATAGTAATATTTAGTTTTGCATTATGCGCAAGCCAGGATTTGAAAAATTCATGATTTTTTTAAAATCAAAAATCAATGATTTTTATCAAAAAATTTTTAAAAAATCATGACTATTTGGATTTTTTTTAATATTCCTTTCCGGATTAATACTGAAAGTAACTATACTAATAGTAGATATATATACTCTTATAATCTAAATAATAATAAATATTATTAACACTCCTAATAATGGACAAAAAAATCAGTTATTTTGCAATAAGTGCCCACGACTACCGTAAGCAAGTTCATAAGTAAATCGACTTAATGGGCTGGATGTTGCCGATTCGGATATCTATGAGCATACAACTCGGCAGCATTCCTTGAATTTCTATGACACTCTCCAAATATTAATAACATATCCACTTTTTCACTTTGAGTATACATTATTTTAACGAAAATTTAAACTAAACTTAACGAAAATTAAGAAACTTTTACGTCTGTTCTTAGAGCGTATGTCACTGTCATTATCTACTTAAGTGAGTGCTTTGTTTTCCAAAGAAGACTTGATAAAAACAGTTGCAAATTATTATGCATCATGGCTGTCCATGGCGCACTTGTCATAAGTAAATAAATTATCCTGTATTTTGCTTAATAATATTTAATTCCTGTTCTTATATCTAATCCAATCGCAAATAAATTAGTACCGTTAGATTCGTCAAAGAATGCTTTTTTCGAAAAGTAGTTGTCAAAAAGGGGTCGCCATTTGAAAATTAATAGTTAGAAATGAAAACGTAATTTTGTCAACTTGTCTTATTCCTGTCTTTGCGATTGTATTTTTTTGACATCACCTAAGGCCCTTAATTAGTTTGCGTCCGATCATGGCCACCTAGATGCACTTTTAAAAGTGGCTCTAAAAAAATGAAGTAGACGTAAAAAGTTTTTAAAATGTCATATTCTGATCTAGAATTGTCTCAGAAATCCAAAAATGTTAAAATATACAGGGTGTTCCATTTAAAAATTCAAAACCGGGGCCATTTCCGGTGAAACCGGAAGTGGCTGGAAAGTGGAAAATATGCGAAAACTCTTCCCTTCACATACCATTTACCTGTACCAATTCTCATTTTGATACACATAATACTCTAAAAATTATGACTTGTCTAATAGATTCGTTGACACCCGGTATATATATATATTTAGTTGGTTATTTTCTTGAGTATATGGTTCTTTTTATGTTAAAACTACATATATAAAGTAGTCATACTTATTATATATTTTAAACTTCAGGACGTTTCGATCCTTTTGAATCTTTTTCAACTGTATCCGGATTATTCATTAAAAACAGGGATTTTTGTTTTACATAAAAAATTAATTACAACACAAACAATTATAATCACACACTCTATTATATATTAACTTTTAAACAGTATTTTTAAAAATCCAACTAGGAGAGTGGACACTACAAGTACAAAACAAAAAATTACTAGAAATTAAAACCCTAGTAAAAAAAAACCTTGAAATCAGCTGATGTGTCACAGCATAGACGAGGTATACTTATTCTTCTATGATCACTGGTAAAACCCGGCACCCCGGGTGGACACCCATAAATGAGAAAAGGCCTTAAATCAATCTCAAGTAATTCCGTGATAAAGGTTTACCACATTTTTTACTGTCTGAAAATATTCTACTTTAAAAGAAATCTTTGAAAATCTGGTTCTGTTATTTAAGGTCAATAAATCATAGTAGACTTTCTAAATCGACGTTGACAGTAATATTTTGCCAAGTTAATAACACTGTTTATTGCTTCCTGGTGTCAAAATTTTTATTGCAAATACTTCTCTACCTGGCGACCCTCATTATTAATTATACTTATCAGAATTAATAATTCTACGCAATTTAAATGGTTTAAATTTAGGTAATCTAGCCTTGATTTTGTATCCAGGTGTCTGATAAAGATAATAACGATAGACAGATCAGTAAAATATTTATTATCATTCAGTCAATTTATAAAAGTACTTTTAGAATCCTTTGACGGCAATAAAAATGTTAACAGCCGGAGTCACTAACATGATTTATATTTAAAACCATCCTAAATTGACAGCAGAGGGCTTAAACTGACAAGAGCAACAATAAGTCAAGCAAGTCATAAACCCTAAAAATACTAGCATAAAGAAATAATTTTGTTTTATAATTGAACCAGCAAAAATGAGAAGAACTTTAATTATTTTCGGGATGCAACTATTTCTCTCACATTTTCAAGGTTTTATCGCAAATTTCTTATCCTTAATAGCCTTATATAAGCATTTATTTGTTGACATATTATAACAATATCATAAGCAAAACAAAACTGGTCGACTATGAGATTTAAATTTCATAGCAACTAGATCGAGTTTAAAACTTCTTAATGAATGTGGCTGTAAAATGTTATGCTCAGAGTACGATCAAAATAACAAGGAAGGTTTTTCTGTGATCTCAATTAGCGTTAAAATGAATGAATTTCAACTTTAATTACTGTCATCCGTTGTTTAAAGATGCGTATAAATATGGCAAGTTGCTCCGTGACGACCCTCCTTTAAATTTTTCCGAAACCCTTGTGCATTCGGCGGCCAGCGTCAAAAAGATAATAAAAGCTTCTGAGATACAACAAGCCAATTTCATTATATGTTTCGTGTCGTCAGTCGTGCCATAAAACCATCGAAGTAGGTAAAATACTTAGAAAATAGGCCACTGCGAACCTCGTTCGCACTGCTCACGAACGACAAAAATATGACGACGCTTTTATTACCGCCTTTGACGCTGGCCGCTAAAGTCGGGAAAACTCAAAGGAGGTTCGTCACGAGAGCGACTCGACATATTTATACGCACCATTAGACTTTTTTATAACCGTGTAAAAAATATTATATCAGTATACCGCAGACGATTCCATTCAAAACTATGCAGAAAAAATGGTTAAAAAAAAATAGAATGCTTTCTCCGTGAATTATATTATTTTAGAACCCAAAAAAGTGTATTTTGCCGACCCCCGACAAAGGAAAGATAATGGCAAATTAGGACATTCTGTGTACCGAAAACCAATACATAGATAGATAGATAGATAAGTCTTTATTTATTCCAATAAGTATTACTTACAAAAAAACCCATAAGGGCATGGAACAATGTCAAAAAAATATCATTACTGTAATAAACATCACAATAAAAATTATAGTTCATTCTCAGCTGTAGATAAAAAAGAAAAAATGAAAAAGAAAAAACCTCAACAATAATTATACAGTTTTAAATATATTTTTTGAATAATTCTATCAAGTTAATGTAGAAAAACAAAACAACTAAAACTTAAGATAAAGGGCAATATTATAAATGAGACGAAAATTAAATAACAAGTACACTTACATACATTTAGAATTTAATAATACAGCCAATAACCAAAATTCTAATTCGAGACAATACTGCCTTTATCATACTCATAAAACTCTTCCAATGTATAGAAGGCTTTTTTACATCAAAAGATTTTCAGGACACACTTTAATCTATTTCTCGGTAGTAAATGTACATTTTCAGGTAAAGAATTAAAAATTTTTATTATAGAAAACTCGACATTTTTCTGCAAAAAACTAAAGTTATATTTATCAGAAAGCAGATTTGTTTTATTTCTAGTAATGTAGTTATGTTTAATAGATGCACCCTCAAAAAGATCCCTGTAATCAACAATAAACATCACCGAATCCAAAATGTACATACCTATAACCGTCAAAATATTGTTACTAATAAACATAGTCCTACAACTGTCTTGTTGTTTCATTGCAAAAATACATCGTAGACATCTTTTTTGCAGAATCAAAATTCTATTAACATCACAGGAATTGCCCCAAAATATCAAACCATATCTGAGTCTGGACTGTACAAATGCATGGTAAGCTGACAGAGCTGCATCGATTCCAACTCTTTCCGAAATAATTCTTAATGCAAAATAATACTGAGATATTCTAGTGGCAACTTTCTCGATGTGCGCCCCCCAGTTCAACCTTCTATCGACGTTTAGTCCCAAAACAACAGCGCTCTCAACTGATGTTATTGTTGTATCCTTAAACGTTACTGTAAATTGATTATTCAATCTGTTCCCAAACATAATGCACTGTGTCTTGGAAACATTTAGCGACAGGCTGTTGGACCGAAAGTACCCATCGAGAATGTCCATCACAGATTGAACCTTCATCGATAGCAACTCCGCCGTGCTTTCACTGAATATAAGCGATGTATCATCAGCATATAGTACAGTCCGCTCTCCAGAAATTTCGGGTAAATCATTTGTGTAAAGAATACACAAAAGAGGTCCAAGTATTGATCCTTGAGGGACGCCCCTCTTCATTTTCATCCTCTGAGACATTATAGCCCTACCATGGAGATCAGACTCCACAACACATTGAGTCCTGTCCGTCAAATACGATCTTATTAATTGCAGCGCGTTACCCCTTATACCATACATTTCTAGTTTTAATAATAATGTTTTATGATCCACAGCATCAAAGGCTTTAGAGAGATCCAGGCACATGGCCAATGTTTGCTTTTTTTTATTTAGAGAATCTATAATTTGTATAAGTGTTTGGTACAAAGCTCTTACTGTAGATTTCCCTTTTCTAAAGCCATTTTGTTTATCTGATATTACAGAGAACTTATCCAGAAATGTTACAATTCTCTGAAATAAAATTTTTTCAAAAATCTTGCTTATATTAGGCAATAGCGAGATTGGTCTATAATTCTTTTCTTCAGATTGCTCCCCCTTCTTATAGATTGCTCTAATATGGGCATTTTTTAGCTTACCCGTTATTAACTCTTTGCTACATAGAGCACTTTCAATATGTGAGGAAGAATCACTAAAATCAGAAACAGAAAAACTGACTAATGCTCTGAGAGGCAACGAATATTGCGTTAAATATATAAGACGTTCTATTAATAAATATAAAAACCCAACTCATCAACAAAATATCATAAATGTACCTCCTATAGACAGTGTTGTCTTACCTTACATACACTGAACCACCAACAAGATTGTCAGATTGCTCCGAAAATCAAACATTTTCAACATATGTAAGAAAGTTGGACAATGTTTGAACTCTCCAAAAGACGCAATTCCATTTCAAGCAGAAGGCGTTTACAAGATAACTTGCTCTTGTGACACGGTCTAAATCCAAGAACCTTGATTTTCAGTAGGTATTATTATTATAAAGTGTTTTTAAAAAACACAAATCAAAAACATTTTATGGCACCACCATGTTTAATTAACTATATCGCTAGTTATCGAAGTAAAAACTACCAGAAACAGACTAGTCTTTTCCGGAAAACAAACGAAAAACCGAAAATTTCTAACAAAGTGAACAAAAATATAAAATTAACAATATTATTACTATCCAAAACTGCCACACTGTGTTGTCTGTGACTTCCTATATAAAAATTCTATGAAACCCAAAGGTTTATCAAGTTGTTTTGTAACAAAAATTACAATTATGCAATTGCATCTTTTCCTATGTATTCCTGGCATAGAAATTGTTATTCGCTAATACTATTTTTACCGATACTATATTTAAAATTGGTATGTTTACCAATCTGTCAACAAATTAAACAGCAAATCATTTATTATAAAACTTACAGCATATTTTATCTAAATTCTGCGTTACTGACATTTTAGTTAAACTACTAATTAAAATACTGGTAGCAATTTGAGTGTACAATGTATTGGCAAAACAATTTTTTCTTTCGTCGTTGTTTGAAAGGTCTTAAAGCTCTTGGACTCACCCAAATAAGATTATTGAAAAAAAAAATGCAAACTAAAAAGTATGCGTTTATATTTCGAAAACTGGCAACACTGGTCATCTGACAAATCCATCGGAAAGTGTAACACATTATAGACCAACAGTTCCCAAGTGGTGGATTGCAAACCTCCAGAAGTTCGCAAGCTACAAAAAAAACCAGGGGACGAATTACAGCTGGATATTTTAATACTTATTGGAAAATATTAAAGAATGTTATTGTAAAAGCTAAACAGTTAAGTAATTGAAACCATATTAATTCCTCTGAAAATAAAGTTAGGGCTACCTGGCAAGTGGTTAAACAAATTACTAATCGAAAAGACAAAACCAGAGTACAGTTATTGAAAACTTTTCTTCCAAATTTAATGATCCTTTTAAGATAGTTAACAGTTCAAATAATTATTTTATAAATTCATGCCCTACAGTTGACACTCTCGATATCATAGTTCACAAATTGAAGAGAGAGGTACAAATTCCATTTATTTGTTTCTCGCTGATTCTGATGATATATTAAAGATTATAAAGGGTTTAAAAAACAAGAAGTCAGTTATAGATGATCAGATACGTATTTCTATTTTAAAAGATGTAGGTGACTTTATTTCTGAGCCTTTATCCTTTATTGTAAATTTGTGTTTTATAACAAGTATTTCTCCAAGTAAGATAAAAAAATGCTCATATTAGAGCAATCTATAAGAAAGGGAAGAAATCTGAAGAAAAGATTTATAGACTAATCTCGCTATTGCCTAATATAAGCAAGGTGTTTGAAAAAGTTTTATATCTGAGAATTGTAACATTTCTGGATAAGTTTTCTGTAATATCAGATAAGACAGTAAGAGCTTTGTACCAAGCACTTACACAAATTCTAGAATCACTAAATAAAAAAAGCAAACATTGGCCATGTGCCTGAATCTGTCTAAAGCTTTTGATGCTGGGGATCATAAAACATTATTGTTAAAACTTGAAATCTATGGTAATGCGCTGGAATTAATAAGATCGTATTTGACGGGCAGGACTCAGTGTGTGGTGGAGTCTGATCTCCATGTTAGGGCTCTAGTGTCTCAGAGGTTAAAATGAAGATAGCCGTCCCTCAGGGTTCAATACTTGAACCTCTTTTGTATATTCTTTTTACAAATGATTTACCCGAAATCTCTGGAGAGCAGACTGTAGTATATGCTGATGATACATCGCTTATATTCAGTGAAAGCACGGCGGAGTCGCTATTGGTGAAGGTTCAATCTGTGATGGACATTTTCGATGGGTACTTTCGGTCTAACAGCCTGTCACTAAATGTTTCCAAGACACAGTGCATTATGTTCAGCAAAAAGAATCAATTTACATTAACATTTGAGGATACAACAATAACATCAGTTGAGAGCGCTGTTGTTTTGGGACTAAACATCGATAGAAAGTTGGGCTGAGGGGCGCACATCGAGAGAGTTGCTATTGAAATATCTCAGTATTGTTTTGCATTAAGAATTATTTCGGAGAGAGTTGGAATCGATGCAGCTCTGTCAGCTCACCATGCATTTGTATAAACCAGACTCATATGGTTTGATATTTTGGGGTAATTCCTGTGATATTAATAGAGTTTTGATTCTGCAAAAAAGATGTTTGCGGCGAATTTTAACAATGAAACAACAAGACAGTTGTAAAAATATCTTTATCAGTAACAATATTTTGACGGTTACAGGTATGTACATTTTGGATGCGGTGATGTTTATTATTGATAACAGGGATCTTTTTGAGGGTGCATCTATTAAACATAACTACATTACTAGAAATAAAAAAAATCTTCTTTCTGATAAATATAACTTTAGTTATTTGCAGAGAAATGTCGAGTTTTCTATAACAAAAGTTTTTAATTCTTTACCTGAAAATGTACATTTACTACAGAGAAATAGATTAAAATGTGTCCTAGAAATCTTTTTTTGTGTAAAAAAGCCTTCTATACATTGAAAGAGTTTCACGAGTGTGATAAAGGCAGCATTGTTTCGAATTAGAATTTTTGTTATTGGTTGTATCATTAAATTTTAAATGTGTGTAAGTTTCCTGGTTATTTAATTTTTGTTTCATTTATAATATTGCTCTTTATCTTAAGTTTTAATTGTTTTGTTTTTATTACATTAATTTGATAGAATTATTCAAGAAGGATATTTAAAACTGTATAATTATTGTGGAGGTTTTTTCCTTTTCATTTTTTTTTCTTTTTTAATCTCAGCTGACAATGAACTATAATTTTTATTATGATGTTTAATACAGTAATGATTTTTTTTTTTGATATTGTTCCATGCCCTGATGGGCTTTTTTTGTAAGTAATATTTATTGGAATACATAAAGACTTATTTATCTATCTATCTATCAAATCACGTAGCTTTGGTCTGGAGACAACAAAATGCATAATATTATGAAAAACGTCAACAATGTCTGTTGTTACAATGATATTTTTCATACTATTCCCGACTGGTCACGCTGTGCATTCGATTATCAGACTTCAGTTGTCAAACACACGTTTGAACGAATAAAATTATAAAAATTCAATATTAGCAAGACAAGAAGGGGCCTACAGAAAACAGAAAAAAATGGCTTGTAGTCTATAGGACAAAACAGTTTGGGAGCCTCTGCTCTAAACAGATTAAAAAAGATTTTCTCTTAATTATAATTCGTGTTAATTAAGCCTTGAAGATTGGAGATCTCCAATTCAAAGGAACTGAAATGAAGAATTTATTGTCTACCTATTTATTAACCAAATTATGCGGTTAAAATTTCCGAGAATAAAAACATGTGATAGCTTTGAATTTTAATTTAATTCAATTTTAATTTTACTGCGAAGGCGTCATTATTACACATTAAGCCGGTTCATTTGAATATGATTTTAAATTACGCTTTTGTATACCAAAGTAGATTTTATGTCTTTAACATCGTTGATTCATACAAAAAGTTTCAATAAAAATAATTATTTGCCAAATAAAAACAACTTTTTAATATGTTAAACATTGGCCATCTTTTCTGTAAACTGAAACTTCCAAAAAAAATTTGAAATATTGGTAATATATCTATTTTACCTTTGCAGTAAGAAAGTGAGGTCATGCAAAAAAGCAGTTCATTTGATTTCGAAACTCTGGCAGTCAAGAATGTTTTGAAAATATTTTAAGTTTAAATGGGGGCAACGATTTATAAAGAAATAAACAGAAAAGAAAGGTTACACTTTATTTTTGTTTCTATTTGTTGACCGTGTAGTTATTAATTAGTTTTTACTTTTTTGGGTTTCGGTCGTACTATTACTTTATAAGAAATTAACACATGTTTTTTTCTGACGTTTCGGTTTATTTTATATGTAAATCATCTTCAGAGAATTACTGTAAATATGAAAATGAATATGTAAATTGTTGTTATATAAATTGAAATTTTAATTTCTTACCTAATGTTAACATACAAATATAATCAAAAAAACTTCTTTTTTAATATAAATATAAATATAGAAAACTGATATTATTTTTTGAATGCATTTTTTACACATCTGGTTTGTTTTGCTTTTGACAGAGTACTACTAAAGAGTTTGAAAGTTTCTGGACCATCTGCAATTTTATTGCCCTATTAGATTGGTATACACATTACTCAGGTCATTTGTGTCCGTTCTGAAATTCATTGTACAGGGTGTTCTTTTAATATGGATCATTTCTTTAATTGTTCTTTTTTTTGTAATTAGTTTATTTGTCTAAAATCTCTACGTTGTTAAAATCGATGTTGTGTATGTTATCTAGTGACTGTTTGGCTAGGGCGGTTTTATTATCGTTATTGTGATGTCTAATGTTGTATTTGTGATTTTGTATTTATTTTTTTAAATACTGTTTGGTTTGACCGACATATGTTTGTTTGCAATCTAAACAATCGATCTTGTAAATGACATTTGTTTGTTCGTCTTTAGGGATATCGGGTTTAAGTTTTGTATAAAGGTTTTTGAAATTATTCTAAGGTTTTTCAGCTATTTGGATATCATTGGAAAAGGAAAATAATAAAGCGATTAATTTCCTCGACATTACTATTCATTATGATCACAATGGCAAAATAAAAACAAATTGGTACACAAAAGGGGTATGGTCAGGGAGATACTTAAATTACAATTCTGCAGCACCTAGAAAATATAAAAAGAGTGTTGTCACAGCACTAACCGATAGAGTTATCAAATTTTCCCATCCACAATTTACACCGCAAAATTTTAAAAAAGTTAAAGACACTTTAGGGAAAAACAATTATCCAAAGAAATTTGTTGAACCCATAATAAAAAGCCGAGTAAAAAAACTCTATAACAACAATCAACCAACAAAAATCAATGTTCCACCAACCCAAAAATACGTATCATTGCCGTATGTACCAGAAATTACTAATCCCATTAAAAAAAGTGCTAAAACCATATGATATCCAAATAGCTGAAAAACCTTCGAATAATTTCAAAAACCATTATACAAAACTTAAACCCGATATCCCCAAAGGCGAACAAACAAATGTCATTTACAAGATCAATTGTTCAGATTGTAACCAAACATATGTTGGTCAAATCAAACAGTATTTAAAAAATAGAATACAAAATCACAAATACAGCATTAGACATCACAATAACGATGATAATAAAACCGCCCTAGCCAAACATGCACTAGATAATATACACAACTTCGATTTTAACAACGTGGAGATTTTAGACAAAGAAACTAATTACAAAAAAAGAACAATTAAAGAAATGATCCATATTAAAAGGACATCCTGTACAATGAATTTCAGAACGAACACAAATGACCTGAGTAATGTGTATACCAATCTAATAGGGCAATAAAATTGCAGATGGTCCAGAAACTTTCAAACTCTTTAGTAGTACACTGTCAAAAGCAAAATAAACCTTCTTCTTCTTCTTCTACTTCTTGGAGATCTGTCGATCTGTTAATTCTGAAGCTGCCTCTGCAACTTTTCCTGAGAGGTAGATTGCCAACTATCTTTCCACCTTTTAGGGGGCCTCCCGGGAGGTCTTGAGCCGGGCGGGTTATTTTCTAGGACTATTTTCGGAAGTCTGTTCTCGTCCATCCGTCTTACATGGTTGTACCACTGCCTCTTACGTTGTCTTCCCCATCTCACAATGTCTCAAAATAAACCAGATGTGTAAAAAATGCATTCAAAAAATAATATCAGTTTTCTATATTTATATTTATATTAAAAAAGATTTTGTGATTATATTTGTATTAAAATAATAAAATAGTTAAATGTAAGTTATTCAAGTGAACCACCTATTAACATTAGGTAAGAAATTAAAATTTCAGTTTATATAACAACAATTTACATATTCCTTTTCATATTTACAGTAATTCTCTGAAGATGGTTTAATCAATAAAATAAACCGAAACGTCAGAAAAAAAAACATGTGTTAATTTCTTATAAAGTAATAGTATGACCGAAACCCAAAAAAGTAAAAACTAGTTACACTTTATAAAGGTATATTCGGTAAAAGCTTTTCAATTATTTTTTTGTGCAATTTCACCTAATATTTCTATTTTTGCTGTTGGTCAATTTTTGTTTTCGTCTGTCACCAATTGCGTGCTAACGATGGAAGCTAGGGAACCTCAGCATGAAACAAACTATTTAACACATGGTACTAGATAAAACACCATCTTGCAACATAACAGAACGTACTCAAAAAAAAATAGGCCCCATAGAACACTCGTTGCGAGATCAGTCGGGGCTTTTTTGCGGATTCGGTGATCAAACAGCTTATTTATTTTTTCAAGTATTACAAATGCCATTATGTGAGCGTGTTTAGTTGCGTTGCAGTCATTTTTACTTTTAGACTTGTTTTATTCAAATTTAAAATTTCGCCGGAGGTATAGAGAGTATGCATCTCGACATCTATTGGCATGGGTTTTAACTGGAGTCGCGATTTTTCCAGATTTCTTTATTGGTACCCTTTATCGATTTTTGTACCGGTGTTGCAGTTTTCTGATGGATTATATTGAATTTTAAGAATACGTCGCCTCAAATATTTTTCTAATAATTAGGACCGTGGTCTCAAAAATCTTTTTCTTATTTTGCCACTTCAGCCACTTTCTGTGTGTAATTAGCCGAACTTGCAGTTGTGTAGAATTACTAAAAAAAACAAAATCAACGATCATCTGTGTTATATTTTGATTTCATTGATCCACACCAAAATCAGGGGCCAGCTTTTATCGCTTTTCCTCAATACTTAATCCCATTTTCTTGAAGCTTTATCCGTTTTTCTTCAGGGGTCGAATGTATTCCTTTTCTTCAAGATTCATTTTTATTCTCAAAGGTAAACCTTTTCTTCAAGTAGTAGCTATAGGGGTGCTTTAACACTGGAAGATGTCTTTAAACAACTAAACTGGAAACATAAGGGCATTAACATCGATGGTAAATATCTCAACCATTTACATTTTGCGGATGACGTGGTATTAATAAGAAAAGATCTAGACAACTTACAGGACATGCTCTCTGAATTGAAAAATGCTTCACAGAAAGTTGGATTAAGCATGAACCTGGCAAAAACCAAAATAATATCCCCAGAAGATACGCCACTTTATGTAGGAAACGACGAAATACAAAAAGTTCAGGAATAAGTGTATTTGGCCCATCTAATTAGACCAACAAGCGGAAATAAATAGAAGAATTAGAATGTCATGGGTAGCCGTTGGAAGATTGGAATGCGTTCTTAAAAACCCTGATATTCCCATTAATTTGAAAAGAAGAGTATTTGACTCGTGCGTTCTCCCAGTAATGACTTATGGAATGGAAACAACTACACTAACAGTTAGCAGCCAATAAACTGCGTACTATACAGCGAGCAATAGAAAGAATCATGCTGGGAATATCACTACGTGACCGAATAAGGAACGAAGAAGTAAGAAGACGCGCGAAAGTTGAGGATGTGATAAAACGCATTGCTACTTTGAAACCGACCTGGGTAGGACACATCGCTAAGTAAGACTATACAAGATGGACAAAACATTTATTGTAATGGAGACCTAGGTCGTCTAAAAGAAGTATCGGAAGACCCCTAAAAAGATGGATAGACGACATAAAGAAGAAAGCAGGTAGAAATTGGCATCGGATTGCAGAAAATGGAAGAGACTAGAGGAGGCCTATGTCCAGGATGCTGTGTTGTTTTTAAGCTTATTCCTTTTTCCCGATATCATCTTTTAATGACTGTAATCTGAGAAAGAATACTTACAAGCAGATAAGTAACATGACTGTTGTAATTTGTAAAATAACTCCTTATAAGTAATTTGTCACAAGCCAGTTTTAATTATGTTAATTCATAATACCAATATAATGTGAAAAAAATTGCAATTTTCGCTGACAAATAGTGTACTTTTTGGCTTGTCTTTTCTCCTGTAGGTACCATAATTTTTAATTTTTTAAATTAAACTTCATAATTGAGTACACGTATCACAAGTTTTATTTGCATAACTTGAAGCAAGAGTTCCTCTGTAGAGACCAAGCCTTCCCGGAGTTACTATTTTATGAGTTTTTAGCTACAAATGGCGCCTTCAATTTGATCATTCGATAGGAGTAACTTTAAGAAATGCTGTTTTGCATTTTACAGCAAGTGTAGCTCTTATTATCGTGTCAACGGTTGATGTGTGCAAACAATGAATACTTTTAAATATTTGATTTCTTATCCTCTCAATCTAATGATGATGAATGATCGTGAAAAGTATTATTTTGAACAACTTAACTTAGATTTTTTCGAGAAATAAAGAAAGTTATTTTGAGCTGAAAGTGTTTACGGAGGTGAAAAAATCCCAAACAATCCAATTCCACGAACGTAACAGGAAAGTTGAAATTTATTTATTATTTTTTATACTTATTCCCCACGGTGAACAACAGTTTTCGCGAGAATCACTCATAAACAAAGTTAACTGTTTCATTGTATTAGATGGTCTACTTCAACAAAAAAATATTCTTAACTTATTGAAAGCGTGTTCGCTAATTTCGAAATCAATCACTGTCTGTAAAAGTAAACATCATTGAAGAAAAAAATTCAGATTGTTTTGATACCTTGAAAGGAACACAGTCTTCGCGCGAAGATTTATAAAGTTTAATATCAGTTTTCGTAATAAGTCTGTTCAAAATTGCAATATAAGAACCGACCAAATACGTGGCGGACACGCATGACGTTAGGGTTCTGTAGTAGTTTCTTTGGTAATTATTCAAAATATTCTTGGATACGCGAAAGCCCAAATTCAGGTAAGGCTGCGTCAATCATTATCTACATACACAAAAAGTTATAAAAATTAAATATTTTAAAACTTTACGAATTGAAAACTCATTTTTAGCAACAAAAACCAACATCTGTAGTTAAAATAGAAAATAGGAGGTATACAAAAAAATTAGCAAAAAATACGGTGTTTCTAGTATTCCAAATAAATATCATCTTTTTTTTCCATTTTCTTATTACATCCCGCATTTATGCAATTTTGAATGTGTATGGATTAACAGAAAGCATATAAAATCACACTTTCATACCTGTAGCAAAAGAAGTATAAATGATAAAGTTATCAGGTTGTGAGAACCCTAATGTACGGGGTGTCCCACATTTTCGACACTTTTAGAGGGTATTGGAGTTATTATCAAAGATAGAGTTTTGCGGTTTTTGACTTTTTAAAGCTTTACAACCTAATACAAGAAACAAATTAATCCGAAATAAAAAAATTTACAGTTCCAAATGAATGTGTTGCCATATTTTATGACAAATTACTTAACTGCTTAAATAAATAACGCAATTCCAAAAAAAGCTAAATCTGTTGGTAATAGTGAAGTAAATTATTGTAAATATCCTCTTTGGTTTTCAAATGATTTAATATGTACACTAAAATTAAAGAATAGGATGCATAGACATATACAATGTGGTAAAGCTAGTGTTTTTCAATATGAAGAATATCGTAACTTAAGGTATAATATTAAAAAACAGATTGATAATGAGTCCTCTTTGTATTTAAGAAATATAGAGAATAATGTAAATTTTGATCCTAGCAATTTTTGAATGTATGTTGGCTCTAAGAGTAAAAGGTATGGTATGCCAAGGGTTATGTCTTATAATGGAGTATCATTTGAAGAGCATGAACATATTGCCAATGATTTTGCACAGTATTTCAGTTCAGTGTTTGAGTTGTCATCAGTGACAGACCCTATACATATTAATAGTTGGGGAGACCTGGAATTTCCTTTAATATCAGAGGAGACTCTAAAGAAAAGTATAAAAAAACTAAAACCTGAAAAAAGCACAGGAGAGGATAATATTACCTCATATATCTATAAAGGCTGCTCAGACTTTTTAGCAGCCCCTATTGCTCATATTTTTCAAGTTGCCTTAAAAACAAAAATTTTTCTGAATAAACTAAAAACAGCAATTATTTCACCCATATTTAATGATGCTAAACAAAGAAATGTTGAAAATTATAGAACAATTAGTATACTTAATTCACTTACTAAGATATTTCAGATGATCCTTTCAGATGACATTGTGACCAACAGCACTCATAAAATAGTAGAACAACAACATGGATTTGTAAGTAGGAAGTCCACAGTAACAAATTTATGTGTGTTTACAAATCATGTCTCGGAGACTATTGATGGCGGGAAGCACTTGGATACGGTGTATAATGATTGTGCAAAGGCATTTGATAAGGTAGACCATCGGGTGTTGCTGGCTAAGCTTGTTGAGTTTGACTTTTCTAGGAACGCTTGCCTCTTTATGAAAAGTTATCTTTCGTGTAGGCCGCACATGGTGTGTAAGCCGCACATGGTGAGAGTGGGAGGGTCATTTTCTCAGGCTTTTATGGCAACATCTGGTGTACCGCAGGGTAGCAACCTGGACCCACTGTTATTTTTAATGTTTATAAATGATTTACCTAATAGTGTTAAACATTCTGATGGTATCTTATTTGCGGATGACTTTAAAATATTTCAAGAAAGTAACAAACAGTGATTGTAGTGCACTGCAAGCAGACTTAAATTTAGTAACAGAATGGTTTCGATTAAATAAAATGTTTTCAAATACTAATAAATGCCTCTTTATATCTTATACAAATAAAATAAATTCTATTAATTTTAATTACTTTATTGATGGAGCAAAACTACAAAAAAAGAATGTAGCACTTCCAGTCTAATTTGAAATTTAATACCCACTATCGCAATATTATTAATAAGGCTTTTAGGGTGCTTGGTTTTGTAATTAGAAATACAAGTCAGTTTAATAACCATAATATAATAATAAAATTGTATATTGCACTTGTTCGTCCTCATCTAGAATATGCATCTAATATATGGTCTCCTAGTGCAAATGTGCATTTGATGCTATTGAGCGTGTTCAAAAAAGGTTTTTGAGATATTTATATGTTAGGAAAAATAACTTATATCCATATCTGATCTCTTATAGCAGTATGTTAGGAAGCTTTAAATTACAAACTCTTCAGAAGAGAAGGCAAATTCAATCTGTGATATTTGTTTATTATATTATCAATAATATAAAATTTAACAATTGTTTTTTGATTAATTAT
Organism: Diaprepes abbreviatus; assembly: GCA_034092305.1. Lineage (NCBI taxonomy): Eukaryota > Metazoa > Arthropoda > Insecta > Coleoptera > Curculionidae > Diaprepes > Diaprepes abbreviatus. The sequence continues at coordinate 2,187,357 of JASJET010000159.1, read as the reverse complement.
ATACCTCTTCATGTACCTAAGACAGGATTAAGGATACAAAAGGAAAAATTCTTTCATGTCTGCATTGGTTGAATTTAATGTTAACTGAGTGCAACATACTATATAAGAATAACGATATTGACTTTTTTAATTGTACCAAGAAATTGCTATTGCAACTTATGCAGTGACCTTTAGGTTTATTCGGGTTCTTGTCTGTGCTGTCTTTGTTCTGTGTTAGTTAAGTCTGTAAAATTTCTCTTACTTATAATTATCTTGAAGCATGTTATGTTTAGGTGTTTGTAAGAGTATCAATAAATAAATAAATAAATAAATAAAGTATTGAAAATATCGAATTCTGAATTGTTGTTCAAAATAAAATGAACCAATTACATATTATTAAAAAACCTAAATTATACTTAATTATTATCTATAAATATCAGTTTTCACCTGTTTGATAAATTAACGCATAACGAAAATACGAGATGTGCCTAAAAAACGAAGATTTTCAAAATCACCGTGTAGATTAAAAACTAAGAGAGCCATGACAAATTTGACACCGCAATCTTTTGTTTCGTTAAACAGTAGGAGACCAAAGTGAAAACCGCAACACTCTATCTTTGATAATAACTCCCATACCCCTAAAAGTGTCGAAAATGGGACACCCTGTACAGCATACCTATACAACAAAAAATAATTTCGGAATTGTGATAAAAAGTGTAATTTCGATAGCAAAAATAACTAAATACATATGTTTTGTTAGACCGGAAGAGTTTTACTTATTTGTAAAATATGCCGATTTAGATATTTAACTTTATTAAAGTTCAATGTCCTATAAAACACAAATATATACGCGTTATAGAATATTGTCCCCACTTTGTGTGGCGCCAAGGTTACTAAACATTTATAAAGCTTTTTTTTGGCAAATAACATAAAGGCGAACGTAAACTGTAATTTGTACATAAATTTATACGTTCCCTAATAAAAAAAAAAGATAAATGATTATAAAACGACGCTTGGCATTGGCCGAGAATAGTTTTCTTATGTGGGACGAAATAATTTTAAATTATTTTTCTGGGTTATTTGGAAAGAAGAAAAAATAGTAAGTGTAACATTGGGACAACAATAAACTTCTGTTTTCCATTAATCCAGGATACCTACATATATTTATATATTTCAACGTGAAAAACAACGCATTTCTAAAATAAGTTTTTGTGGTTGGGTTTTTAGAAGTGAGAAGTATTTCTACAAATTATCGTGGTATTTAACCTCTGGGTCTGGTACGTCTGACGTAAATAATCGAACGCAATGAACCTGTTTTAAACAAACATTAGGAAGCCCCGTACGCATCATCTTCGCATATTAAAATCGTCTATTTATTAACTTATTCTAAACTACCAGCAACCAACACAATAAATATATATACGTACTATTAAAAGTGTCTGATAAAACCATATTGTAGACTGCCAAAGTATTCCTAATATAAATTCAGTTTATCCACATTTAACACCAGTTTTATTAACAACAAATAACTTATTATTACAAAGCTTTTGATGCTTCGATCGAGCAATTTACACCACACTCATAAATTCGGATAAAGTTGCCTAAGAGGCCACCACGATCAAACCAGTTCAAATGTAAATATCGCCTACACGACCACACTAAACTGTCCAAACCAAGTAAAACCTTAAAACTAGACAATAAGTGCGACACTTGTCGATCTTCGACTGTTTATATTTCCACGGAGACCGCGATCACTTCGTACTCTATTACATCCACGGCCTTCTTTACGCGAACTTCATCTTTTGTCTCTCGCGGTACTTGACGACTCTGCTTTTCGCGACACCGACACTGACTTCTACCGATACGAAACGACAGGTAGGCCAGTCAAATTCCTACTGATTCTTACATAACAAAGGTCCGCTTTCGACGTATTCCGAATGCTCCTATCTTTTTTAGCATGCATATTTGACTGCGTCCGTCCTTTTTTAGCTTATAGGTTGTTTAGCAGACTCGGACAGAGCATTTCTCGAGTCTGGCGACTGCGACTCGTTGACGTTCAGATCGTCTAGGTTGGCGGCGTGCGACGACCGCCGATTGTCGTTTGTCTACGATGTTGTCGGCTTGTCTAAAAATAAGAAAAAGTTATGATTATTAATAGAGAATACTCTAAAATAAAAATATATTAAAGCTCCTTAACTTATTTATAAAAAATTATCTGCTACAGGCCTTTATACAAAGAAGAAATAACTGTCTCCCGACGTTTTTACAAAAGAGGAAAACATGTTTTGACAAAGTCTAGATTACATGTAATTGATTCTTGGGCACTATTTTAGTAAATATCCTCGAGAGCTTCAAATTTTTGTAATTTTGATCACGAATTTTTTGATCGATAATTTGTCAAATATTCTCGATCACGATTAAGCCAAGTGACTGCGCCGGCCATAAATAATACTAATTTCTGTATTTCGTAGCTATTTTTTCACCAATCTGGAGGAGTATTTTGGGTCATTGTAGTGCTGAAAGATATATACAAGGGGCGTACACTCTTCACGATAGAGTTCCATCACATTTTGCAATAGATCTCTACACAGTATGCAATCGGATGGCAGTTTTACAAACCCATTTTGATAAACGTCTATTTACAACCCTAGACCTTATCTTGGACTTTTAATTATCTTGAAATTTTGATTGATGATCTACGTAAAAGACTAATTATTCTACATTCTTTCAATAAACCGATCGTTCATGCAGTGACGGCTCATAGAATAGTGCCACAGTGCCATTACTTCTAAAAACATTTTAAACTTTTCCTTTTCCATATTAATTATTTGGAAGTCTGACAACAGGTAACATTTATTATGATTACGGTTCAGTGGAAAAACAAAAATCTAGCAGGGCTTCCATGCGAACAAGAAAGATGGAACTACATATAAATATTTTCCATATGTTGCTGTGTTTAAAGTTAGATCAATTTTGTGCCAGGACCTAAATGGCTGGAATGTAATTAAATAAATCGAATAAAGGACACTCTCGTTTACCAAGTGGCACGTGACATTAGTTTTTTATTTCGGAGTTTGTTTTCTTTGTTTTACACTTAGTGGTTCAAAAAATCTTTTAAATTAAGTTTTAGTTATTTCTTGTGTATATTTATATTATTTTTTACTTTACATTATATATATATACTTTAACTTTTCGGTTCATAAACCTTCACCAAAACGTTTTTGCCAAGTCAATTTTGAACTGAAACGTAAAAAAATATATATAAAGTAAAATAAAATATACTAAAAAAACACACAACCACATATGCATCTGTATATAATTTTATCAAGAAAAACTCCCAAGAACCCTAAAAGAATCTTAAGGTTATAAAAAAAGTCCAAAAAAATACTCCAAATATCCAACTTTCTCTGGCGGGGGAAGGGGGAGATATCACAGGAGCAAAGAAAATACCCCTACCCCACATGGCAAACGAAAGCGAGTTGACAGATTAATTCAGCCCAAGCTATCAAAATCACTTTACCAGCAGGCAGACGAGTCTATTTTTTCTGAATCTGAAGCTCTTAGGGGGAGGGGAGGGGGCTATCATCCCCCTTAAATCCGCCCCTAATCAAACTGCTATTTTGATACAAAATAATCGAATTTTCTAAAAATCCCGCTTATGACTGTTTATTTTAAAATGAAAACGGGAATTTCGGTTAAAACGTAAGATTATCGAGAGACTTGAATAACTCGACCTTAAAACCTAAAAAATATAATAAACAAAATGACTCACTCCGTCCGCCTGCACCAAGGAAACCCTTTCGCGGCAATCCGGCAACAAAGCGTCTCGACCTCAGACTATTGCTAGGCGCAAGCGCCTGGAGCCTGGGGCAGAAATATTCGCGCAAATCTTCCCTAAATCCTTGCAGAAATGAACGCAAAGGGTCACATTGAAGTATCCGGATCACGCTACACTATATCTACCAACAAATGTTTTTATTTGGTTACCACACTACACGGACACGTCGAAAATACCGGCGCTCATAAAATTTCGCGGACGAACCGAGATTAATACAGCCACCAGTTTAGGCAGCCATGACGATCGCGGATGAGTTGATTGTTTGTTAGAAAGTCATATTGCCGCGTTGCCAACTTGGTGTTTAAGTTTTTCTTTACGAGAATAACAAACCTATTAAATGTACTGTTTAATTTAAATCCTATTGTTCTTCCTTGAAATTAAAAAACGAAACACAAATTAACGATAAACGACTAAACAGGAAAGCAACAATATTTTTGCTATTTCTAGTTTAAATTTTAACCGTTATCTACCTATTAATTTGTGGTTTATCATATCTAATTAACACCTAGGCATTAGTTGTGTTCAATGTGATGTATTTACTTAATAAAATGTACAGGGTCATTTATTCCAGTCAGTAGATGCGATATGCCCTCAGTGGGTGAGGACAGATATCATCCCTAGCTATGTGAAAATAGAGCAATGCAGATACTGCAAAGAAAATTAATTAAATCCATATTTAAGTAGGGTAAGGGCTAGCGGCAATATTTTTCTATAATCCCAATATAGCGGACAGGCTGTTACAGGAGTTGGTGAACGCTACCCTACGATTGCCATTGGTTACCCCGACATCCCTATCCACGAGAGAAGATCCATTATCCAGAAAAGTAACGTTAAGAACTAAAACTGGAGAAGCAGCTGATGTAATTGAAGAAATACAAGTGGAATTTCAACTTGGAAGGCTAAAATTAAACCATTTGGTGTTAGCTGTCGACACAGAAGATGAGTTTATTTTAGATATGGGCGTTTCATCAACTTCATCAATGACATTGAGCTACTTGAAGTGACGGTAACAATTAATGACTATTTTCAAATATACTTTTTTGTTGTTTACATTACGCCCGATTGTGAGCTGGGGGTTTACGAATGTTTGTTTAATTATTTCAAGAGTTTATCGCATGTAATAGGGCAAACTTTTGTAATTAATGGCGACTTTAACATTTTGAACTTAAATAATTTCTATAAAAATGGTATTAAAGATTCTTATGTAACTGAATTGACAAGATTTCTGGATTTCTATGACTGCTCTCAGCACAATAAAAACGTTAGTTCTTTGGACATATACCGGGTGTCAACGAATCTATTAGACAAGTCATAATTTCTAGAGTATTATGTGTATCAAAACGAGAATTGGTACAGGTAAATGGTATGTGAAGGGGAAAGTTTTCGCATATTTTCACTTTCCGGCCACTTCCGGTTTCACCGGAAATGGCCCCGGTTTGAATTTTTAAATGGAACACCCTGTATATTTTAACATTTTTGGATTTCTGAGACAATTCTAGATCAGAATGGGACATTTTAAAAACTTTTTACGTCTACTTCATTTTTTTAGAGCCACTTTTAAAATTGCATCTAGGTGGCCATGATCGGACGCAAACTAATCTAAGGGCCTTAGGTGATGTCAAAAAAATACAATCGCAAAGTTTTAGTTACTAGTATGAAAGACAGGAATAAGATAAGTTGACAAAATTACGTTTTCATTTCTAACTATTAATTTTCAAATGGCGACCCCTTTTTGACAACTACTTTTCGAAAAAAGCATTCTTTGACGAATCTAACGGTACTAATTTATTTGCGATTGGATTAGACATAAGAACAGAAATTAAATATTATTAAGCAAAATACTGGATAATTTATTTACTTATGACAAGTGCGCCATGGACAGCTATGATGCATAATAATTTGCAACTGTTTTTATCAAGTCTTCTTTGGAAAACAAAGCACTCACTTAAGTAGATAATGACAGTGACATACGCTTTAAGAACAGACGTAAAAGTTTCTTAATTTTCGTTAAGTTTAGTTTAAATTTTTTTTAAAATAATGTATACTCAAAGTGAAAAAGTGGATATGTTATTAATATTTGATTTGTCTGTTCTTAGAGCGTATGTCACTGTGCTTTGTTTTCCAAAGAAGTCTTGATAAAAACAGTTGCAAATTATTATGCATCATGGCTGTCCATGGCGCACTTGTCATAAGTAAATAAATTATCCAGTATTTTGCTTAATAATATTTAATTTCTGTTCTTATGTCTAATCCAATCGCAAATAAATTAGTACCGTTAGATTCGTCAAAGAATACTTTTTTCGAAAAGTAGTTGTCAAAAAGGGGTCGCCATTTGAAAATTAATAGTTAGAAATGAAAACGTAATTTTGTCAACTTGTCTTTCATACTAGTAACTAAAACTTTGCGATTGTATTTTTTTGACATCACCTAAGGCCCTTAGATTAGTTTGCGTCCGATCATGGCCACCTAGATGCAATTTTAAAAGTGGCTTTAAAAAAATGAAGTAGACGTAAAAAGTTTTTAAAATGTCACATTCTGATCTAGAATTGTCTCAGAAATCCAAAAATGTTAAAATATACTTTATTTTTAATTAAAAATTCAAAACCGGGGCAATTTCCGGTGAAACCGGAAGTGGCCGGAAAGTGGAAAATATGGAAAAACTCTCCCCTTCACATACCATTTACCTGTACCAATTCTCATTTTGATACACATAATACTCTAGAAATTATGACTTGTCTACAAGATTCGTTGACACCCGGTACTGGATGTTATAATAAGTAAGAAACACTGTACGGTTTCGAGAGCTGCGTACAGCCTTGTGCCTGAGGACAGTCATCATCCGACCTTAGAAACTAAAATTGGGATTGATTATGTGAGGAAATCTGAACTTAAGCGAAATACGACGAGTAACTACAACTTTAAAAGGGCTAACTTTGGATTGCTGTAAGACATGTTTCTTAATGTGAACTGGTCTTTTCTGGAATATTCTGTGGATGTTAATAAAGCAGTCGAATTATTTATAGTGAAATATATAATATATTTGAAATATGCGTGCCTAAGGCCGGTGTATGTAACAGATCATGTCAAAACAATAATAAAAGACCTGAAAAAAAAAAGGATCGACTAAGACATAAACTAAAAAATAAATATAACTATACCCAGAACCTAGAGTTGTCACATCTTAAAAGAAAAATTAAACAAAGTATAACACGGGCACATAAAAATTATTTAAATAAAGTTCAACAAAATCTTTTTGGAATTACATTAATAATAGAAAAGGAACAAAACATATACCAAGCAAGATGTTCCTTGATGAAACGCAATGTAGCAATGGTAAAGAGGTATGCGACGCCTTCGCTGAGTACTTTGACGGGGTGTATTCTGCCGATGTTTCTCTATTTGACGAGCTGATAGAAAATATGTATTCTGACATGATTATGATTGATTCCGTCAGTGATAGCGATGTGGTTGACGCTATTGCGGCACTTAAAATGGGCAAGGCAATTGGTCCTGATGGCATCTCGCCTTATATAATTAAAGGTCTCATAGACGTATTTAGATTTCCGCTTAAAACTATATTTAATATAAGCCTAAGAACCAATGTTTTTCCTACTGAGTGGAAAAAAGTTAAAATTTGCCCTGTTTTTAAGAAGGGTTTAAGAACTGATATAAAAAACTACAGACCAGTTGCCGTGCTCTATACAATGGCCAAAATATTTGAGATAATCTTGTTTAAATCAATATACAACTCGGTCTCGTTTTTAATTTCATCCTATCAGCATGCGTTCATGAGGAGAAAGTCATGCGTGGGTAACTTATTGTGTGTGGTGAACACCTTGTCGGGAGCCTTAGATAAACATGGTCAGGTGGATGTTATTTCCACCACACTGACCTTGCCAAGGCCTTCGATGTGGTGTCCCATTTTATACTTTTGCAGAAGTTGAAATTGCAATATGGGTTCTATCCAAATTTGTTAAAGCTAGTGTTGTCTTATTTAATTAATAGAGAGCAATGTGTTGTTCTTAGAGGCAAGGGCGGATTCAGAAAATTTGGGGGGGGGCACAAACAAAAAACCCAAACCATAAATTCCACGCGCGGTGAGCTCGATATTCATTAAATAGCAAACAAGCGAGTTTTTTGTTTTTATATATTTCTAAGCTAAAATCCAAGCTCCTATAAAACGATTGACTTGAGTTGATTGATAATGAGTCCTCTTTGTATTTAAGAAATATAGAGAATAATGTAAATTTTGATCCTAGCTGTTTTTGGATGTATGTTGACTCTCAGAGTAAAAGGTATGGTATGCCAAGGGTTATGTCTTATAATGGAGTATCACTGGAAGAGCACGAACATATTGCCAATGCTTTTGCACAGTATTTCAGTTCAGTGTTTGAGTTGTCATCAGTGTCCAACGGCGACCCTATAGATATTAATAGTTGGGGAGACTTGGAATTTTCTTTAATATCAGAGGAAACTGTAAAGAGAAGTATAAAAAACTAAAACCTAAGAGAAGCACAGAAGAGGATAATATTCTTTCATATATCTATAAAGGCTGCTCAGACTTTTTAGCAGCTCCTATTGCTCATAATTTTCAAATTGTCCTAAAAACAAAAATTTTTCTCAATAAACTAAAAACATCAATTATTTCTACCATATTTAAAGATGGTAAACAAACAAATGTTGAAAATTATAAACCAATTAGTATATTTAATTCACTTGCTAAGATATTTGAGATGATCCTTTCAGATGACATTATGACCAACATCACTCATAAAATAGTAGAACAACAACATGGATTTGTAAGTGGAAAGTCCACAGTAACAAATTTATGTGTATTTACAAATCATGCCTCGGAGGCTATTGATGGCGGGAAGCAGTTGGATACAGTGTATATCGATTGTGCAAAGGCATTTGATAAGGTGGACCATCGGGTGTTGCTGGCTAAGCTTGTCGAGTTTGGCTTTTCTAGGAATGCTTACCTCTTCATGAAAAGTTATCTTTCGTGTAGGCCGCACATGGTGAGAGTGGGAGGGTCATTTTCTCAAGCTTTTATGGCAACATCTGGGTTATGTCTTATAATGGAGTATCATTGGAAGAGCACGAACATATTGCCAATGCTTTTGCACAGTATTTCAGTTCAGTGTTTGAGTTGTCATCAGTGTCCAATGGCGACCCTATAGATATTAATAGTTGAGGAGACTTGGAATTTTCTTTAATATCAGAGGAGACTGTAAAGAAAAGTATAAAAAAACTATAACCAAAAAAAAAAAGCACAGGAGAGGATAATATTCCCTCATATATCTATAAAGGCTGCTCAGACTTTTTAGCAGCCCCTATTGCTCATATTTTTCAAGTTGCCCTAAAAACAAAAATTTTTCTCAATAAACTAAAAACAGCAATTATTTCTCCCATATTTAAAGATGGTAAACTGTTGAAAATTATAGACCAATTAGTATACCTAATTCACTTACTAAGATATTTGAGATGATCCTTTCAGATGATATTGTAACCAACATCACTCATAAAATAGTAGAACAACATGGATTTGTAAGTGGAAAGTCCACAGTAACAAATTTATGTGTGTTTACAAATCATGCCTCGGAGGCTATTGATGGCGGGAAGCAGTTGGATACAGTGTATATGGATTATGCCAAGGCATTTGATAAGGTGGACCATCGGGTGTTGCTGGCTAAGCTTGTTGAGTTTGGCTTTTCTAGGAATGCTTACCTCTTCATGAAAAGTTATCTTTCGTGTAGACCGCACATGGTGAGAGTGGGAGGGTCATTCACTCAGGCTTTTATGGCAACATCTGGTGTACCGCAGGGTAGCAACCTGGGCCCACTGTTATTTTTAATGTTTATAAATGATTTACCTAATAGTGTTAAACATTCTGATGGTCTGTTATTTGCGGATGACTTTAAAATATTTCAAGAAAGTAACAAACAGTAATGATTGTAGTGCACTGCAAGCAGACTTAAATTCAGTAACAGAATGGTTTCGATTAAACTGTTTTTAAATACTAATAAATGTTTCTTTATGTCTTATACAAATAAAATAAATCCTATTAATTTTAATTACTTTATTGATGGAGCAAAACTACAAAAAAATACTGAATGTAGGGATTTGGGGGTGCACTTCCAGTCTAATTTGAAATTTAATACCCACTACCGCAATATTATTAATAAGGCTTTTAGGGTGCTTGGTTTTGTGATTAGAAATACAAGTCAGTTTAATAACCATAATATAATAATAAAATTGTATAATGCACTTGTTCGTCCTCATCTAGAATATGCATCTAACATATGGTCTCCTAGTGCAAATGTGCATTGTGATGCTATTGACCGTGTTCAAGAAAAGGTTTTTGAGATATTTATATGTTAGAAAAAATAACTTATATTCATATCTGATCTCATATAGCAGTATGTTAGAAAGCTTTAAATTTCAAACCCTTCAGAAAAGAAGGCAAATTCAATCTGTGATATTTGTTTATTGTATTATCAATAATATAAAATTTAATAATTGTTCTTTGATTAATTATATACCTCTTCATGTACCTAAGATAGGAAAAGGAAAAATTCTTTCATGTCTCCATTGATAGTCGTTCTCCAAAGAATTTAAGGTAAACTGAGTGCAACATACTATATAAGAATAATGAAATTAACTGTTTCAATTGTACCAAGAAATTGCTATTGCAATTTATGCAGTGACCTTTAGGTTTATTCAGGTTCTGATCTGTGCTCTCTTTATTCTGTGTTGGTTATCTGTAAAATTTCTCTTACTTATAATTACCTTGTAGCATGATATGTTTAGGTGTTTGTAAGAGTATCACTAAATAAATAAATAAATAAAATTTCTTGAATCGCCCCTGCAGAAATATTATTTTGATGTGTCCTTATAGAAATATTGTATCGATGAATCATCGCTATTTTAATGTAACGAAAGAAATATTATATCGATGAGTCATCATTGTTTTTTGTAATTTCTAGATTTGTATTCTCGTATATTCTAATAGATTCTATAGGTATATATATATATATATATATATATATATATATATATATATATATATATATATATATAGGGATAGGATATGCGTAGTTAGTTTAGTTTGTATTTGAATGGAAAATTGCTGGGTAGTTATTAAAGAGTCGTTATTTATTAGTGAAAAGTTTTGTGTGTCCAGTGACCGAATTATGAGAGAGAGAAAATCGTAACAACAGTTTGAGCTCGGCATTTATATATCAGTCAGTCAGAACAATCGATAAATCCTCCAAGTGTTCTCGGGAAGCAAAAGAAGTTGTGATATAATTACTTGTGAAGCAAAAGAACGATTTAGCTTTACAGGTCACTTGGTAGCAGCCAGTCTTTTTTTTTTCGGAACAGTATGTCGAATGTAGTATATGTTTTCCCAAACAAAAATTTAAGGGTACGATTAAAATTTACCTGTTTTTTCTTAAAACGTTTAACTAACTCAATTTTTAAAAACTTTATATGTTTTTTATGTACCATTGGAATTGCAACCCCTATTTTTTTAATACACCAGCCGCCACTGCTTTACATATGCTCTATTTCGTACATACCCCCTATTTCTAGGTCGTCAAGCACGATTCCGGTCTTGGTTTTCTACAATTTTTCCCCAATTTCCCCGAAAAGACAGAAAATAATTTTTCACTTTGGGTTGAATTTTTTTCGCCAAAATGTGAAAATTTTATTACATACACGAATTTCACGCTTACAGAAGCTTCTATATTATATAAAATTTTATAAAGGACCCCGCTCAGACCTTATGGAAATCCGATTTCCGTTAAAATGGCTGATATTTATTTATTTATTTATTTATTTATTGATACTCTTACGAACACCTAAACATAACATGCTACAAGATAATTATAAGTAAGAGAAATTTTACAAACTTACTAACACAGAACAAAGACAGCACAGACAAGAACCTGAATAAACCTAAAGGTCACTGCATAAGTTGCAACAGCAATTTCTTGGTACAATTAAAAAAGTCAATATCATTATTCTTACATAGTATGTTGCACTCAGTTAACATTAAATTCATTGGAGAACGACTACCAATGCAGACATGAAAGAATTTTTCCTTTTGTATCCTTAATCATATCTTAGGTACATGAAAAGGTATATAATTAATCAAAGAACAATTGTTAAATTTTATAGTATTGATAATATAATAAACAAATATCACAAATTGAATTTGCCTTCTAACATACTGCTATAAGAGATCAGATATGGATATAAATTATTTTTCCTAACATATAAATATTTCAAAAACCTTTTTTGAACACGCTCAATAGCATCACAATGCACATTTGCACTAGGAGACCACATATTAGATGCATATTCTAGATGAGGACGAACAAGTGCATTATACAATTTTATTATCATATTATGGTTATTAAACTGACTTGTATTTCCAATCACAAAACCAAGCACCCTAAAAGCCTTATTAATAATATTGCGGTGGTGGGTATTAAATTTCAAATTAGGCTGGTAGTGCACCCCCAAATCCCTACATTCAGTCTTTTTTTGTAATTTTGCTCCATCAATAAAGTAATTAAAATTAATAGGGTTTATTTTATTTGTATAAGACATAAAGAAGCATTTATTAGTATTCAAAAACATTTTATTTAATCGAAACGGAATGGTTACTGAATTTAAGTCTGCTTGCAGTGCACTACAATCATTACTGTTTGTTACTTTCTTAAATATTTTAAAGTCATCCGCAAATAAAAGACCATCAGAATGTTTAACACTATTAGGTAAATCATTTACAAACATTAAAAATAACAGTGGGCCCAGGTTGCTACCCTGCGGTACACCAGATGTTGCCATAAAAGCCCGAGAAAATGACCCTCCCACTCTCACCATGTGCGGCCTATACGAAAGATAACTTTTCATGAAGAGGTAAGCATTCCTAGAAAAGCCAAACTCAACAAGCTTAGCCAGCAACACCCGATGGTCCACCTTATCAAATGCCTTTGCGCAATCAATATACACTGTATCCAACTGCTTCCCGCCATCAATAGCCTCCGAGGCATTATTTGTAAACACACATAAATTTGTTACTGTGGACTTTCCACTTACAAATCCATGTTATCAGTGATGTTGGTCACAATGTCATCTGAAAGGATCATCTCAAATATCTTAGCAAGTGAATTAAGTATACTAATTGATCTATAATTTTCAACATTTGTTTACCATCTTTAAATATGTGAGAAATAATTGCTGTTTTTAGTTTATTGGGAAAAATTTTTGTTTTTAGGGCACCTTGAAAAATATGAGCAATAGAGGCTGCTAAAAAGTCTGAGCAGCCTTTATAGATATATGAGGGAATATTATCCTTTCCTGTGCTTTTTCCAGGTTTTAGTTTTTTTATACTTTTTTTTACAGTCTCCTCTGATATTAAAGAAAATTCCAAGTCTCCCCTACTATTAATATCTATAGGGTCGCCGTTGGACACTGATGACAACTCAAACACTAAACTGAAATACTATGCAAAAGCATTGGCAATATGTTCGTGCTCTTCCAATGATACTCCATTATAAAATATAACCCTTGGCATACCATACCTTTTACTCTTAGAGCCAACATACATCCAAAAACTGCTAGGATCAAAATTAACATTATTCTCTATATTTCTTAAATACAAAGAGGACTCAATCTGTTTCTTAATATTATACCTTAAGTTACGATATTCCTCATATTGAAAAACACTAACTTTGCCACATTGTATATGTCTATGCATTCTATTCTTTAATTTTATTTTACGTACTAAATCATTTGAAAACCCAAGAGGATATTTACAATAATTTACTTCACTATTACCCACAGATTTAGCTTTTTTTGAAAATGTGTTATTTAAGTAGTTAAGTAATTTGTCATAAAATATGGCAACACATTCATTTGGATCTGTAATTTTTTTTATTTCGGACCAATTTGTTTGTTGTATTAGGTTGTAAAGCTTTAACAAGTCACCTTTAGCATAATCATATACAAAAGAGGTAGATATTGTACTTTTAATTAAAGATATTGCAGTATATTATGTATTTTGATCCCGTGATTAAGAGTCTCAATGGATACGAAGCCTGAAAACTCCAGGTTTTTCGAATATCCGCTGATTATTTTAGTCACTTAAAGGCTATGAAGTATTATCGAGTCTTACTAGGGTGTACTAGGATTTTTGGGGTCGCTGATTCCGAATTTGAGGTCGGTTAACCTCCATCAGGGCAGAATCAAGGGTAATTAAAGGTCAAATGAAAAAGAACCCTTGAAAAAATCTAAAAAAAACTATATGAATGGTTTTAGAGCAGCTAAATCCAGTTATGTAATTTTCTTGACCTTACAAGATCATCTGGAAATAATTTCAAGGTTATTTCAAGATCGAACTTGAAAAACAGTAGGAGAAATTTGAAAAAAATCATGTATAGGTTTCCGGAGTCGCTGAGAAAAAACCTTTCAATAAATCCCAATTGCTTCTACCTCAAGGTTTTCAGTTCATTGAATTTAAATCTGGGGTTTACTCTATCTCACCCCGGATTAGCGAGGAGTTCATTAGGGAACTACTGGGCGGAACAGGCCAGAAACCCCGAATAGGGCGGGTCTAGTCTTGCATTCTTGTTAAGTGTTTAAACGTATTTTTGATGCTGTTTTGATGTAACATGAATTTGGCGGTTATTAAGATTAAAATACCTTGAAATTACTTTCAGGTGACCCTGTAGGATCAAGCAAATAACATATTTGGATTCAGCGACACAAAAAACATTCATGTAATTTATGCCTCGATTTTTTCAATGGTTTCTTTCGATTTGACCTTTAAATGACCTTGATCTTGACATGATGGGAGTTAACCGAGCTCGAGTTCAGAATTAACGACCCCAAGAACCATACATCATAGATAAAATGTCGACCCAATTATTATTTTCAGTGATGAAAATAATCAGCGGATATTCGGAAAACCTGGTTTTCGGGTTTCGTGCTCATTGAGACTCTTAATCAGAAGACTAAAATACACACATTCTTTGTCCTTTTTAATCGGAAAAATCAAGAAAAAAACAGCATATTTTAAAAACAAAATCGCCGGTTACCTCAGTCACCGGTATCACTCGTCTCGAAAAGTATATCATTTGCGTTGTTGCCATAGCATAAATACGATTTCTGTGAAATAGATATATATTTACTTCTTTCCATTAAATCTACAAAGAAGGGCGCCCGAAAAACATATTTGGTAGACGCGAAGAACACTTCCACCGTTACTTAACGGAACAAAACTAACCAAAAATTCTGTCGGATAAGATTTATTTTACGCTTATTTTTACATTATAAAAATTAAACTGTTGTTGTGGAACTTAACATCTCACCACCGCTTTCCGGCAAAACTGGACTTAAATAGAGGTTCAAGTTTGTGGAAAGTACAAGGATGTCTGGGAAAGATACCGGTGGATCCCACTGATGAGTCCACCACCGGTATCGGGACGAAACATCCATACATTTACTACGGTAGTGGAAAATAGATGGCTAGCTACATGTCCTTACCGCCAGGGGCATTGCTAATTGCGACACTGTTGTTGACTAAGATGAACAAATTAAAGTGTATATATCAGGAAAATATATTAGGTCTGGCAATCTCGCAACAAATATTTGGCGCTTTCAGCAATATTTGCTTTTTCGTAGAAAATACGAGTTTTTCTTAATTTTTTTGTTGATATTTGGGCGAACAGTTGAAATATAGATTTGCTTGAAGGCTGTTTATGGTCGGTGGGGGAGAGGCTTTTTTGAGGTTTGACAGGCATAAATATGTTTACTTATCTTTTCTTTCAGTTTAATTTTTTGTCGTGACTCTTTTTAGTGTTTTTAAGTGTTAGAAATTACTATAAATGCGAAGTTTGCAATTAATATTAACAAAAAGAGCATTTAAAAACCTTTTTTATTGGTAAATATTGTTAGATATTATTTACATATTGAAAATAATAATAATAATAATTAGGCAACCACAAATTTTAACGTATTCTAAAATTAACGTACCGATTATCATATGATACTCATTCAGGGGCGCATCCAGCCTCTCTCTTTGGGGGGGGGGGAGGCGGTGACATCACAAAAGTACATTATTGCAAGCGAAAGCAAGTTGTAGACGGGGGAGGAGGGGGGGGGGAGACACCGGAGACATTCCCATTTCTAGTGTAAATGGCAGGGTCGTGCCTATTTTTCTGAATTTGAAGCTCTTGGAGAGGAGGGGATGCCAGCAACATACACATTCCTAGTATAAGAGGCAGAATCGGGTCTATTTTCCTGAACTCAAAGCTATTGGGGGGCGGCTATCGCAAGAAAAACAAGTTGTCAACGGGGAGGGAGTGTCAGCAGCATACACATTCCTAATATAAAAGGCAGAATCAGTTCTATTTTCCTGAACTCAGAGCTCTTGGGAGAGAGGGACGACGATCGCAAGTATACACATTCCTATACTCTATTCAAGAACTAGAGAGAGTAATAAACCTGTTACCGAAATCCCCAACGTACTTGCTCCAGTACCGCAGGTAACGGAGGAGTGCCGTAAATCTAATTATATTTAAATATTATAAACTTTTATAAATTTACTGCAATAATAAAATTTCTGATAGTTCATTTTTATTTCTGTCAGTGAGAAAAGTACACCTTACAGTGTGTCCTTAGTGATTTATCTTGTTTGTGCTTGTTTTTATATATTATTTGAGATTAGTAAGACACCGAAAAAATATGGCCTGCACTTCTATATTTATTTCAAAATCGTTAAACCAAGGCATTTTTCCTCAATGAAAAACTTATTACGATGAATGCTTATGATGCCCTAAGAAATCAATATCTAGATAATAATGTTAAAAGCTCTGTTGAGATGTGTTCCAACATGACAGGAAAATCTACTATGTACCGAACACTGAAGGAGAAAAAACGACTGGAATGTTTCGTACTCCCCCATTCGATCACAGGCAGATGAAAAACCTCGTTGGAAGAAGAGATGAAAACTGCAATAAAAGGAGTTGTACATACATTTTATTATGAGAAGCAGATCCCATCCGTCAACAAAATTCTTACTAAAATCAATGAAGATCGGGATTTACCTGAAATTAAAAGAACTGAGCTCAGGAAATTGCTCAGAGAACTTAATTTTTGATGGAAAAAACCAGATAGGAAATCTGTTCTTATAGATCGTCCGGAAACTGTCCGTTGGAGAAGGAAATATCTCTCTCAAGTAAAAGGCAGAGTTGCTTGAAATAATACATTGTACAAAATTAGTAATTTAACTGAATTTTGGAAGATTTTTTTGAACAAAGTTGCTGCGGAAAATTGGGAAAAATCCATATAATAAAAGAATAAAACAAAATGTGGAAACTCAATTAATTGAATTTGATTACGAATTAAATACGTAAGGTTTACCAGTGTAAACACAATTTGTTTTTGTTGTATTTTATTGTTTAATGTTATTTATATATTTTTTTTATTTTTTTTTATATATTTTTATTTTAGTATGTCCCATTCTTTAATTTTATATATGTTTAATTCCAGTTAGCCGTAATTTCTTTATGATTTTATTATTATTTTGTGTCTTTTTGTTAAGCGTGTAGAATTAACACGTTTATTTTATTTTTTTAAGCCTATCGGATATTTCATATAATAAAGGAAATTAAATTAAGATGCCAGTGCAATAGAAATAAAAATAAGTAGGTCTAATTTTAACTGTAACTGTAAGATATTAAAATTAATTACATTTGAATCCCTTTTTAGTGTTTAATTTAAGAAATAAATAAACTGAAACGTCAAATTTCCTAAAAATGTTTATAATTAATAATAAAATGACCGATAGCCCCCAAAAAAAATTTTAATATTATATGGACGAATTTATTTTTTTTTATATGTTTAACTTCTTTTCTTTTTGACAATGAATATTTTGTAAGTATTTAAATTGTTAACTTCGAATTTTTTGAAAGAATAAGGCTACGTTTTAGTCTGAATGTGCCTAAAACGGTTTTTATGCCAAAATTAAAAATAATAAAAATACAGTTGTGATTTGTGTTAAATATGTCAAAATTACCTGTATTTTGTACTGTATGTGAATTATTAAGAAATCATAAGAAATAAAATAATAATATAAAAACTTTTTATTTTAAATTTATTACCGAAATAATATTTTATGCCATAAATACTTAGTGATAAAATAAACCTCTTTCCGACGCCTATGACAAGGATTAAAATCCTTTTTAACACTTCCAAATGTCTATTGTTATCCAACCCAAATAGTTCATTATTATAGACCGGTATTTTTGAATATATATAGGAAAAATATATATATCTAACAGATTTTGCCAAAGACACCAAACTAAAGAACACAGGTAGTTTGCGAAGAAAAAAGGGTAAAAAATGATTTATTACTCTCTCTAGTCTTTGAATTAACTATAGTATAAGAGGTAAAATCGGGTATATTTTCCTGAACTCAAAGCTCTTGGGGGGGGGGGGGGGGCGATCGCCCCCACCGCCCCCCCCCCCTTGGATCCGCGCCTGCACTCATTTAGATAATGCAATTAGAAAAGGATAGCACAAAATCGCTATGTGTGTACCAAGGAATAAAATCTCTACTGTTTATCAACACTTTTTCAAATATAAATAAAAATATTATTATGTTATTCCGCATTCAAACAACCAGGCCCTAGTTTTGACGTTATGCCAATTCTACAGGGGTATGTTTAAAGATTTTACCTAGTACTATTCAAAATAAATACGAAAGTTGTTTTTTTCTAGAAATAAAAGTAACCTTGTGAAATGAAGCGTCGTATTTTTTATGTTTTCTAAAAAAGTGAAAAGAAATTGTAGAAAACCAACGCCAGGACGGGCGCGGATCTAAAGGGGGATCGCCCCCCCCCCCCCCCCAACAACTTCGAATTCAGAAATATAGACTCGCTTGCCTGCTGCATTAGGAACGTGAATGTCGCTGACACCTCCCCCCCCCCATCGATAACTCGCTTTCGCTTGTCATGGTGTACAATCTTGTATACAAATTTTGAACTTTTCTTTGCTCTTGTAATATCGCTCCCCCCCCCCCCAAAAAAAAAAAAAAAAAAAGATACGCTGAATCTCCCCCTGGGCCAGGGTTATGCTCTATTACGTCGAAACAAAAGGTATCTAATGAAATGTTTTTGTTCTCCTAGATTTCACTTAATCGACATAATTACCGAAAATATTTTTACTTCCAAATACCTCATTCTTATGCTCGAATAAATAAGCATAACAAAATTTATAAAAAGTTACAGGTTATAACATTTAAAAATTGCGTTAAATTATCGTAATGATAGAAAATGCTAACAAAAACTTACCACATTTCGGCAGAGAAAGAGATCACAAGCAAAACACAAAAAAATGTAAAAAACAAGTTGATATTTTTAGCACATTTTCTGCAAAATAAGTATGTTTACTCGCCTGTTGGGTAAATTTGTTTTTCGCAAGATGCAAAAAGAAATATTGCCGAAATTGAACATCGTCGATTTACATTTTACATTATCACTTCTAAATTTATATACACGATTTGTCACCACCAGTTATACAATATTATAATCTAAACAGGTTGTTTAAAAAAATCCAACAAGTCAACAAACCTCCACATTCTCACAAGTCTAAAAGAAACAAATGGGCAGGACGGGCAGTAGTTGTAGTTTCTTCAAAAAAAAATGAACGAACCCATCACATGACTACATTATAACCTATAGGGTTTTTAATAACATTTCGGTCGTACTCGGAAGAGAGGGTATTCACGAATTCCATACAATGGACAATATTATCTGAAAGGTGGGTCTCAATTATAAATAAATTTAATGTAAAATTAATTCAATTTGTTGTAAGATTTTTAACATTGTGCTTAGTTATAAAATATTCTTTGAACGCCTAATTTTTGCAGTACGTTTTAAAATAAATTTATATGCATTCCACTTATCCTCTATAGCTTTGATCTTACTCTATAGATTTAAACAACAATAGATTTTTTGAAGGCTGTTTATGGTCGGTGGGGGAGAGGCTTAACATGTTTACTTATATAACTGATGAATTAACAACTGTTTTTGGAAATTATATAGTTCCAGAACAACATGGTTTCTGTAAGGGGAAGTCCACAGTTACAGATCTTTTGATTTATATTGACTTTTTGCTATGTGCTTTGGAGGATCGTTGCCAGGTTGATGCTATATATACTGATTTTTCCAAGGCGTTTGACACAGTGAATCATATTTGTCTTTTAACTAAACTGAAATCTATGGTATTTAAGTTCCGGTCCTTTCGTGGATGCGAAGATATCTCACGGGGAGAATACAGATTGTACGATATAAGAACTACTTGTCGCGTGAAATTAGGGTACCATCTGGGGTTCCTCAGGGAGTGCATTTGGCCTATCTTCTGTTCAACTTGTTTTTGAATAATGTCGTCAAGTCTTTTTCGCATGAAACGGCACTGCTTTTCGCTGATGATTTAAAAATTTTTAAGTGCATTAGATCTCTGCAGGCATGCATTGATTTGTAATCTGATTTAGATGCATTTAGTATATGGTGTACTACTAACAAGTTGTACCTTAACATTGGAAAGTGCAAGATAGTGCGGTTCTGTAGAAAGAAGACTTTAATTGAGTACGATTATAAGATTAACGGTGTGTCTGTGGAATTGACCGATTCTATATCTGATGTTGGTGTAATATTGGATAGTCAGTTAACTTTTAAAGGACATATACATAATATTGCTATCTGAGTTCAACGATATTATTTGTCTCAAAAATGTTTATTGCAGTGTTGTTCGTTCTGTATTGGAGTATGCCTCACCAATATGACCACCTTCCTACAATGTATACAAATTGGAGCTAGAAAGGGTGCAGAAGCGCTTTTTAAGATTCGTAGTTTATAAATTAGGTGTTCCTAAAGAAAATATCAACTACTGTCATTTACTACTCCAATTAAATTTGAAGCCTCTTGAACATCGCAAAGAATACTTTGATTTACTTTATCTATTTAAAATCGTTAATAGTATAATACATTCTCCAGCATTACTAACGCATATTGGTTTCAATATGCTTCAGAGAAGTAGTCGGTGGGTTGAAGTGTTCTCTGTGGATACTCATAGAACCATCTACTCCACCTATGCACCACTAAATAGAATGTGCATTTTAGTTTATAAGTTATCCCGTGATTACGTTAATTTGGACATATTTAACAAGTCCTTAAATAATTTCAAAAATTTTTTAAAGCGATATCTTTAGTGCAAATTTTTACTTCTCACTGTTCTACATGTAGTCTTAAATGTGAGCTTACTTTCGATTTGTTTGTTTATTGTTTAGTGTTTTTTTATCTATTTGGAAGTGATTTGACCGTTAATAAAACATTTATTTATTTACTTATTTATCTTTTCTTTCAGTTTATTTGCTTATCGTGGCTCTTTCCAGTGTTTTAAGTGTTATTACTGTCAATGCGAAGTTTGCAATTAATATTAACAAAAATAGGATTTAAAAACTTATTTTTATTGGTAAATATTGTTAGATATTGTTTACATATTGAAAATAACAAGAATAATCATTTAGGCAACCATACATTCATACTTTTATGTATTCTAGAATTGACATACCGATTATCATATAATACTCGTTTCAATAATGCAATTAGAAAAGGATAACATAAAATCATGTGTGGTACCACGAAATGAAATATCTACTGTTTATCAACAGTTTTTCAAATATAAATATAAATCTTATTGCGTTATTCAGCGTTCAAACAACCGGACCCTAGTTCTGACGTTATGCCAATTCTACAGGGGTATGTTCGAAGCTCTATAGATAACATTAAAACCATAATGCAAAAATTTGACCGAAACCATATTTTGTTTCTAACCACAAAAAAGTTAATTTAATATTCTAAAATGGTTGGGTGAGTTTTGTAATTTTATGCATTCTTACTCTACCACAACAACTTAAACAAACGGAGACTAGAATGTGAACTTAATAATTATTTAGTTTATTTATAGTGTTGTGATTAAAAGCTTATTTTACGACAAAATATTCAATTTCAGATTTAATATGTCCCCAAACTCCCTAAACAAATAAATAAAGTTAAAAAAATCTAAATACAGTGGTAAAACTCCAAAACTTCGTGTTGTCGAAGAGGGGAATCCCAGACATTAAACGGCGCGATGGCTATACTTTGATTCGGTGCTTTCCCGATTTCAGAGCGCGACGTCATCACTGCTATAAAAGCGAAAAGTCGGCTACAAAATTAAGGATTGAGATAAGTCGTCCTTTTTCTGATCAAGCATAGGTCTCGGGGGCCACGTTGCCTGCTTTATTTTTTAGGCACCTCGTGGTTCTTAAAGTAGGTTACGTGTGACAACGTAACATTCTACAGACAATAAAGATCGTGCACGTGTCTTAATTCCTGAAATTCAAAACAAAATTATCGTCGATGAAAAAGCGAGTTTAGCGATGCGTATGAGTTACTTAACCTACGCGTCCAGACTTAAAAAATAATTACAAGAACGTGACAAAGTAGAGATGACTTGATATTGCCACTGATAGTCAGCTTCGTGTTGGCTATAAAGTTACGAAAAAACAAATCTTGACAAATAAATCTGAACGTGACAGTGGAGAGTAAAGAACCCCGAACTTGACTTGGCAAAAATAACTGAACTCAGTAGGTACATAAAAAAAGTGGAAAAGTAAAAATAGAAAGTTAACTAAGAGTCAAGGATAAGTGTTACTTGATAACCTCTTCCTAATTGGCTCATTCCTTAGAAGCGTTCCCTTGATAAAATAAAAACTTAATTAATCTTCGTTGACTCTGAGCTTCACTCATTCCCCTTCTATCCCGGTGAGCTAAAAGAAAAGTGAGGCGGCCAGAGTTTTCATTCTAGTCGGAAGGTTTGGCAAGACTTCACCAACAACCCCTAATTTGTGTTATAACTTAGGTTTTACACAACTATTTGACAATACGAAAATTCTAAAAAAAAAATAATTAATCCCGACGGAAACGAACTTCCACGGTTCCTGAAGGATAAAATTAATCCAAGAAACCCGGCAAATGCGTAAATACCGAATAATGGCGAGGTGTGTTGTTGACGTCTCGCTAAAATCCAAAAATAGATAAAATTGCGAAAGGTAGTTGAAAGAGACACTTGGAAAACATTAATTAAAATTCGGTAAATAAAATTGTTAATACAACATGGAATCCGTACAGGAACATGATTGTTATCGATATTGCGAAAATTAAAAAATACTCATAATCCGTTAATACAACAATAGGATGCATTCAAAATCCGTTCATTGAAAAGTTAGTTTTGCGAAGGAAAATATGCCCACTTGCGTCATCTATATTTAATTTTCCTGCAAAAGTTTAAGTGTGGACTTGCCAAATTAGGCTCCCTTTATTTTTCATGAACTCCTGATTCGTTTTATTTGTTGAAGTACAACTTATAAGAATATTTCGACTTTATTACCAGCAGTAATTAACTTGCTTTCGATAAGTTTCTCTTGAAAATATTTTAATATCAAAAATGTTATTCCTATTTAATAACTGACTTAAATTCAGTTAAATTTAGAATATCTTCCATGTAAATTTATATAAGTAGGAACTTCACCAATATAAGTCTTACTTGGTTTTAACCAATCCATGGAAACAGTCAGAAAATATTTCTAACTTATAATCTAAGTCTTAAAATTTTGTTGCAATTCAATATTAAATAAATAGGTTACCAATCCTGCTTACATCCTATAACTTTAACGATTTGGCACCGTTGCTGTGCCACCTCTCTCTTCTCTCGCCTCACTTCTTCCCACAGCAGACACTAGCCGGGTCACATGACCGACCTTCCCGTCAAAATAGGCGACCGGTCGGTCGCGGTGAAGAGAGAGGGACAAACTTTTGTCGGCGGACAAACGCATAATAGGTGAATAGACACGTGCGATCCACTGGCTAGAAATGTTTGTAATTATTCTGGGTTGGGTCAACGCTTTAGGTCAACAAAGTCACTGTTTGGTTTTTAAGGGAGCCACGTAAGGTCTAAATTGATAAAACCAAAAATGTGATCGCGACGGTAATGTTTAAAATGGTAACATTTTTCCATGCCAAAGTAAACAACATATACACATTAGACAAGCAGAACATTTGCTGCTTTTCTTATTTAGGGGTGCACAACAATTAATTACTTGTCATTGAATTTTTATTAAAAAAAAATTATCATCTCATTCTTCGTCAATTTATCTCAACCGTGATATTTAAAAAATAGGTATATATTTTTTTTCTATGCTTTCATTTTCGTTATCAAAAAATTAATGTAGTTTGAGTAACTATAAATGAAATGAATTATTCAATTTTAAACTTATTTTGTACCAGAATAACTTGCTTTAATCATTTTACTGAGTTTGCCAAAAAACTAATATCAGCCGAAATAGCTCAGTTGGGAGAGCGTTAGACTGAAGATCTAAAGGTCCCTGGTTCGATCCCGGGTTTCGGCAGAACTTTTTTTTGTTCGTTTTTGGAAAAATAACATTTTAATTTTTAGAATTCCGCAACGAAGTAGTAACTCTTTCTTATGGTTTCGTCATGTCCTCGAACATACCCCTGTAGAATTTGCATATCGGTAGAACTTGGTACACACATATCGATTTTATGTTATCCTTTTCTAACTGCATTATTTAAACGAGTATCATATGATAATCGGTACGTCAATTCTAAAATACATAAAAGTATGAATTTATGGTCGCCTAAATTATTATTATTGTTATTTTTCAATATGTAAACAATATCTAGCGACATTTACCAATAACAATAAGTTTTTAAATCCTATATATATATATATATATATATATATATATATATATATATATATATATATATATATATATATATATATATATATATATATATATATATACTTTAGTTTGTGTACTTTTCTTGCCATGGTAAATAATTCTTACAGTCATCGCTATTATTATATTATAACTTAATCTAAAAGATTAGGCAACCAACCATCTACAGCAAACATAGGGAAATTTTAGTAAGGCAACACTACTTTATGAAATAATATTAAAAATTTGGGTTCCTGAATTTATTCTAAGGAAAAATCGATTGATATTGAATATATATTTTTTTTTTTTTTGGTAAATACATATATAGAAAAACTAGACACGCAGATAGACTCGGTGAAAAATATTTGAAAGGTCACACGTTTTTTAATAAAAAGCGCTTTTTGGTAACACCCTAGAAAATTATCTAAATTTCCCTAGTCAAGAGTTGATCGAACTACGAAGCGTTTGTGGTCGGCTAAATGTGTAATAACCTAAAATCTATTTTTTTTTTTAAACAAAATATCGTTTTGTTGTATCTTAATTAGTTGATAATCAGTTTAAAAGTATATAACGATTCACTCTTAATCTTATTTGATCAAAAAAGAGATAAATCCACGTTTTTGTTGTGAATATGTGACAAGATCTACCCGTCATTAGCTACGTACATCATAAAAATATTTAACCAAGATGGACAATCAGCCCAGGTGTTTTGTGCCCGATTGCGACAACGAAGTTGGAGTATTATTTCCAAAAAATCCCATTGTGAAGATGAAATGGCTGAGGTCGTTGGGATTGGATAATTTAAATTTGAAAATTGATTCCAAGAGTTTTGTTTGCTTGGATCATTTTGAAGAAGATGGTAATAAGCAATGCAAAGTTTAATTTATTAAAAAAAAATGACTCGTATTAAATTATAATAATAATATTACATTAAGTTTTTCAATTATAAATATTTTATAGGACTTTAATGGGTGGAAATTAAATTACTTGTAATCTAGTCCCCGTAAAGCAACTAGCAGTGTATCGGCTACAGATTTGTCATAACTATATTATACCTTTTTGGATTAGATAGATGTTTGCGATTTCTACACACTTTTTATTGTTACTAAAAAGATAATTAATAATCTCAAAATTTCTTTTGGAGATTATTAGAAAAGTTCGGTTGTTTTTTAAATGTATGATATCTGTGTTCTGGAAATTATTGTTCCTACAAGTTTTCTTTACTTTATTTTGTATTTTTGCTCTCTGGTTTAGCTAATTGTACTAAAAATTTCTTATTTACAAATTCAAAAATCTATTTTTTTTTCTTTTGAAAAAATATAGACTGTAGCATGGATATTCAAAAGTACCTAGTTAATTTGTGGATAGAAAATTTACTAGTTCTATATGTTGTAAGAAACGTTGTTGGGGTTTCAGAGGAACACAAATAAAAAAATATTTTGAAATCTACAAAATGATTAGACAAAGATTGATTAAACATGCAATTTTTTATAAACCAGTATGTTACACTGTTGTCCAATTCTAGATATATTTATATTAAACATTGTGTGTAAAAACTTTATGGTATTTCCCCTCATTTTATCAAAAGTTGCCAGTGTATTCTTTCCACAATATTATCTGAAATATTTGATGTATCTCTGTCCACTGGTGTGTTTCCTGATGTTTGGAAGGTTACTTATATTACCCCTATCTACAAGTGTGGTGATAAGACGAATGTTGAGAATTATAGAGGTATCTCAAAATTCTCTATATTTAGCAAATTGTTTGAACAGATAATACATCAAAAAATATATCCCCTCTTCATAAGTATTTTCTCTACTGCCCAACTTTATCCGTGGTCGCTCTGCAGTCACTAATCTGTTGGCTTCTGAGCAGGTCTTGTTGGAGGCGTTGTTAGGTGGATGCTATTTACACTGACTTCTCCAAGGCCTTTGACAAGGTGGATCATCAGTTTCTCTTGATGAAGCTAAGTAGTATGGGTGTCCACAGAGTTTTTCTTACGTGATTTGAAAGTTATCTTTCCAATCGAACACAAAGGGTGAAGATTGATGGCGTTGAATCTGCTGATATACCTGTCACTTCTGGAGTCCCATAGGGTGCACATTTGGCACCCCTTCTTTTTAATTGTTTCGTGAATGTCATAGAGGATTCTATAATCTCAAGCAGATGTCTTTTATATGCTGACGACTTAAAGATATTTAAGGTTGTTGGAGGGATAGAGGACTGTGTGGCCTTGCAGGGTGACCTGGATAGTTTTACTAAGTGGTGTGACCGCAGTTTCATGCAACTTAATTTAACAAAATGTTCTGCCATTACTTTTTCAAAGAAAAAAGATAGTATAGTTTATAATTATACATTGCACAACACAATGCTGACTCGCTCAGATCATATAAAGGATCTTGGGGTGACATTTGATGAGGGTCTTTCTTTTGACCTGCACGTTGATAGTATTTCGAGCCGTGGTTTGAGGCTTGTTGGTTTTATTAAATGCACACTAGCTGATTTCAGCAGTGTGCAGTGTTTTAAATCTCTATACTCTCAATGATTCGATCAGTCTTGGAGTATGCATCTCCAGTCTGGGTACCAAACTATGAAATATACAAAAATAAAGTCCAGAAGGTACAGGTCCGTTTCTTGAGATTTGTTGCTTTTAAGCAAGATGTGCCATTCAGTGTAATATGGGATTATATGAGCTTGTTATCATTATATAATGGACGCATCTATCTCGACTTAATATTATTTTATAAGATCATAAACTCTATGGTTGATGCTCCTGAATTGTTGGAGCTGTTGGATTCTCTGTACCTCAGAGGGTGCTTCAGGCCCATAGTCTTTTTAACGAACCATACCATAGGACAAACTATGCGTTTAACACCCCAATGTCCAGAATGAGTAGTGATATGAATTCACTGCCTAGGAATGTTGACCCATTTATACTCTCTCTGATTCAGTTAAGGGTTGTATTAAAGAATTTTTAAGTAATTCAATTTTATACATAATAGACTGTAGTGACAGTATTATTGTTTTAGTTAATTGTTATTCTTTTAGTACTGATGTGACTTGTGATATTGTGTAATTGTTTCGTTTCAGATTTTTTATTCTTATTTGACGTATTAAATAAAATGGAATTTGTTTGATTTATTGCCGTTA
Organism: Diaprepes abbreviatus; assembly: GCA_034092305.1. Lineage (NCBI taxonomy): Eukaryota > Metazoa > Arthropoda > Insecta > Coleoptera > Curculionidae > Diaprepes > Diaprepes abbreviatus. The sequence continues at coordinate 2,159,533 of JASJET010000159.1, read as the reverse complement.
ATAAACCATCAATAATTTTTGGGACGTTAGCACAGTAGAAATGAGATAATTAAAAGGCTAATGTGGCTTAGTACCATCAGAAGTTTTCAGTGACCTCTAAAAGGGTTAAAGTCAATTGTTGCTTGAAAACAGTTTGGTGTTATGGTAGAAGTTTTAGTGATAACAGGTTTGAGCGTTGTGTTGTGTTTAAAATTAAAAAATAAATCAGTCAATGCTATATTAAAGAGATTACTAATAAATCTAAGGCCATTTGGAATCTGGTTAAAAATTTTACAAATTGAAACGAAAATAATTGAACCATTTTACTAAAAAATTATGCCCATGTGGCCGTGGTAACTCCAGTATCGATTTTCAAAAGATTAAAACAAGTAAAGATACAATACTTCTGAGACCAACAAACCAAGAAATTATTAATAGTATCGATAGACCGAAAAATTTTAGATCTGCTGGTAATGATCTAGTCCCAATCTCTGTTTTGAAAGGCCACATCTGACATAATAGCAAGTCTGCTAGTACAAATAATTAATTTCTGTACTGGTATTTTTCCTGATCTTTTAAAGATAGCTGATGACAAGGCAATACACGAGAAAGAGGTTAAAGATTTAGAAAAAACTATAGATTCGAATCGCTTTTATCTAATATTGCTAAAATATTTGAAAAAATAATGTATTATAGATTTATAAACTTTTTAGAAAAATACAACATAATATCAAATAAACAAAATGGTTTTAGGAAGGAAATCTACAATCAGGATTATTTATCAGACACTAACAAAGATTCTCAACTCATTAAATAACAACAAGGAAACTCTATCATGGGTATTGATTTGACAAAAGCTTTTGACAGTCTTAACCATAATATCTTGTGTAAAAATGTGGAATGGGCTTCAGGGGTAATGCAGTTATATTGATTGAGTCTTACTTGACTGGAAGAACAGTGTGTTGTTGAGAGGGGTAGAGATGTTACAAAGGGTGTGCCTCTATGCTGGCAGCACTTCTCTATATTAATAGATATTAAATCTATTCAGGATATCCAACGTTAAAAAAAAATCAGTGGTATTTTATGCAAAGGAAAAATGTTTCCATTCTTTTAATTTTGGTTTCGACTGAGTGTGTTTTTGAATGTCAGCGTTTGTATCATTTAATTTTAATTTGTGCTATTGTAGGTGTTTTTACTTTTATGAATCGGTCATTTATGTGTAATTTTATGTATTGACTGTGTCTGTTTTTGAGTCAAACATTGTTTAAGGACAATATTTAATTTTTACTTTAAGTGAAGTTTAATTAATTTTTACTTTAAATGAGGTTTATTTAGGATATTTTTAGATGTCTTTATACATAATTTAATAGCATCAATTTGTCCCCTGACGTTGCTTTGTCACCCCTTTGTGATTTTGTTGGCAATAAAGAATGTTATTATTATTATGATCATCAAACATTGATATTTTTATGATTTCAAGCCAAACGGCTTCGCACTCCCTCCAGGGAATATTGACTCATACCAGTTATACAAAGATACCAAAAGTATGAAGCTCTGTGGGAACAGAACCCTTTTGCGCATTTAATTATTCTTTTATTTTCCTTATTATTATTATTATTATACACTTTATACCAACGAGCTTCCAGATATTACTGAAAATCATATTATTTTGGATGCTGATCATACCAATATAGTATGTGGTGAAGGTGGCACTGGTATGCTTAAGAGCAGTATGACTGATACACTGGAAGCTTTGGAAGAATTTGCCTAGCCTAACGATTTGTTGATGAACGCTTCAAAAACACAAATGCTGTTATTTAGAAAATGGTTAAACACCCCATTTAACTTCACATATCATGATATGGAACTGGTGACTTTGGAAAATATCCTATTTCTTGGTGTACATATTAATAAGAGACTTGATTGAAAAAAGCACCATCATCTTTATACTAACGAGCTTCCAGATATTATTGAAAATCATATTGGTTTATATGCTGATGATACCAATATATTTGGTGAAGGTGGTACTGGTATGCTTCAGAGCACACACAAAAACACAAATGCTGTTATTTAGAAAATGATGAAACACACCATTTAACTTCAAATATTGTGATATGGAACTGGTGATTTTGGAAAGTATCCTATTTCTTGGTGTACATATTGATAAGAGATTTGGTTGAAAAAAAGCATCATTATCTTTGTAACCTCTAAATAACAGATTGATGGTCCTAATGTACTGACATACGTTTAGTGTGAGAGAGATACAAACATTTAAAAATATAATCTTTGCGTGGGAAAGAAACTGCGCATCGGAGGCGCTTAGTCCCACTCCTTTAGAGAGTGAATGACTATTTCCTTAAATGTTTTACGGCTCTCTCACGCCAAGCACAAGTCGGTACACTGGGACTCTATATAATCTATATGACTGTATTAATTTTTAAAATATTTCCACTTAAAAGTTAGACTGTTGATGCTTTATTTGCTATTTAATATTTTTAACTGGCATATTATTTGTTTTTTATAAAGATTACTCTTCTTTTAACATTGAATAATGCTTGTTAAGTAGGTATAAGGCAAGGAATTCGAGATGTTAAACACCGCGTTCCCATATACTAGTTAGTCTTTTATTTGTTGACTGTCTTTTTAGTGTCATTTTACTAAATTCATAGACATAGGACTGCGCGTTCCCAATACCGGCCATTCCCACAGTGCGGTGGAGAAAGAAGAGTACAAGCTGTATTCTTTTTCTAATGGGTGGAGCATAGAACAAGTCAGAGGATTATCCCATTAGAAAGAGTGGAGAATAAGGCTTTAATTTTTTTTCTCAGACACACATTGGAAACGTGCAGTATATTATATTCTATGTCTGTGATTAAAATTGAACTTCAACACGGCTTTATGAATAAAAGGTCAACAATTACCAATTTATGTAACATCACGCAATATATATCAGAAAGTTTAGATAATAAATCCCAAGTTGATGTAATATATACGGACTTTTCTAAAGCTTTTCATAAAGTATCGCATACTGTTCTCATGGAAAAACTGCACACTGAGTTCGGATTTCATGATAACTTAGTTAAATTTTTCGTTTCATATTTAAAATATAGACAACAAAGGGTGGTAGTTAGAGGCTATATGTCAAATTTTTTTTCACCTTCCTCAGGCATCCCTCAGGGTTTCAACCTTGGTCCAATGTTATTCCTTTTATATGTGAACAATTTAGCAAAAGAAATTAATGGCTGTAATATATTATTGTTTGCTGATGACTTAAAACTGTATTCAAAAGTTCAGCAAGACAGTGATTGTCTTATAGTGCAAGAAAATCTGAATAAACTCTATGAATGGTCAATTGGAAATGGTTTGAATTTTAATATTGGCAAATGTTTTATTCTTAGCTTTAACAGAAAAAGACATATCTTAAAGTATGAATGCAAAATGAATGGAATGTCATTGGCCCGGGTTGATGAGATGCGGGACCTTGGAGTTACTTTTGATGCTCAATTATCCTTTAGACTTCATCTGATGGATGTTACATCTAAAGCTTCAAAAATGTACTGTTTTATTATCAGAAAATGCAGATTGTTTGAAAACGTGGACTGTATAAAAACATTGTATATTTCCTATATTCGAAGTATATTGGAATACGCTTCCATAATATGGAATCCATATTATGAGAAACACAAAAACATGATTGAAAGAATACAAAACAGATTCCTAAGATATATCTATCTTAAAGAAACGAGTATATCAGTTACACATACCAAAAGACGAAATCTTACATCTAAAGCTTCAAAAATGTACTGTTTTATTATCAGAAAATGCAGATTGTTTGAAAACGTGGACTGTATAAAAACATTGTATATTTCCTATGTTCGAAGTATATTGGAATACGCTTCCATAATATGGAATGCATATTATGAGAAACACAAAAACATGATTGAAAGAATACAAAACAGATTCCTAAGATATATCTATCTTAAAGAAACGAGTATATCAGTTACACATACCAAAAGACGAAATCATGAATAGATATAATCTTGGGAGTTTGGAATGTCGTAAAATAGTTGCACGCATAATTTTTTTGTTTAAACTATTACATAATCAAATTGATGATTCAAATCTATTGGCATTAATACGAATGTATGTACCTAAATATAGGACAAGGAACTCGTTACATTTTATACAGACAAAGCTCATACTAATTATTATAGCAATTCATCTGTTATTAATATGTGTAAATTATATAATCAATTTAGGGAAGATTTTGGTATTTTTAACATAAACATGAGATCTTTGAAGAAATTGTTATTAGAAATTATATAAATACTAGATTATTATTTAGTCATAGTAGCAATAGGTCCTTTCCCTACTCTATAATTGGATATTTTCTGTAGAGTTTGAAATGAAATAAATAAATAAATTATTTTAAATCGCACACTTAATTAATAAAGTCTAAAAACAATTGATTCAAATGAAATTGAATGACGCAGTTCTGCCAAGAAACAAAAACCCAACATTTTTTGTAGATGCTGGTTATTGAAGATCTCGAATTTCTCCTTTACATTTAAAAATAATAATTGTATACAATCCAATGTAATTTACTAAAATTTGTAATGTCCCATGTTCAATTGTTTCAATAACCTCCTTGCTCAGCTACCCTTATCCGACGCTTATTTAGAGTTAGAGCGAGACTTCTGGTTAAATTACATAATTCCCAGCGTAGGATAACTTTTCTAATATATAAAATCCCATATGGCTACATTTATATTTGTATGATCAAATAGGCACTTTGCATTTTACTGAAAGTGTGTTACTGACTGGGATTTTTACCTGCTATTATGCTATTAATGGGTGCCAATACTATCTGATAAAATCTTCAAACTATAGTTTTTTTAAATGGTACTGTAGACTGAAATATTTTATATGGTTTACATGAAAACGGGCACTTTTCCTTTCAAGGGTATTTATGTGTTTTTTTAATTTAAATTCTAGGTCTTCCCGGTGCTGTACCAAAAAATACCAAGTCTGAAATAGCACCATCACCAAAGGTTCCTGATAAAAACAGTGTTGTTAAAACTAAACAACTAACTATAAAACGCATTTCACATCAAGCAGGTAGAAAAACAAATTCTAATGTAATTTTTAAAACTTTATCTGTGTATAAAAAATGACTATTATTATTATAAACTTTGTTTCTTAATTGTTTTTTGATTCAAATAATTTATTTCTCTTAATTTCCCATAGACATTCAACAAAAAATTGACAATGTCGTAGTAATTCAAGCTCTAAGACGAGAGATGGCGGCAAAGGCAAGATCCTCTAAGTCCACAAAAACTTTAGGCAGTAATACAAGTTTTACAACTGAACCTGAAAGTAAGAAAAAACAAGAAGAGCAACACCAAGACGTTGAAGGTATTATGTGATTTTCATTTGAACAGATGAAAAATTTTTAGAGAATCAAAAATGCCAGTAAATTTCTATATGTGAAATTGAATTATATATTTCTTAAAATACGACTATTCGCTTTTCAAACACATCTTTACAAATGGATATTATTTTTCATACAACTAAGTAATTTTTTATTGTATTTCACAATTTCATGGTAATATGTTGTTATCTAGTTACTAAAGCTAATAAAGTCACCTTCATATGGGTACCGCGATAGAGGGGAATGACATAATAGACAGGCTCGCGAGGAAAGGGGCTGAGATTCCATTTCTGGGACCAGAGCCTTTCTGTGGAATTAGTAGCAACATAATGCTGGAAGAACTAAAGATAGAAAAGAAAGCAGGAGATCCAATTATTGGACAGAGCTGCAAGGATTGAAACAAGCGAGGATACTTCTGGGGAACTACGACCAGAAGAGATTCAAAGAATGCATAAGCTTGAGTAAAAACCAACTCACATTTCTGATAGGGATCCTGACGGGGGGCATTGCCACCTAAAGGGACACCTCAAGAAACCCAGACTGGTAGAAAGAGAAGAGTGCAGATTCTGTGAGGAGGAGGACGAAACCTCTATTCATATCCTTTCAGAGTGCAGCGCTCTAGAAAACCCTAGGATGCTGTTCTTAGGAGCAGACCAAATTGGAAAAGGGGAGCTACCCACCTTGAAGCCGTCCAACATCTTGAGATTCCTGAGAGAAACAGGACTGGAGTACCTGCTCTAGTCGGTAATGTAACTCTTACGACTGGGCAGCAGTACGGGGGCACAATAGATCTACCAGGTCGCAGTGTACAGACCCCCGCACATACATACATACTAAAGCTAACATTGCAGTAAATAACTTACATACTATTCAGTTTGATTGCCTCATCTCCAAACATTCTCTTCAGTCAGTAAATCACTCTTATGATTCTTAATATTGTACTATTACTTTTGATAAAAGCTATCTATTTGCAGCGCCTACAAAATATGACAATATGTGTCGATTATGTATGTCTCAGACGTCCAAACAGATGGAAAATGTTTACAGTAAGATAGATGGAAAGCATACCATTGCTCATATGATAAGTGTATGTCTTGCTCCATTAGAGGTATGTATAAACTAAAATCAAGACAATGCAAGTCTAACAACCATATTTCAATCAGTCAAATTAATTATTGTGTATTTATTTATTTTACTTGCCTTGCAGGTTTATCCTCAATTAGAAGGTAGGGTTACATCACAAATACTAAAAAATTATTTTATTAATCAAAACTTATATTAGTTTCACAAAGTAATCAGATGCGATAGATTTGGCAGTGCTTTTGAAGGTGAACGGTCCAATGTTCGTGACTTTGCTTGCCTCACAACCTTCTACATTACACTGGGAAGATATGTAATGTTAAGAAGAAATGTCGCTGTTACTGATAAAAAAAGAAATACCTTCTAATCAAAAAGTACCCGGAATTGTTCAATAAAACGAAAACGATTCAAGTATTCATCGATTTTCATTTTATTTTCTTCAAAGTAATCTCCATTGCAAGCAATACACATATTCCAACGCTCTCCAATCTTGAAAACACATTTCATAGGTCGATTTTAAAATCGCCTTCAGCTCCTGCCAATCCTCCTTTATGGCCTAAGTCGTCTAGAACGTTTTAATACGCTCACGTAATACTCCTTATTTACTGTCAGGCCTGGCGGAAGAGATTCAGAGTGGCACATCAGTCACACTGGTGGATGAACGACCGGAACGAGGCAAATCATTAACCACAGGACGGCCCGATTTACACTCTTTGTACCACTCGTACGCTTGTGTTTTCGACATTGTCGAGTCCCCGTAGGCTACCGTTAACATTTTCAACGCTTCCGCACACTCTTTGCTCATCTAAATTCGACATTGCGAAATTCGCAGAACATAATAAACACTGACTTTTTTTTATAAAGTTATCACGCACAAACTCTCGCCAGATGGCGCTGAAACAAATATTTGAGCACCAAATGACCGATGTACCAACCCAAAAAGAAAGATTTTGACAATATTTCAAGGGCGCTTTGACGGTACTACAGTTTTTTTTTTATTTAGGCCGTCACATCACTTTTTTTTCTTATCAACCTTATGGTTGGTTCATATTTCCAAAAATTATCAACTTCCACTAAACTAACACACTTCCAAATTTAACTAGTAAAAAATGAGGACCAATCAAAATCCTCCAAGAATATTCTAACATAAAAGCAGAACGAAAATTTTTTGCTTTTTAGTTGTGTTTGTTTAACTAATTTTATTCTAAATTGTTTCGACTATTCTATGACACATTTTTATTGGGTTTTATTTGTTTATAATGTTATTTTTTATCTTTTTATGTACATGTCAAATTTTCTTTCAGCCGATTACACCCGAAAGCGGACACGAAGTATGCCGACTTTTTAAAAAGTTAAAAGTTGACCAACTTTTGAAAATGTATCATTTAGCTTGCAAGTGAAAGTTGATGGTAGAAATTCTTAGTGATACTTGATAATTTTTGAAAGCATGTACCAATAATTATTATTTTTCACAAATATTTAAATTGCTTATCTTGAGGAATTGTTGGGGAATTTAAAGAGCCGTATTTTCTCCAATTTTCGACGTGCAGAAACTGCTACTACTAAACAACTGCTCAGAACGATAAAGACGAAGGCACTGAGACCCATTATGACAAAACGCTTAGAGACAGAATGAGGAATAGCGATATCAGGTCCCTATGTGATATTCAAGACGTGGTAAGATGATCTAGAGTAAGAAGAAAAGCATGGAGAGACCACGTAGATAGAATCGACTTGCAAAACTTGCAAAATAGGAGAAACCGAACATCTGCAGCCCTCCCGGAAGACCTCGCAAACGCTGCTATGAAAGCTGGACATCGGAGTCACAACTTAGGCTACAACTTTGAAAAAACAAGATGTGGTCTTAAAATAAAAAGAGTAAACGGAACGACGTCTAATTGGATGGCGCCACTTCTCTCCACAAGAATACCAGAGACAGAGATAGGACAAGGCACTATCGCCCTCTGTACCACCAGGGGATGCTGTCAGGGGGGAGTAGCTGGAGCCTAATTATACATCGACTGTTCTGTGATCTGACTAACCTCTGCATATCTTTTCGAGGCTATGCCGATGACGTGGTCATAATCGTGAGGGACAAATTCGAGAATACCCTCTCTGACATAGTAAACACACTAAAGAATGGTGCCAGGTGAGAGAAATGTCAACCCCGCCAAAACAGTTTTAGTAGCCTTTACAAAGATAAAAAAAACCTTAACATGAAAACCATGAAAATGGATGAGAACGTTATTGAATGGCCATCAGAGGTTAAATATCTAGACCTGCCCTAGATAATAAACTTCTCTGAAATAAGCACGAATTAATGAACAAGGATACAAACGCCTTGTAGAATCTTCACGAGAAAAAGTTGGGACACAAACCCAAAAATCCTGTAGTAGATGTACACTGCAATAGTGAGATAAGTCATCACATATATAGCAGTGATCTGGAGTAAAAGAGCCAATCTGGCCAATACGAGAGCTAACCTCTTGAAAGTTTAAAGACTGGCCTGTTCATGTATAACAAGAACAATTAGAATCTGCCGAACAGACGCTATGGAAGTAATCCTAAACCTTACACCTTTACATACACTTGTGAAGAGTATGGCGAAGAAGACAATATATAGGATGATGAGAGATGAAGTCACAAAACGTAGACTAATCTCTTATCCAGAAATAAACACATCTGGGATACGCCCCAAGATAAAATGAAAAAAAAAACTTCAACACAAAGTTGAGTCGCAAAAGTGAATGGGACAGAAATACCATAGAAAAATTCAACTCTCTACGAAAGCTTGGGTAAGTCACCAAGCATCTTTCAAGTGGAAATACACGCCATCAGAAAATACACCCAATTCGGCGAAGAGAAAAACTATAGCGGACAAGGGATTATTTTCATGTCGGATAGTCAAGCAGCCATCATTGCGCTGAATTCTCATGTAGTCAGCTCTAAGATGATCTGGGAATGCCTAGAAAAACTCATCGAACTAAGCAAGAATAATAAGGTTACCCTCGTGTGGGTACCAGAACAATACACCGAGGTAGAGGGAAATGAAATAGTAGACAAGCTGGCGAGGAAAGGGGCAGAGACACCATTTCTGGAGCCAGAGCCTTTCTGTGGAATCAGTAGCAATGTAATGCTGGAAGAACTAAAAAGAGAGGGAGTAGGAGATCCAATTACTGGACAGATCTGCAAGGAATGAGACATGCAAATATATTTTTTGGGAACTACAATTAGAATGAATGCATAAGTCTAAGCAAAAACCAACTTAAAGTTCTGACCGGGTATTGCCACCTGAAGGGACACCTCAAGAAACTCGGATTGGCAGAGAGAGAAGAATGCAAATTTTGCGAGAAAGAGGACGAAAACTATCAGCATCCCTTCAGAGTTTAGCGCTTTAGAAAACCCTAGAATACGTTTCTTGGGAGCACACCAAATAGAAGAAGGGGAGCTACCCACTTTAAAGTTGTCCAACATTCTAAGGTTCCTGAAGGAAATAAGAGTGGAGGACCTGCTCTAGTCAAAAAGGTATCTTTAATGACTTGGCAGCAGAAGGGGGACACAATAGATCTATTGATCCCCATTTTCACATACATACATACATCGTCAAGAAATCACCCAAATCTAGTTCAATCCGACTCGATCCTAGTCCTGCTGAAACTTGATGTAAAGATTGTCTATTCGCGCAATGGGCAAATAAATGTGATTTTGGCTGGAACGCCTTCTGTCACATCTGTGTTAGTATTAATATGACTCGACTGACTTGAACCTACACATATTCTACCCTATAAACTGATCCAATTTAATTGTTAAAAAGAAAAAAAAAACGTATTAACTAAAAAATAAACTCGCGTACAAAATTATGAAAATATAATGGCACAATGTTCTTTTACATCTTCTTAAAAATAAATCTGAATATTTTAATACATAAGTGCTTGGAGTTGGTAAATAAAAAGTAGTATTTGGACGTGGAACATTTAAAATAAGTTTACCTCTAATGTTAGAAGAATCAATTAAAATAGTTACTATTTAAGACTAATTATGGAGTGTTAAACACGTGACTGGGTCATATTTAAACCTGCTAAGTTATTTTTTTTTGACAAAAACTAACTTGAATTTTGAATTAATATGGCCCTAACACTTCTGAGTAGTCCATTCGACATTAAATGGATATTTATTTTTCCAGATATCATCTTCTGATAAGCTGTCAAAATATGTCTGTACGAAGTGCCTTCAGTCTTTAAAGGAATATTTTAAATTTCATCAGTTCTGTCTGGGAATGGATGCGAAACAAAAAGAACTCCTCTCAATAGATCAAGAAGACCCCAGCGATGGACACGATGTAGATAGTGATAACTCTGAAGAATACCTTCACGAGGAGAGATTGTCAGACTATGAAGAAGATAAGGAAAATAAGGTAATGCCTCCCCTGTTGATATTTCTTTCAGTTGATGGATTTTATTAAGTAATGATAAACATGGCTGAATAACTAGAAAATTCACCTCCTTAACGATAAAACAAGCTTAAATACAGAATACATGAATTAAAGTCAATTTTTACCATTAGGTTTTATTATTTCATTCCGTTTTTAAATAAATTGAAAAAAATAAATAATATACACATACGATTATAGTCTTCCAACAGGCTATAACAGCAATAATGGTAATAACATATTGACGATAGCAAAATATTTATAGCAGATGTTTGAAATGTCGACCATCCATTTCCAGACACTTAATATTCTTTTTTCGAAACCAATATGAACTGTGAAAGATAAGATAAGATCATTTATTAATGTCAATGCACAAAAGGTACTTATACAAGTCAATTAATAATAATAGTATACAATCAAATAGCTTAAGTACTAATAAAACTAGTGTGTGTATAAAAATTAAAATGTGTACAAGTAAAAAATACAAGAAACATATAGGTTACCAAGACAAAGTAGCAACAGATATGTTTGCTTAAACAATATAAACATTTAAATGAAAAGAACAGAAACAACACTACATTAAATAACATATTATTTAAAAGTTATAATTTATAAATTCCTCAGTGGAATAAAAGGCATTTTGGACAAGAATTTGTTTTATTTTATATTTAAAATTTAAATAGGGTAGATCTTGTAATTCTAGGGGAATTTTATTAAAAAATTTGATACCCCAATATCCTGGGCCACTCCGACACCTCTCCACACGTTGGTAAATAGGCACTAATCTATCCTTAAATCTAGTGTTATAGGTCATGCACCTCTGCATGAGTTCCATAAACATACCTATTCTTATGAATATAAAGCAGATTCTCAAGTATATACAAAGAAGGAATAGTTAGTATACGAAGAGCCCCAAAGGCCTCCCTACAGCAGTCCCTACAGTTAAGACCCGACAAAGCCCTGATAGCCCTTCTCTGTATTTTAAATACTCAATATACCTGGGGTGCATGCCCCCAAGTCAATATGGAATAGGACGCGACTGGATGAAAAAGTCCAAAGTATGCTGCACCCTTGAGGCACTTTCTGCTAAAGAACGAAGAGCATATAAAGCAGTATTAAGCTTTTTAGCTACTTCCTGGATATGGCTGTGCCAACAAAGCCTCTCATCCATCTGCACCCCCCAAAAACCTGACATTTGGTTTCTCATTTACCTCCTCTTTATTTCTGAGTGAGAACACCATTTTATTGGTTTTGCTTTTATTGAGAAGTAGTCTGTTTGCTCAAAACCACTCCTCAATATTTCTCTGCACTCTGTCGACCTCGGACAAAGTATTTTTTAGCAAATTTGTCGACACAGCAACCGTGGTGTCGTCCGCAAACAAGGTGAACTTTGCTGTTGGTTCAACAAGAGGTAAGTCATTGATATAGATTAAAAGCAGGATGGGTCCCAAGACAGAGCCCTGTGGAACACCTATGTTAAGCTCACCTTGTCCAGACGACACCCCGGCAACCCTAACAATCTGCATCCTATTCTTCAGATATGATTTCAAGAAAGAAACACTTGCATTAGAAAAATTGTATTTTTTGAGTTTTTGAAGAAGTATTTGACGCGTAACACAGTCAAATGCCCTACTTAAATCACAAAATAAGGCACCCGTATACTCCATTTTGTTAAAGGAATCTGAGATGTAGGAAACAAGGTCCAGAATCGCCATTGTGGTATTACTGTCACTACTGAAACCAAACTGACAGGGAGTAAAGAGGTTGTTTCCTTCAAAATAATCTATTATTTTATTGGATATACATTTTTCAAATATCTTTGAGATGATGGGTAACAAAGAAATCGGTCTGCAGTTGCCCGGTGAGTCAGGGTCTCCCTTCTTGAAGATGGGAATGACTTGGGCAATTTTCAATATATCTGGGAAGGTATTTTCTCTAAAAAACCCTGGACAACATTTGCAGGGTTACAGTTTGAAAAGCGTCTCTTATGCGTATTTTCATATCTTGTGGTGTTGTTGGGGACGCATTGTAGACAATTCCTTTTATATATTCCCATAAAAAGGAATCTGGTGGAGTTAATTCCGGAGATATCGGGGGCTAATTTTGAAATCCGTCTCTCCCAATCCACCTGTTTCGAAAGTTGACATTTAAAAATTGCCGAACCTCGCGATGATAATGATGCGGAGCTTCATCCAGTTCAAGCCACATAGTTGTTCTAATATTTAAAAGGACATCTTCTAATAACACTGGAAGTTGGTGTAAAAGAAAATCGCGAAACATTAAACCATTTAAAGGTCCTTCAAAAAGTAGAGTCTAATTAAGTATGGACCCAGTATTCCCCCCCACACATTAACCGACCATCTATTCTGGTTTCTCATAACTCTGTATTCATGCGGATTTGAATCAGAATAGTAATCGAAATTGTGTATATTCACGAAACCATTGTTATGAAAAATACATTCATCACTAAACAACACATTATCAAAAAAGCGTTCATTTTCTGCCACTTTATCTAACACCCACAATCGGAATTCAGTTCGGTTGTCAAAATCATTTCCGTGAAGCTCTTGACAAAGCTGGATTTTGTGAGGATAAAATCTGTATTTGTTAAGAATCCTTGAAACGCTTGGTTAATGTTAGTATTTTCGGATATATGATTCTGACTAATATTGGGATTTTCGATCACTGATCCAAGTACAGTAAAAACATTTCCTTCATCCTCAGTGACAGGTTTTCTTATAACAGGTTTTTTATAATTGGCACTTCCACTTTTCTGAAACTGGTTTAATAGTCTCATAAAAACGGCTGGTTTACGATGGTTTCTTTCAGGAAACCTATGAGCGTAGACTCGAGAAGCCAACAAACAATTTTGATGACTTTCTCTAAGGATAAAAATCATATCAATACGCTCTTCCTTTAGATAAATCTTCATTTTGACAAAGCAATAACACAACGATTTTCAAATAATTTCATTCAATAAATGAAGTTTCACAGTTACAAATAATAATACCGCTATTATAGCAACAAGCTTAGCACACTAAACTGACAGATTAAATTAATTATCTGACGTTTCTAAATGACATAGGCAACTAGATACATTAGAACATCTATTCAAAAACACAAAATAGTGCAGAAAACGATTATTTGGCGTATTCTGTGAAAACGCGAAGACTTATCTATAGAACACTCTTATACCATTCGATAGGTATTTAAAAGGTACATTTTCTGGTAAGGTAAGAAGTATAGCATTATATTTAAATTAATCAAGTTATACCCACTTAAAGTTCTTATTTGATTAGTTTTAATTTTTGGACCCTGTATAATATAGCAAGTTTGTTATAGTTGGGATATAAAATATGATTTATTGTTACATATCACTATAAATTTCGAGCGTATAACTGAAATACTTCTTAAGTATTTGAAACATGAAAATTAGGGTAGATTTTGTCAAAATTCAAATTATTTAAAAATCCTTAAAGTTTAGGTACTATAAACCTTATTAAAATAGGCACTTATTTTGATCGGAGAATCAAAAAATGCAATAATATACAGGGGGTTCCATTTAAAAAAAACGCAACTTTGATACTGTAAGATCTTTTGGGACACCCTCTATAATATGAAAATAATTTTAAAAAGCAACTATATTAGAACCCTATATATCCCAAAAGTAAAACGTTTTGAAAGTTACGTATTTTGGCCGCAATATTCCGTGCTGTATAGGGTAAATAACCCTGTATATTGTCTTCTATCTAACAATTAGTACGCTTATATTGATGTCTTCAAGCTGAATTGAAAGTAAATGTGTGTTCGATACGCACTTGGGTTTTTTTTTTTCAATTTGGTGAACAGTTAAGACATTGAAAACTGTTACCTAGGCACTGCAGGATCCTTTGTCCAGTGTGGACCTTAGTACTCCTGACATTGTCTCTATCGTCTCACATTCAGTAGGGAAACCAAATACTACATTTCTTTATTTCAGGAAGAAACGCGAAGTGAAAAAACAAACGGACATATAATTAGACGTTATTCAACTGAGCAAGAAACGAAAAGTAAAGAGAAAACCGCTCAAAATAAATCGGAAATTGATCTCAAATTTGATAAAGTTGAGGAAGAATTGGCAAAGGTAAGATTGAAATAAATTTTCTTTAAATTTATTAGAATATAGTGTGAAAATAAATAAAACTCTCAATTGAACTTTTGATTCGATCTGTTTTAAATTAAAAATTTGAAAAATTTACAGTTAAGAGTTCAGTGTCTTTTATTTTACATATATACAGTTCATTCAAAAAATTCCGGGACTAATTTTGAATAAAATTTACTAGCGCTATCTATTACCCAAAAGTGTTTAGTGTCTTTTATTTTACATATATACAGTTCATTCAAAAAGTTCCGGGACTAATTTTGTATAAAATTTACTAGCGCTATCTATTACCCAACGGCAGAACTATGTAATAAACCTTACTTACCCACGGTGGAGATGTGAGCGCTGTAACTTCATTTATTGGCCGGCTGTGTTAGTTTTAAGTAAACGTGTTTTTGCCACTGCGTCACAATTTTCGCTATGGAGCAACACGCCGCAATAAAATTTTGTTTCAAATTGGGAAAAAGTAATTCGGAAACATTCGAATTATTGTGAGGATTGTTTAAATAGTAGCAAGGTTTTCGAGTGGTATGCACGGTTCAAGGATGGTCGACAGTCGCTGAAAGACGATCCACGAGAGGGGCGCCCTTTAACCTCGACTACCGATGAGAATGTCGAACGTGTGCGCGTCGCACTGTCTCGTAATCGGCAACTTACGATTGAAATGTTATAGGAGGAACTCGACATCAATGTAAGAAGCGTTCACCACATATTGCACGATGTTCTCGAAAAGGCGCTTTCTGGAAGCTTCACGCGATTTAGTTCAATGGACAGACAAGCATAAAATTTTTTAAAATAAAATTGTAACCAGCGACGAATCATGGTGTTTTTAATACGATCAATCGGTTAAACGCCAAACCGCTGTATGGTGAAGTAAGGGCGAATGGCGGTCCACCAAAGTTCGAGCGACAAAGTTGAAAATCAAAACCATGCTCATTTCGTTTTTCGATTCTCGCGGGATTATCCATAGCGAATTTGTGCCCCCGGATCAAACATTGAATGCACAATTCTACAAAAGTGTCCTGGATCGACTTTTGAAGCGGATTCGTCTCGTGAGATTAGAATTGTACGGCACCGGTTACTGGTTTGTGTTGCACGACAATGCGCCAGCGCATTCCTTAATACTCGTCACATAATTTTTGCTCCAAAAGTCTGTCTCCATGTTTCATCACCCGCCCTACTCGCCAGATCTGGCTCCAGCGATTTTTTCAAAACGTTGAGGCGATTCAAAGGAATGTGACCAGGGCTCTGAAAGTTATTCTAGAAGAAGAGATTTACAGGTCGTTCCAGCGCCTATACGAGCGCAGCAAAATTTGTATAGAACGATGAGGGAATTATGATGAAACCTAAATAAAATAATTTTTCTAAACTTAAATTAGTCCCCAAACTTTTTGAATGAACTGTGTAGTACCAAGTTTGTCTAAGGAAACAAACGTTAATTACGACTTAAAATTTAATTTATATTGATTAATTTAAAAAATATTCCACTTAATGGGGAAATTCTTTTGGACCACTCTTTTTCTGGATTCGGATCATTTCATAAAATGTATATTTTATGTCTCTACCCAAAAATTGTTATAAATGAAAATAGATCAGCTCTCAAACCTAACCATAGACTTTTTTAAAATATTTTTGTGGTAGGTTTTATATTTATTTTAGAAAAGATTTAAACCCAGACAATTTAGGGAGACGTAATACCAAAACGGTCGTAACATCGTTAATTTTGTAAAATAAAAATGGCAAAGAAATTCTATATTTGTTTATTTCATTTGTGCTCGGGATCACCTCGTCAAAACTTGGGATAGATCGAGGAAGGCAGCTGAACAGTATATTTTGTCAATCAAATCATTGTAGTTGCACTTGTTCTATTATCCTGTGCTTGTTACGGAATCCGAACCAATGATTTGGGATTATTTTCCTTTTATCTATTATTAAATAAAGTCTTTTGACATACATCTACTAAACAACTTTAGAAAGCATTGGTAGTGGACTTATATGACTATAGGAAGAAACACTGCTGCACTCTTTCGCTGTTTGGGAGCAGAGTGTATAAAATAATGAAGTAAAAATCGAATTTAATACTAAACAGCTAAATAGAGCTAACTAAAAGTTCATAGAAATTTCAAAATATACTCGAATAATTGGAAAAAAAATCCAAAGGCAACTTTTATGTTGAGTCAACTAACCTATTCTAGGTCTTTGAAACTATGCGCTATTTAGGAAAGTGTTGCACCTGCAAGCCATAAAAAATAACAATAAGTAATAAAATACAATAATAAGTATTATACCGCAGGCGTTTGCAAATCGCGATCACGCTTCGACGCGAGTCCTATTCTAATACAATTAAGGCTCAATTGGCTTAAATGTAATTAATCATTATTCACACATCATCAATTCCGAGCTATAAACCAAGAACCATCAATCCACAGTTCATGAAAAATAAACTTTTCATTTATGTATTCATCCAAAAGCGGTAGTAAAAATCTGAACCTTTTGAGAAGTTGATTGACGGTTAAATACTGATAACTGGCTTATCTGCTCCTTCGTCGCAACTCTGATCCACCGAAACAGGTGTTTAGTGTATAGTAAGGAGGTCCGTTTACCTCCTGAGTGATCAGGGATACTTGAGTAAACGTGGATCCAGACGATAATTGCTAGTAAGGACACGAAATGAGGGACCAGGAAAAAAATAAAAATAAAAGCAGTGCGTAAAAGGAGGTACGCAAAAGAACGCAGAGAAAGAAGACCTTGAAGAAAAACGTAGCAAAAGAAAAATATCTGGGAGAAGAACTGGTAGAAGAAGAAGAAGAACCCTTAAGATTCAGTTGTTCGGGAAACTTAAGAGTTCTGGTCAAAAAAAAGAGAGCCTCTGTAGAGTTTTGAGGACCCTTAAACCCCGATATATGTCTTAACGGATCTTGTGAGATAAATCCTTCAGAGTAGTTATTCAATAATCTTCAACAACAGTAAGGACAAAAAGGTAAGGTAATAAAACAAAAGAAACCAAAATGAGTAGCTTAAAATAGCAACTGGCAGAGAAGTTCCATAAAATGAAGTTAAATAAGTCGGGCATAAGTTGCTTCTCATTTCACGACTTCGTTAAGACCAAATGTGCTTTTTAATATTGATTTCTTTCATTATTGTTTGTTTAACTTCTTTAACTGTGAATTTGTTGTGGGATAGATCCATTTGAAATGGCACATTCATATCGTTTTTTTCGTCTGTAGGTAGCAGAACGAAAGGTTTTAAATGTGTTTTTAAGTGTTTGGAAAGAGCTTCAGTTTTTTTCTTGGCTCACTTATTGTCGTCATTTTTAGTGGGTGGGCTAAGTTGTCAGGGGCGTTTTGATATTCTTGATGGTCTTCCAAAGTGATCTCGGTTGGAATTGGGCTTTCTAGGTATTCTTGAAGTCCTAGGTTATATTCTTCCTGAATTAAGAGTTTTAGTCTTTCGTTGTTTTCATTTTCTCTTACTTACTTTCGTTCTTGCTTGTTGCCGTTGTTTACGCAACTGTCTTTTTTCTGCAAAAAGAATTCATTAAATGAGTTCTTTTCTCTGCAAAAAGAAGTCATTAAAAGACAAATTATTTAAGCTACCTATGTAGTGAAAATAATGAAGATGTCAATTACTTGCTGCTTCCCACAGAATTTCGTTGACTTTCTAAAGGTATTTGTCTGAGTCGTTTTTATAGTCTGATTCAGTATTAGATTTCCTTGAAAACGGAAACAAATTTGATTACTTTAAAAAATGATATCGCTTATTTAAAAGACTTGTTCCCAATGTTTAATGAAGTAAATTTACAATTGCAAGTTCATAGCTGCTTTTATGGGGAAATTTCTTCTGTTCAAACATAATTTCGGTAGAGGTAAATACAGCCACTTTCTAACATTATCAGTAGTGTCTGCGAAACGACAAGATTTACTGACATACTACCAACACTTGAACATTCTTCATGTTGATTTCTCGGAGATGTTCCAGGATTTCTAAACATGAATATACCTAGTTAGGTTTTAGATCTTTTCTCAAGTACAGATACAGCAGTATCACAGAAATTACAATTAACGAAAAACTTAAAATTAAAACTTGGAAATATATATTGAAAGTTCTGGCTTCAAAAATGAATACAAGGACTGGAAGAAATAGTTCAAAAATCTAGAATCAAAATTTCCAGTCTACAAGTGCGCATTAGGTTAACAACTTATTCCTAGTATGTTGTCAATAATTAATAATGCCTTTATTAAATACACATGTGGCAATATATGCGACAATTTCTACAACAGTAGAGCTCCTATTTGCAGTTTCTGGGCTTATTTTCCATACCAGTAGATGGAAGCTTTCTTTGTCACTTTGATTGAAGTCACCGACACATCTTGAAAGTAAATTTTTGCTACAAAGGTCTTTATAAAATGGTTTAATGACAGTCAAAACATCAGGAAAAATGGGGGAAAATCATGTTTATAAAAAGTGAGTTCACCAACTACTTAGAGAGTCCTACGATTATTATAGGATATCTCTAAAACTCCGTTGAATCAATTTGAAATTTTCACAGCTTATTTTCAAAATAATATACTTTAAGAAAATGCAAAAAATTAATTTTTTGTAAAATCTACTTACCCCTAAAAATATTGTGAATATTAGTAAACAGATTATTTTTTTATTATTAAGGTCTTAGAAGGTAACAATGAAAATGCAGGACTTGCTGAAACGAAAAATTTATCGCCACCAAAGGAAAAAACGTTAGTTCAGCAATCGGAAGTTACTACTGAAAACAACATTCAGAATAAAACTAAAACCATCTTGAATACATCTTACTCAGCTCCAGTAAAAGGAAAGGATGATGAAATTTATACTGAAAATATCATTATAGGTAGGTGTTTTATTATATCAGTTTGTAGGGTTAGTTATAAACTATCCCTTAAAGAACAAAGGGATGTCTTTAAAACGTTAAAAACATGGCTCTGATTAAACTAAAAACTCAGTACATTATTATCAACGAAGTGGTTCTCAAGCTGGAACTTGTTACGCTTATATTGTGATAAGCCGAGCGACGGTATTGAAAACTACCGCGACAAATCAACAGTTCCGCAAATACAGAAGCGTCTAGGTACACCCCAATGAATATTGATTACAAAACTTCGCGTATGCGAAAAGTTCTTTGTTGGATCATCCAACGAGTTTGAATTCCTAGAGCACAATTTTATATTAAGCAACGAGTCTCAAGAAGGATAAATATCTCTAACTAAAAAATTAACATAATTTGTCTGATTATTGAAATATTTCCCATTATTTGTTTGTATTGATATACAGTATGTCTACTTTTGCCTCAAGGTCTATGTAATTTTTTTATTCAAATTAAATAAAAACTTTATTAAGTCCTCGGGTACCTGTGTTTTATTTTTGGTAAGAGCTTTCATTAATCGGCAGTAATTTATTTGACATTCTTTTAAACTTAAACAAAAAGTTTAAACAGTATTCATATTTTCTCTTTTGATGGAAAAGGCAACAAGATATAAAAATAAAGTAAACAAAATTGAGAGGAAACTTTTTATTTATTTTATTAACTTATTATCAACTTGGAGTACCAGGAAAAAATGTTTTAGCACAACTTTAATTGATTGATATAGCGCGACTTAGTTTTTTGATAATTATGTATGTTTAAAACATTCTGTTAAATTAAATAAAAAAGGATAGTGGGTTACTAAAACACTGCATTACTTACACGTTATAAAATCATTACAAACAATATATTTTTATTTTTAGTCATTTGAATTTAAACTATTTTTCAATTTTCCGACAAAACAATTCAGTAAGATCCTAATCATTCAGACTAATATATATTTTTTAAAATCTGGATTTTACTGGAACGACATAACTAAAAAAATTGCTTCATCAGCTGAGAGAGTTAAAAATGTTTGTTTCCACTTTTTAGCAATTTTTTTGGTCTTAAATAAACATCCCTGTTTCTAATTTTTTTTTGTCTGGAACATTGCTTGTAGGTGGTAATAAAAATATATTAATTTGTTTGTTTCTGAGGGCTTCCAGTGATGACTTTAAAGGTAGGTATAAATACGGAGAGTCGCGCCCGTGACAAGTCTCCTTTGAATTTTGTCGACTTTGATTAATGTCGAGCTCATCATCCGAATTTCTCATGAAACCCTTGTGCCATCGGCGACCGGCGTCAAAGGAGATAATAAAAGCATTTGGGATACATCAAGCCAATTTCATTATATTTCTCGTATTGTCGGTCTTGCTGTAACGTATTTTTTTCGAAAAAGCATTCCATAAAGCCATCCAACTAGATAAAAAAATTCCTTTAAATTCACACCAAAAACTGACCGAAAATGATCACTTTGAACCCTTCGACGCTGGCCGCCGAAGTTGGCAAAATTTAAATGAAGCTCGTCATGGGCAACTCTCCCCAAACTTATATGGCACCTTAATAGTGCTACTATTTTTTTATTTCATTTCACTCCGTCTGTCGATTTTGTACCTATAACCTTTTGTTGTAATATCTAGATAAGCTTTTGATGTTCTCCGAAAAAATTGTAAGGTGTCAATCTGGTGACACTGATTAGATTCATATAGGCTTTTTGGTTATTCCATGTAGCCCTTCGAGCTTAACTACTGAAGTCGGCATACAATGCATCGCGCGCATTACACGGCAAAGAGAGGGAGAGAGGGCGAATATGGGCTCGTGCTCTCACCTAGCACAATCCCATATTCTCTCTCCCTCTCCCTTACATTAAAGAATTTATCTACGAGAAAAATATGTTAGAATTACCAATAAAGTGCAGTTTACCGAACACAACATTTACAAATTTAACCAAAAATACAGGCGACAGGATATCAATTTCAAAACCTAAAACCATTTATATTAAGCTGTCAGCAGTCAAAGCATGCGCGAAGCTTTGCAATCGATGTTCTGTGTGGTGTTCTTAGAGCTTTACCGCAAATTTCGGCTCATCACTACTTTAACGGTCTTAAGGAGCCAAGGCAATTTTTTGAGTATATAGTGTATTTTTTAAACCAAATACTTTAATTTTACATCTTGCGTAAGAATAGATGCTGTAAATGAAAAAAATATATATAACAAATTTAAAATGACATTGATTTTTAGTTGTTTTAAATAGCTTATCGATTTTTGACCAAAATCTTGAGAATTATTTATGAAAAAATCACCTTATTCTTGTTGGTAAGGAAACAAAAAATGAACAGTTTGGTATTCACAAGGTTCGACCGAATTCAAACCAATGATTTAGGCAGTAAATTGAACATCAAATCGATTTTGATTTACTTTTTACCAACTTTTTTTCACGCTGTATGAATTGATTTTTTCAGAAATGGTTAACGATGAGGAACAACAACCGACTCCAACAATTAAACTGCCCATAACGATCAAAAGACTCGGTCCAAATACTTCCAAAAAGAAACCGGCAAAGAGGAAACGAGAGGACTCGAACAGTTTCGACAATTCCAATCAGAACGTTACTATGATCAAGAGTGGCGATAATGAAGAAGTAGTAGTGTTGCCGAGCGGAATTAAAGTAGCGGTTAGTAGGTTACCATGTAAGATATAAGTGTAGTTTAAAGCATATGCCAGTAAAATTTCATCGCAAAGGAAAAAAATGGTGAAGCTACAAAGCTGTGACATATAGACATACGGATAGATGTGACAAAATAATAAGGTTTGCTAGTGACCAAATCAGATGTATAAAAGCTGTAGATTTCGAGTTTTAATAAATTTTATTTTTAGGTTGTATTTATAGTTTCTGAAGCTTTTGGTTTGTTACTCTGATCTTATAATTTATTGATTTAATTTTAACCGTGTTATCACTAAAAATATCAATAGCAAATTATGCTAAAGAAAACTGGGACATTGCTATTTAAGAAAAAAAGATCTTAAAACGCCAGTTATTGTGATTATAGTGAAAGTTATCTTTCAGTGTTGCAAAATTTTTAACGCTCTCAGTAATAAAAACAAAATAAAGAATAAAAATAGTTAATACGATTACAGTAGACTCGCGTTAGTGTGAACATAAAAAATCCAAGAAGGTTTATGTTATCAAGAGTGTTCATACTACAGAAGATGTATTTAAAAATATTTGAAAAGCGTAGATTACTCATCTTTATTTACACATTCTTTATTAAAATAACCTGTTATTTTTAATTTAACTTTTTTAGTTGTCGAAAAAATTGATACTGCCATGTCTTGAATATTTCTGAGGCTCTCTAAGTCATTAACTGCGACATTATTTTTCTCTGACCTTTGAAAAACTACTTTTAGACTTACAAGAGCTTCTAAAATCGACACTCTTCCTCGATTTCATTTTACGATTCACTATCCTCTGTCTCTATTAGAACCAACGGCTCAGTATTATTAATTTTTGATGCAATGTTTTCAACCTCTAAGTCTCTGTACCAGTCCTTAATATCTCGATTCTGGTACTGGCCCTAAAAATACGTAATAAGAAAAGTTAAATCGTTTGAATCTAAATTTTTCTTTGTTTTTCTTTTACTAACCGGTCCAATCATATACAACAATTTTTTGTTTTCCTGTAAAGTAGATTGTGATTTTTGGATAATTGTTCTTGAAGCTTGGAGAGAGGAAGGTCATCTTCATCAACATCATTTTCGTGAAAAATGTTATTCCAGCATTTTTTAATGATTAACGGCTCCAATTGCTGCCGTGTTTTGTTTAAGTAAACAGTAGCATTTTTCAAAGTTAGGCTTTTTAGGGTAATTGTCATATTGTCTTCAATACCCACCACATAACTTAACAAATATTTTCTATAGTACAGCTAAATTAATTTGAAAGCATTTTAATCCATCGGTTGAATAAGCGGCGTTACATTTGGCGGCATGAACATAACAAATGTGGCATCGTCTTCCGTTTTTAAGTCTGTCAGGTGAGAAGCAGCATTATCTAACAAAAGCATTGCATTTTCAGGAAGTTTTTGCCTTTTTACAAATGCTTTTACCTAATAAAAACTTCAAATATACTTAAATGTAAAAAACTTAAAATTAATGAATTTAAAACTTGCCTCTGGAACAAAGTTTTCAATATTACGTTAATAAATTTTACCCATAGTTTTTATATAGTATTATATTTCTAGATTCATCAGTGCATATTATTCATATGGTGTAGCTCACAGATGGTTTTCATCCTATCTTTCGGGAAGTTCACAGGTTGTGAGGGTTGGCGACAACTTTTCTACCTTGTCTGGTGTGAACCATGGGACACCTCAGGGATCGGTGCTTGGCCCGATTTTGTTCTTGTTGTACGTTAGTGATTTAACAAGTCTGAACATACGGGGGAGTTTTACGCTCATCGCTGATGATATCACCCTTTTGTGGCACTCTCGAGACAGTGAGATGCTTAAAGATACTGTAAATATTGATTTGCATAGAGTTCGGAAATGGTGCAACTCGAACTCGCTTTCTTTTAAAGTAAATAAAACTAACTTATTAACATTCGGTTTTGCATTCAGAAATCTGTCCCTAGACAACCAATTAATAGAAAATAAAAGTAGTACAAGATTTCTTGGAATGTTTATTGATTCTAGGAATAAGTTTGAGCATCATATATTGGAGCTAAATAAAAGGCTGGCTTCGGACTGTTTTGCGGTGGTGTCTGGTGAGCTTGATGGTGCATCTGCGACGATAACTTACCATGCATTGTTTGAGTCTCATCTGAGGTATGGTGTGGCGTTTTGGGGTTTTTGCAGCCAGCAACTCTTAAATTCTGTACTTGATGATTCAGAAAAGGACTCTCAGGTACTTGTGTGGAGCCAGATATAGGGACCATTGTAAGCCATTGTTTGTACAGCAAAAAATTTTAACTGTTGTTTGTTTATTTTAGAGGTTTCATGTCTAGTTCATCGCAGGTATGGTGGAGATTGTAACCTAGAGTCATATCAATGTATTCCGTACAATACAAGACAGGGCCTGAAATTTAATTTATGGCTCCCGCCCTAGATTAACGCTGACTAAGAGTTCTATCATTTATGAAGGAAAAAAAAAAGTATAACCACCTTGGTTTGCACTATCGATTGATACCTTATTCATTGTTCCGTAGGAAGCTGAAGTGTAATTTGGTGGGATGGCCTTTTTATAGTTTGGAGGAGTATTATGCCGACAGCTTTTAGCGTTCAGAGTTTTGCTTTGTACTATTGGTCTTTTATTAGGTTTTTCTGTGTTATTTTTTAATAAATTTGATGTTTGGATACCAACATTTGTCTTTTTATGATAATGTTTTGAATTGTACATACTTTCTGTTAAATGTTTAGCAACATCTGGTCGGATTTCAAAACCATAATTAAGTATTACCATTGTTTGTTAGATTAGTTTAGTTTTAGTTGGCTTTGTCATGATTGTATAGATTTTGGACAATAAAGCATATTTAATAGTAGTAATATAATATTCGTGAATTACTGGGTATTTGTTGACAATTTGATATATGGACATTTTTTCTATCACAAATGAATCGTGTTTGGAACCAATCAAAATGTTAAATATGGCTGCACCAAAGGAACTTTCGAACATGATTTTCTGTATTTGCAAAACAAGATTCTGTGCCACTTGTAGCTGCAGAAAAGTTGTACTTTTTTGCAATTTAACATGTAGAACATGCACTGGTGATGATTGTCAAAATTGTCCACCAATTGTAAATCCAAAAGAGGAGGTTGATGATGTTGATAATTTTTATATCTTCAATTTCTAATTTTGAGTACACTATTTTAATCGACATTAATACAAAAAAATATTATTCACAGTGAAAGAATTTAAATTTATTATGAACGCGCCATTAAAAAGTTATAAGGTTTTCAGAAGTATTTTTTTTTGTAAATTTCGTAATAAGGGATGGTTTTTGAAGGTTCTAAAGTTGCAATAAATCCGAAATAATATTAAAAATTACGGAATTTAAATTTATTATAAATGCACCATAAAAAAATATCAGACGTTAAAAACTAATGTTATTGTGAATTTCGTTATAAGGAGTGGCTTTTAAGGGACGTAACGTTGTAATAAATCACAACTTATAGCCAAAACTTAAAAGAATATTGATTTTACATATATACACGCTATAATTTATGTTTTTCTAATTTTGTGTCGTGAGGGGTAGTTTTCACCTCTTTCAAACAAAGAGCACACATCACGAACATATAATTTTTGAAGAGAAGGATAAGGTAAGCTTAATTATCAAGTGTCATCAAATGAAAGAATTTCGAGTTTGAGAACAAAATTTTTGGTAAATATTGTTATAAGGGATGGTTTGCAATAAATCACATCTTATAATTCAGAATATGAAAGAGTATTTATTTTACATGTTTAAACATGAATCCAATCGAAGTATCGCTATAATTTATGTTGTTAACTTTTTTTCATCAGGGATAGATTTCACCCCCTAAAATAAAAAAACACACATCAGGAGTATATAGTTTTGAAGAAAGGGGTAAAGTGAGCAAGTTTCATTAAAATCGGTGCTACTACAAATAATTCGGAAGTAATACCCTATTTTTACTGTTGTCGACTGGACTATTAAATTTTATTTGTTTTTGTTTCTCTTCCTACAAAATAAGTTTTGGGGGGCGAAAAATTCAAATCTTCTCCTGGGCGCTCATGACCTTAGCTATAATCCTGATCAGCACAAAAAAATTAACGTTTTCGGTAATGCTTCGATCATACCCTATAGAGTTAAACAATAGATTTGTTTGAAGGTTGTTTATGGTTGATGGGGAATAGGCTTTTTTGATGTTTGACAGACATAAACATGTTTACTTATCTTTTCTTTCAGTTTAATTGCTTGTTGTGACTCTTTTTAGTGTTAGAAATTACTATAAAGGCGAAGTTTGCAATTAATATTAATAAAAAGATGATTTAAAAACTTATTTTTATTGGTAAATATTGTTAGATATTGTTTACATATCGAAAATAATAATAATAATAATTTAGGCAACCATAAATTCATACTTATATGTATTTAGAATTGACATACCGACTATCAAATAATACTCGTTTAAATAATGCAATTAGAAAAGGATAGAATAAAATCGGTGTGTGTACCAAGAAATTAAATATCTACCGTTTATCAACACTTTTTCAAATATTAATAAAAATATTATTATGGTATTCAGCGATCAAACAATCGGGCACTAGTTCTGACGTTGGGTATGTTCGAAGGATCAATGCATATGTATGTTGTCATTTGTCATTAAATGATCCCTTAGAAAATACAGAGTAACATTAGTATTATTGACAAATATTCTACTTGGCGTCTTCACCTCCTTTGGAAATATTTTCTGGAATAGAATTTTCCAACATTTCCAAATAATGTTGCTCTAATTTTCTTTATAAATATTTAATTTTTGAAAGTTGCCTTTAAAATGTTTACGTAAAAATAAAATTTTTAAAAAATTTTAGGTTAAAGAAAAATACGTCTCGCCATTAGGAACATATCCTTGCCAGACCATTCAGTATGTATTTGATACTGAATTTTTAATAGCCGGTGGTTATTTGTATGAATATTGGCTGGCTAAAAATGATATTAGGTAAGTATTTTGAATAACCTTAAAACAAATTTACCCTGGACTCTTTAGTACACTCAAAATACTACAAATGACATTGACCATGTGATATAGGGAGTTCGAAATTTCCCTAAATTTGTAAATTTTTATTGAGTGACGTATTAGCCCAAAGTAGCTAAAATTATTGTTGTATTTTGAATCTGTTAATAATTTTGGGTGTAAATAAATACACGAAAAAGTTGTTTTTTCCTATATTATCTTTTACGCTATCTACTTAATGTCTTAAAGTGGAATAATTTTATATAAAATGACTAAGTAAATTGAAAATCCGGTCCTGAACTTTATCTCAACGTGATATCAACACATAAAAACTGTATAAACCAGAACCACTCAGGCCTGTCACTAATGGTATATGTCATTTCTAAGTTCAATACTTTGACTATAACAGTATTGTTGGTCCCATGTGGAATTTTCAACATGTTTATTAGTGATAAGTTAAATGATTCACCAGTGGCGGCTGGTGCATTAAAAAAGTAGGGGTTGCAATTCCAATGGCACATTAAAAACATAGATACGTATAAAACCTGCCATAGGCACCGATGGATAAGTAAAAGTCTTTAAAAAATGAGTTAATATGAAACAAAGCAGCTAGTTTTAAATAACTAAACATAAAGAAGGCAGTAAATTTTAAAAATATAACAGTCAAAACAAAATGCACGTATAATTTACTGTGTGAATTATTTATAAAAAAAATCCATACGCTGATCTCTGGCATTAGCAAATTTATCAATAACCCGCGGATTGAAATTAGGTATCTTTTTGATAAGACCCCTTTCTTTAAAAAGCATTGCCAGTGCAGAAAGTCTTTCTTGACTCATAGTATTCCGTAAAAACGATTTTATCTGTTTGAGGGTAGAAAGCACCATTCTGCTTCAGCCGTTGCCATCGGAATAGTAATTAAAATTTTTAAAAGTTTTAGAACTTCACTAAATGTTTCACTTAGCTTCTGTTGAAAATATCAAATTGAATGTTTTTATTAATATATCTCGCTAGACCCAGGTTGTGTGGGTTTGGGAGCTTGGATTTTTGAGCAAATTCGCTTTGCTCGCTTGTCTGTTGCATCGGGAATGTAGCTCTCGCTGCGCCCGGGTCATGTATGTTTAGGAGCCTTGGTTTTTGAACAAATTCGTTTCGTTAGCCGGTCTGCTAAATGCTATTCAATTTTCATGTAATGACGAAAACACTAATTTCATATTTTCAACAGTAGGTATCTCGACGAGAAAAATAGATATCGGGGCCATTGAAAAACAGTTTTGAAGAGGAAAAGTAGTAGTTTAAGATGTTATATTGAATTTTGTGAAGCAACGCCACCTTGCGTTAAAAAGTAACCTCAAATTTGGCCTAAAATACCATTTTTTGCAGTTTTATGATTTTTAGAAGAAACTTTGCTACTGTACTTGTTGTAGATTCTCTGGAGCTGGTTATTGGTTTCAATGGTGTGTTGGTTTTGTGAATCTTCTGTGGTCCATAACGATGTGGTGGATTACTGTAGTGTGATGTGAGCATCAATGGTAGGTTGTCACGTATATGATCTTTGTAGTTCTTTAATGTTCGGTAGATTTTTGATTCTATAAATTTGGTTCGGTCATGAGCTAGCTGTCTATATTTTCCTTTTTCCAGGATTTCCCCGACTTTTTGGTCGTATGTTACAATACAAGTCCGACAACCACTTTTTAGTCAATCTTTGATATTGTTTACAACGATCAAACAAATATCTTTCTTGCTTTGAACTATTATGTTCCTTTCATCTCGTATTTTTGTGATTTTTGTTTTTTCTTTCGATAGCGGGAAACATAGTACCTTCATGTTGTAGTTATCTTTTATTGTTTCTTCTATGATTTTTTTATGGTACCTTCTTTTCTTTTTTAGAATTTCTTTTTTTATTCGTTTGTTTAGTTCTTTAAAGTTTTCCAATGTTTTATCTGTTATATTTCTTGTCTTCTAGTAGCCGTACTGTTGTACGACTTTCTTGGTTAAAGTGGTTATTGGGTCGGTGATTTTATTTGCAGGTTTGTCTAAATCCATTTCTTCTATCGTTTCTGTTTTTAGTCTTTGCTTTAATTCGTGTATTCCTTTTCTATGAGCTTTAGAATTTCTCCGGCTGGGTACTGATGTTTGTTTCTCTCAGTTTTAAAATTAATTTTTGTTTTTGTTCTAACTAATCTATGATCGCTTCCGGTATAGAATTTGTCTAAAACAGACACATCTTTGCATATTGTTTAGATTTGGGAAAATACATGATCATTTCCATTTTTTGTTGTTGTTTGAGCTTCGCCAGATCCATTTACGTTGTTTTGGTATAGATGGTACATACACAATAAAATCTCAAATATGTCTTTCTTCTGCAGTGGAATATTGTTCTTTTTGTAATTGCAAAGAGAAATAAACATGGAAAAACGCATTCAATGGCCCTGAATAAATAATAACATATAGTGCACGCCTGGGAATACAATGATTTAAGTCTCAATAACCAGTTAACAATATTATCTTGTTCCTTTTTTGTATATCTTTTATATTAACATAAATGAAATTTTTGAATATTTGGAAATTTATATAATGAATAAACGACCTTAAATAAAATATCGTTCGTTCGGTATAACACAAAAATATATTTCTTTCACAGACATCTGCATTGTGTAGTACCCAGATGCCTTGGCGCGGCGACGCAAGCGCGCGAGGATCGCAACTCATTTGCCAATGCCATCGAGGTGATCAAGGCTCACGATCACGAGGTTCCAGACGAAATGGAAAGAAAACGGCAGATGTTTTATAACATTATGTATAGCAAAATGCGAAGGGATAGAAATTTTAATTTTAAACTTCTCTACGAACAGTTTTGTCAATTGTAAGTATTTAAGATATTGGTGGTTTTTATTGTAATTATAGTTAGTTTAGATCAGTGAAAAATGCTTCTATATACAGGGTGTCCGGGAAAATGTGGGAAATCCCCCAAATATGAAAAAAAAATATCTTATATTTTAGAACTTGTCAGGTTTCACATCGCTGACACATTGATTCATGTGTTTTTTTCATATCCAGGAGAGTTCCCACATTTTCTCGGACACCCTATATATATATATATATATATATATATATATATATATATATATATATATATATATATATATATATATATATATATATATATATATATATATATATATATTTGAAATATCCTTAGAACCAAATATTTTTAGGGATACAGATTTAAAAGAAATATTACCTTTACGTAAAGTTGTCAGCGAAATATGTAAACAAGGTCCTATTGTGCAGCCGCCAGTTATGTACTCCTTCGATCAGTTTTACAATTCCATTGAGAGCGACGCATTCCATAAAGTTCATTTTACGGACAATCACATACAGTTTTATCAAGTAAGAAGAATTTATTTACATAAGTAAACAATAAGGATATTTATTAATTCTCGAAGAAAATAAAGGCGATGCGGCAACATCGCAATTTAATTTGCCGTCACGGTGGATAATTCGGTTATTACGCTTGAAAGTTGGGTTGGTTTTCTTAAAGGGTAACTAGTCTGCAGTAAGTTTTATTCTTTGGAAATTCCGAAACAGTTTCTTAAAAATTTTAAAGGAAAAAACTATGGTTAAAACTAATAGAAAAATGTATTATTGGTCAAAACACTTGCCCAGAAACCCAAAAAAAAAGTTTTTATTTAGCTGAAATTAAATAAAAAGTTTTTTGTAAATTCCTTATCTTTTCATTTTAGTAGCATAGTTTGTGCGTCATCATGAGGTTTTAATAGTTTTTTCCCGCCTAGCCGCCATTGCGCGTACACAAGAATATTGTGACATTATACAAGAGTTTTGTGAAAAGTTTGATCAGATATTTACAGTAGCATCGGTGGATTCAATTACAGGGAAAGTGGGCATAGGTATATATGGTCCATCGTGGGAGTTAGAAGTCAGTAATAAATTAACTGACAAGACCAACATATGTACAGCTGAAGTGATAATTATTAAGGTTACCATCAATCTATGCAAAGATCTGTCATTTTGCAGATGATATCTCGCTAATAGTATCATCCAATGAATGTTTGATGGGTGATAAAGTAAACTTGGCTCTTGGTAAACTTTATGTTTGGTTCTTTTGTAACTACCTGTACTATGACTTAGGTAAGACGCACTGTATTAGGTTTTATTCCAGACAGAAGAAGTGTGATTTGGTGCAATTTAAAGGACATAAAACAAAATTAAATAATGGAGAATATGTGAAGTTTTTAGGATTATATCTGGATTTATGTCTGGATTGGAAGCAGCACTGCAAGCATGTGGTTGCAAGATTGAATTTGGCTTACTATGTTATTGTCAGAGAGACAGATTGTTATGTTATATTATGCATAACTCGAGTCAGTTCTTAGATATTTGCTTTGCTTTTGGGGTGGATCAGCCAAATCACATGGTGTATTTATTAAACAAAAAAAAAGAATTATTAGATGTATGACTCGTATTTCCCACCGATTTCCTGCATTAACATTTTTAGACATTTGAATATTTTAACACTGCCAGGCTTATATATACTTGAGCTTTGTCTATACATATTTAAAAATAGAGATCAATATCTAAAGAATGGTCAGGTACACTCACTTAATACAAGGGATGCAAATAAGTTTTATATTCCTTCATATAAATAACAATTAAAGTATAAATTCCCAAATGTTATAGGCCTAAAAATGTTCAGTTGTTTGCCAGATGAAAGGAAGGTTATCACAAATATTAAACAATTCAAGAGTAAATTAAAACATTTCCTTGTTTCTGAGTGTATTTATTCTGGATGAGTACATGTCTTAAGCCTGTATTCACTGTGAGATATAGTGTGCTGGTTTATTCTACATGTATGTAACACATGCATTCATATTATATTTTGTTATTTTTTGATTTTGTATATTGCTTAAGGTTGTAATTAGTTGTAAAATCTTACAAACTAAATTAATAGTTTTTGTGACTATACCTGTGCAATTTGTTGTTGCCATACAGGAAGATGAATAAATAAATAAACAACATAATAGTGGCATCAGATGAAAAAGTAGTTTACAGAAACTGGAAAGAGTAGAAATAGGGGAATGAAAGTAAACCTTTAAAACTGAAACAAGAAATTATGAATGCTAGAAATAATGGGGTCAACATAAAATTAATATGGATACCGGGACACAGTGGGATTAAGAACAATGAAAAGCAGATGAATTGACTTGTAAAGGAAGAATCGGGGAGTTTCAAATAAATGATAAGTTGCACTACACGGATTTCCTTAAAGATAGAAGAGAATCACTATATTCCAATTGGAAAAACATATGTGCAAATTCAAAAAAGGGCCTTTGAAGAAACCACGGTTTCATAAATTATCATATATCAAAAGGAAACATATAACCAAATGTGTGGAATGAGATCGGCTCACTGTATAACAGCAGCTCATCTTTATAAAATAAAATTAAAAAATAATCGACACTGTATAAGGGGGGGAAGTGGGAGATCTAAGTTATGTGATACTCGGATGCAAAGAGGATAGAAACGCTACTACAACATACTTTTACCTTTCAAGGATGGCAAGAGGACCTATTCATATCCTGAATGTTTTGGAGGAGCAAACAAGTGAAGTAGTACTAGCCTAATGCAAGCCCATAGTTAAGCAAGACAGTAAAATCTAACCTTAGATTAACAGGACTAAATGTAGATTCTGGAATGAGTGCATTGGATATATTACTTGGTTTGCATGCTGTAGAATTTCTTCAGGGTTTTCATTGTTTTTTAAGTAGATTTCATATTAGAATACATAACCATTTTTCACTATCTTTTTTTTTGTGCAATCCCCTAGTGGGGTTTTTAGTTTGGTGATGATATCAGTAGCTAGAATAATATTATACCCTCTCGCTTTTCCTAACACCCTTCCTATCCGTTATAGAAGATACAAGAAAAGTAAAGGAAAGAAGATGGTCAGTGATTAGTCTCGACGCACCCTTCGTGACACTTGTCTTCTGTTATAGGTATCAAAAAACGTGGACTTGACTAGATGCTGACAAGCAAGTGTCCAATGGAAACCTTCGAACAGAACAGAGACAGAAGACATAAAAAACTTATCGCGTAAATACAGAAAGATTTTTAAAAACATGAATAAGTTTCTTTGTGTAAGTTGTCGGAATTGCCATCGCGGCGCTAGTAGTACGTTGCGATATTGCCGCAGTGCCTTGGTTTTATTTTTTTTATTTGCTATATTTTGAGTTTGATTAATCAAACAATGTTAACATGAAGATTCGTCACAAATAAAATAAAAACATATAGTGTTCTTCGACTATATGATATTTTAGGGGCAATTTTATAATGTGTCTGTATTTTTTAGGATAGATTTGCAACGGAGGACGGTGGCAAAGCTGTAGTATTTGCTAATCCTCAAGTTATAGATTCATATTCCTACAGCAAATTGATGTACGTCGACGCATCTTTCCATGTAGAATCGAATGACTTTTCCTACAAACTGGTAACGGTGCTGGTATGGGTTTATGAAACTGTAAGTATAACTTTGATCTGTTCTGTTAATGACATATATCAAGTGACAGCTTGTTACCGTTCAGTAAGATAGTGCCAATATTTGTGACAAAATATAGAATCATTATAAAACCTGTACAACAATTCCTTTACCTATAGTTGCGATAGGAAATATACTGTATTTTATGTATATCTTATCAAGAATAGAAAAGCTAAAAACGTTATTCATATCGTTCTGTTGCCAGACGTTCAAGTTATTAATACAGAGCAGAAAAAATATTTGGAAAACTTAAAAAAAAAATTAAAAGTAATATTTTTAGACAAAATTAAGGATGGCACTACCCTACGAGCCGGCACTGCATTAAAAAAGCAGATGGAATTAAAAAAAAATGAACTTAAAAATACTTTTTTTTTTGTTATCTGTTTCTTAAACTTGCGTGACTGTATTTTTCATGTAGCTGTCGCATGAGTAAAGTTTTTCCTATTAGTACAGATATGCTATCTTTAAATGGATAAAAACAATATAAATGTAACTTCAGAACAATATTACAGAGTTTTGTACTAATTTCTTTTCCTGCCTTTGATGCGATTTAAAAACTTCTTTTCGTGCTTGTTTTAATCGTGAGCTCAAGCAATTAGTTATTCAGAAGATTACTTATAAGCCTTCAAAAACACGGAGCCTTTCTAGGCTTACGAGAACATTGCAAAAATGTATCAAAAATATGATATGATAATATTAATTAATATTAACTTGAGAATCATCTTCAGATTGAGCCGAAGAGTTTTCGGCGCTCTTTAGGTAACCAGATGGGGAAGAGTGGTTATCCCCGCTCAAAATTCTTGAATGACTGTTATAGTAAAAATTTTAATGATTTTGCAGATATATTTTTCCACTGACATTCAACAAGAGATTTAGATATTACACGGAATTTGAGATCAGTGATAATGCAATGTTTGTAAGAGTAAAAGTATCTGATATATTTGATTTTATTATGCAGTGTAAGTTAGGTTGTTCTTATGATACCGGTGACACGCTCCTCTTGATGCTTAAACATCACTCTAAAAAATTGTGTTTAAAAATTTTTTCGGGGTTATTAGGGGACATATTTTCTTCAGTTCACCTTTATTTTATGAAACATAAATCTCCGATTATATTATATATATATATATATATATATATATATATATATATATATATATATATATATATATATGTATGTATGTATGTATGTATGTATATATATGTATATTGTAATCGAAGGTTTTCGGGTATCCATCCCGTGTGTGTGCAGAGTCTTTCTCATTACTGTAAGGCTGCTGACGTTTGTGAATTCTCATTTACCGTTTTCAAAGCTAACTGTACGGCGTCTGAGGGCGAACTGACGCTTGCGATTCGGGTGCTGTCGGTACCGTGAGTACGTGGAGCGCGTTCGTTAGTTGGATGATTCTGGCCTATCAGGTTGCGAGCCCTGCTGTGTGTCATCGGCCTGTTGCCAGTGTTTGGGGCCGTGTTACCGAGTTGTGATCCGTTTCTTTACTACCTGGTTGATGTTTCGTAAGCAGGTTTTTCCAATTCTTAGGCAATCGCTGGTACCATCTCTGCCATTTAAGTTGTTGGACCTCTTTACATTTTCGATGGCTTCCCTTATAACTCTTGCGGACAAGTTTTGCACATCTCGATAGCATTTTTGTTCCGGATAATTTTATCTTATGTCGTGTGTTTAACAAGTGTTGGGCCACTGCAGAAAAAATGTTTTTTACTTGAGAGAGTTTGTATGTTCGTCTCTTCTGGTGCTTATTTTACGGTTGATTTGACCTACGTACAATGAGCTGCATTCTTCGTTTGGAATTTCGTACACTCCCTGGTTTTCTAGAAAATTTATTTCTTTAGCTGTTAGTAGGAGGTCTTTAACCTGGTGAAAATGATTTCAATGTTGTATCTCTTGAGAATTTTTGCGATTTTGTCTTTATTGCCTCTTTACATAACGAACAAAAACTTTGGAGCTATTCTCTTGTTTTTCGCGATTTTTCGGCGCCAAGCGTTTGTTTTTTAGAGCCTTGTCTATATGTTCTTTTTATAACCATTTTTAGTTAGGGCATCTTGTAGTATGTTCATTTCTTTGTGATAATTTTTTTGATCTGTAAGGGACTGCGATCGAAACGCAAGTAATTTCACTACGCCAAATAATTGGGTGAAGTGGTGATGTGTATCGGCATTGAGTTATGTGTTGGTGTGAGTAGGATTTCTGTAGACAGTGTGTGAAAGCAAGCCATCCTCTTTTCTTTTCAGTATTATATATAGAAAAGGTAGTTTTCTTTCCTGTTCTGTTTCCATGGTCAATTTAATTTTTGGGTGTATACTGTTTATATGATTTAGGAAATTTTTGAGATTTTCTTCTCCACGTTGCCAGATAAGAAATGTGTCGTCTACGTAACTCAGCCTCAGTCGTGGTTTATGTAAGGTCTCTAAAGCTTTTGATTCGAAACCTTTCATAAATAAATTAGAGAGTGCAGGAGATACCGGCGATCCCATAAGGGCTCTCTCGACTTGTTTATATCGCTGGCATTCATAAGTAAAATAGGTGTTATTCAGGCAATGTCTAGCTAATTCGACGATATATTTTAGCAGATTGTATTTGTTTTCTATTACAGAAAAAGCTTTAGAGACCTCTTCCCATAAACCACAACTGTGGCTGCGTTACGTAGATGACACATTAGTTATCTGGCGCAGCCACCTTCTCTTCACTCATATTCATATTTCAATGTAAAATATTGCGCTCTTTCCACTCCCGATGTTGAAAGTTTGGAATTCCATTAAAAAAAACGTACTTGACCTTCAGTTCACCAGGTTAAATTTCTCGGTCACCTTCAGATGCACCGTTTGATTTTCTGAAACTTTTGTAGGACAAGTTTTTCTTCATCACTGTAGTTATCGAGCTATTGGATAATTTACACCAATCCATGGTATAGGAACATTTCACTTTCAAATGATCTCCAGATGCGATTTTGCCCCCTATGTTGTATATACTGTATGTATATATGTGTATATATATATATATATATATATATATATATATATATATATATATATATATATATATATATATATATATATAAAATGGATTTATTTAATAAATTTTTGCGAACAAATGTTAAAACTATGCAATTCTGCGTAAGAAGTCAGATTTTATAAAACATCTCGTTTATAGTGAAAGCAAAAGGTTTTTCGATATTATTTAATTCCAACTGCCGGAATGCTTAAAAGCTAACAAGTTTTATAATCGAGCCGAATTTCAAGTCGACAACATTCCTGATCGAAAAAGCTAAAACACACCGGCAGACCAGACAAGCACCAAAATCTCACCATAAGAATTTTTTTAAACCGTTTTGGTACAAACCCTAAAAATAATATTCTTATTTTTGTAGTATTATCCAATTCTATACGCCTTTGTGAATAAAAAATCCCAGGAAATATATAAACAGATATTTGGTTTTCTGTATAATACTTTGGCGCCCAAACTAAGACCAGATGAAATTATCACCGATTATGAAGCAAATTTGTACTATGCCCTGGGAGAAACTTATTTAGAATCAAGTATAGGTGAGTTGTACTTTTGTAATGCAGTGTAACTTTAATTTTAATTTTATTTTTAAGGCGATTTTTCTCCTCACTAATGTAATCTGTTTTATGCGACTTATGTTATAGAAAAGTAATTTCCTCATTATTTTTCTCACCCAGCCTCACTTACTCGTTTGCTTTGGTTACTAGCATGAGTGAAAATTAATAATTTATTTAACACGTTTTATAGAGTTTTTATAGGTCGAAGTATAATAATTATTATAATAGCTTTTTAAGTCCAAAGTGTAAAGTGTTTTTTGCGACTAGACACAAATCTGGAGGGTTTTGAGCCAAAAAATGGCCAAATAATTTGTCATAAACAATTTTATTGTTTAAATTACTGTAAATAACCGATTACTAATTCAATTACAGATACACTACTTTTTTTAATTCGTTAGAAAATAATTAATTTAAAGCGGAGCTATTGCAAAATTAGTTCAACTGCTATGCATCACAAATCAGGAGTAAGTGATATTGACTGCTGGCACTGTACAGCGGAAGCAGCAAGCTCGGCAATTAATCAACTTGGACAAATACCTCGGAACTCAAAAGTTTCGTTTTGAGTTAAATAATAACATGAAATAAGTTAATTTCTAATATTCCCACTATACCCCAGCGCAAAATCAACTGCAGAGTATATTAACTTGGTTAAAAATTAATTTAAAGACTTAAGTTGTAGTTTTTCTTCAAAAGTAAGTCCCTAATATTGTAACTAGACGTAGAACTTTCAAATGAGCCGACATAAAGTTGATAAATCTAGGGCACCTCGCTTATTTGCATTTTTTTGCATTAATTTTATTTGCCGTTCTAAGAGGTATTTTTTTACGAACCAAAATGGGTTTTATTTGTAATTGAAATAATAATCGACCTCAGGGCCGGATTTGGGGGAGGGTAGACGGGGCTACTGCTCCGGAGCCTCCAGAAGAGAAGGGCCCCAACAATAGAGGTAAAAAAAATCCAAATTTCGACGGGTTAGCAACTTCTCTGTTTTTTTTTTTCAAACAGTCTTTTCTCGCATTTTTACCGACAATACTTGCACAAACATAATAATATTGTTTCGAATATTAAAAACGATATATCCATATTTGTTTACTGCATTCTTTGTTGAAATAATTTTATTTGTTGGCAATAAATTTTTGAAAGACTTGTCGGAAAAAAATTGTCCCTTTTATTCGGAAAATAATTAGGGACCTCCGCTCCTTCGTTGCCCCAGGCCCTCCAGACCTCCAAATCCGGCCCTGATCGACCTGTCTAATTCAGTGATTTCTTAACGATGGGTCGCGATCCGCAAAGGGTCACTTGGTTTTTTTTAAATTTGAAGGTTGATGATAAAATGTTAATTTATTTATGTTTGGCAACGTGTTAGATATTGATGTAATCAATGAACGGCCGGCGTACGCCCCTTTCTTTATGCGTGGCGAAATTCGGCTCGGGCAAGCTAGCCGGGTGGTTTTACTTACCACTCTGAAAGTGGATTTTCAACGCTTCTGCAGATCAAGGCAAAAGTCAGGAATAAGCTGGATGTTATAAAAGTGTCCTTGAGAAAAAAACTTGTTAAGGAGCATATAAGGTGGATGGAAAATGGGGAAGGGGTCGCGATCATTTTTAAAAAATGTTGACTACTATCATAGGTTATTATTTACAGCGATTTAGACACTTAAATTGTTTATAACGAATTTCCCGGCCATTTTTTTGCGCTAAAAAACACCTCAGGGACGTTTTGGGTAATTATTAGACATCCATCGGTCAAGGGATCAGCACTAGCTTCCGGATTAAAGTAACATTAAAAACGTGAAGTTTCTATAGTTATTTTTAATGATATCTACAGATATCTCGAAGTATCCCGAAACATCTGTCCATTTTTAATAGTTATTTTGTTTTTTTATTTAAAAAAATATATAGTAGCTCTACAAAAGTTGATCAGAAAGTTCCTGGAATTTCTATTTACTTTGAGAAATATTTATTTCTCCATCAATATTCATGTGGTTCCTTTTAAAGTTATCCCTCATTGCGTATAAAACACTTTTATCGGCTTTTTTCCATTTTTCAAGACCTATCTCGAATACAGTTTTCGATATAGCCTTTAGCTGGTTCAGCAGGTTGATTGTATTGCTTTCAATGGTTGATTGATTGATTGCATAACATTGCAGGCCAGGATCGAAAAGCCCTTACACTGCAGCCTTCAGACTTATCTGCCATTTCGTTTTAGGTTGGTTGCCTTGATTAGGTTTAACAACCTTCTCACTAGTTTATCCTCTGGTTAGACGCCTTCTGGATAGATTGATTCCTCAAGGTGTCTCTAGTGAGCCAAAACTTCGCACTCGAAGTGAGGCCGTCTCACTGTTCGGTCAGATCGCGCCTTCCAGTCAAGCTGTAAAAGTTGTAGGTTCTTGGCATGGTATCACCGCTCATTTCTAGCAATGAGATCGTTACCACTCCATTGATGCTGATGTGTCCGAGGGCAGGTCCAGTCCACCAGACGTTGTTTCTTTCCAGCCTATAAGCGCCCATTCTCGTCTCAGCCCTGATTATTATATCAAGGGGAGAGAGGTTTAATAGGGTTTCCATGGCTGCTATTGGGGAGCTCCAGAGTGGTCCGTTTTTGCATGGTTTTTGTCCACCACACAACTGAGCAATAGATTATCATGGATCTTACCACCTCAGTGTACAGCCAGTGAACAATGTGTGGCTTTAATCCCTACGTCTTGCTCAGTGCCCCTTTTGCTGCCATGATGGACATTTTACCTTGAGGGATAATTTTCTGCAGGTGAGAGCTCCAGGTAAGCTTTGCATCCAAGGTTATACCTAGATATTTAACCTTCTCCCTCATTTGCAATTGTGTATTGAAGAAAGTTGGTAATTTTAATCCGCCCAACTTTCTTCTTTTAGAAAAGGGTATGAGTGTAGTTTTCTAGGATTTGCCCTAAGGTGTTCCTTAGTACATTACTCCGCCACTATAGTCAGAGCTCCTTGCATGAGCTCGAATAGTATATTGCCATGTATGACTACGTCAGCATATTACTGGGTATAGTAGCGTTGGTCATTGAGATTTTCCAGGAGCTCGTCGACCACCAAATCTCACAGAAGTGGGGATAGTACCCCTTCCTGTGGGCAACCCTTAGCTATCGACACTTCCACCGTTTCCTCCAACACTTCAAATTGTGCTCGTCTGCCTTGAAACATGTTTTGTATCCACCTGCAGAGTGTCTTCAGTGCCATCTCTTCTGGCAAACGTTGTCATGGAGGCGAATCGATATCGAGAAATGCTGTCAGTGCTATTTTCTTGTGGCATACTCTATTCTCCTTTCCAGGTGATGTAGAACTGACTTACATGATTTTCCTGATTGATAGGAATGTTGATTGGAGTGTAGTGGCCTCTCTTTAAGAGAGGTTTCCCGTATATGCCTCTCAGCCAGTTTCTCTGTTAGCTTTTATGGTTACACTACGTTGTCCTGTCATTGTTCGCTTTAAAGAAAAAAGTTACATGAAGCCGTGTCCGATAAATTTTGTTGAAAATTCAACAATTTTGATACAAATTTGATTGCTACCCTTTCATTTTCAAATCATAATTTAAAATTGCTCCACAGGAATCATATGAGATAACAGCTTCTTCTGCCATACCTGTTTTAGTGATTCGACACGTCATTTTTACATACAATACACTAAAATAGGGATTTTTTATTTTTCTGTTAATTCAGAACAAAAAAGATTAACCTGTCAAAAGCAAACTACTTCTCCCGTATAATTGAAAATTGACACGTTAATCATTCACGATACTATCAACGTTACAAAAAGAAAGACGAACTCGATTTAAAAAAAAATCGGGAATTTTTTGATCAGACCTCGTATATAAACTGATATGTGTTTTATTATAATATATTTTTTTAGGTGGATCTATGTTTTATTTTACGCAAAACCTCTACAAGAAAATATGTGCGCTAAACTTGGCGAAAGAGCTCGACTTAAACTCGAATTTTAGAAGTATATACAACATGTTGATTATGCTGCCCCTTTTACCTGTAAATACAATTCTGGATGGACTAAATAATATAGAAGTGCAAGCTAGAGAACTAGGATTAGAAGAATTGACAAATGATCTTTTCATACACGTTCACAATCAGTGGATTTGTAGCGTTACACCTGAATTTTTTTGTGTACA
This sequence comes from Diaprepes abbreviatus, assembly GCA_034092305.1. Taxonomy (NCBI): domain Eukaryota; kingdom Metazoa; phylum Arthropoda; class Insecta; order Coleoptera; family Curculionidae; genus Diaprepes; species Diaprepes abbreviatus. Next base: position 2,117,616 of record JASJET010000159.1, on the reverse strand, counting down.
TAGGTAAGACTTATGTAGTAAAATTAGTTCTTTTTTACGTAAGTTCTATGTTAATTATATATTATTTGTTGCTATAATTTTTGGCATACATTCGAGTCGTTTGATATATATATTTCCCCTACTGTTTGCGTTTGTATGCTTGTGTTATAAGGCCGCTTCTTTATATAATACTAATCTAACAACGTGTGAATGAAATTATCTAAAATTACTGTCAAAAAGAACTAAAATATCAAGCAAATAAATTCATTGCTGTAATTTGGATCAATGTAAAAATGCTTCGTTTTTATTTAAAAAGAATATAATATTAACAAATAATAAGAAAAATTGTTTTTACCGGATATGGGAAGGCGAGAGTTTGATGTTTAAAAACTTAGGAAATGTGTAGCTGTAGAATGTGGGTAAAAGTATTTTAATATTAGCTTTTTGAGAATTTTGTATTTGTTGCTATAATATTTGTCATAAAAACTAATTGCCAGAATAGCCTCGATATACACATAGGAGATGTAGCTATAAAATAACGAGACTATTGTATAGAAGTTCTTCTTCTTCTTCAAGTGCCTTCTCCATAGCGGAGGTTGGCAATTATAATAGCTATTTTAATTTTTGAGGCAGTTGCTCTAAATAGTTGTTTTGAACTGCATCCAAACCATTCCCTTAGGTTTTTTAGCCATGAAATTGGTCGTCGTCCCACGCCTCTTCTGCCACTTATTTTGCCCTGGATTATGAGCCGTAAGATGCTGTACTTTTCTCCTCGCATAATGTGTCCGAAATATTGCAGTTTTCTCTGTTTTACTGTTATCTCGACTTCCTTTTCTTTCCCCATTCTTCTCAACACTTCGGCGTTTGTAACTCGATCCACCCACGTATAGAAGTTAGAAGAGGTTTTTGTTCTGCAGCAAAGATATCTTAAGTTAAAACAGATATAGGCATAGACAAGAAAACCCGTGTCCTAAATTCACGACCTATATGAATACACAGTTCATTCAAAAAGTTCCGGGACTAATTTTTTTTTTACGAATGAAAACAAGAGTTTAGAAAAAAGATTTTATTTAGTTTTCAACATAATCCTCTCCTCCTTCTATAGAAATTTTCATGCGATCGTGTAGCCGCTAGAATGATCTTGAAAACTCCTTTTCTGGAATAGCTTTCATAGACCTGGTCACATTCCTTTGAATTGCTTCAACGCCTTCAAAACGTTCTCCCTTCATCGTCATTTTTAATTTATGGAATAAATAAAAGTTTGCCGGAGTCAGATCTGGAGAGTAGGGCGGGTGATGAATTATGGAGACCGACTTTTTGGCCAAAAATTGTGTGATGAGTATCGAGGAATGGGCTGGCGCATTATCGTGCAGCAGAAACCAGTCACCGGTGCGGTACAATTTCGGTACCACGAGACGTGTGCATCGTTTTGATTTTTGACTTTGTCGCTTGAACTTTGGTGGACCGCCGTTCGCCCTTGCCTCGCCACTTAGTGTATTAAAAATACCATATTTCGTCACCGGTTTCCATTTTATTTAAAAAAAATTCATGCGTGTGTTCCCATTTAACGAAATCGCAAGAGGCTTCCACACGGCGCTCTTTCAGCCCTTCCGCTAATAAGTGTGAAACGAACTTCACACTCATTTTTTCGTCGAAAATATCGTGTAAAAGTGGTGCACGCTTCCTACACTGGTGTTGAGTTCCTCTGACAACATTTCAATCGTACTTCATCGATTACGAGACAGTGCGACGCGCACACGTCCGACATTCTCATCGGTAGTCGACGTTAAAGGACTTCCCTCCCGTGAATCGTCTTTCAGCGACTGTCGACCGTTCTTGAATCGCACATACCACTCGAAAACCTGGCTGCGGCTTAAACAATCATCATCATACGCGGCTTTTAATAATTTGAATGTTTCCGAACCATTGTTTCCTAGTTTGAAACAAAATTCTATGGCGGCATGTTGCTCCACAGAGAAAATTGTGACGCAGTGGCAAAAACACGTCCACTTCAAACGAACACAGCTGACCCATAAATGAAGTTACAGCGTTCACATATCTACTGTGAGTAACTAAGACATCATATTACATAGTTCTGCCGTTGGCTAGCAGATAGCGTTAGTTGTAAATTTTTATATAAAATTAGTTCCGGAACTTGTAGATTTAATGTCTCACGAGTACTGGTCTAGCTATGGTCACCCCCCCCCCCCCCCACAGGTGATGATCTGCCTTGTTGCTGTCCCCGCTATGTTTGTAAGAAAATATATAGTTCTTAATATTAAGATATTAAATAATTTTTGAAGTGTATAGAATATTTCTACCTATAAACAATTGTTTATCCCTAATAGTCCTTGGTTTCCACCGATAAATAGCTAGAATTCATAATACAGCAACTTCTCCAAATTAACGCACAATCCGGCAATTTTGCTTATCAAAAGTCGTTGTGCTGTAATTTGTGACAATTGACTCTTCTTTTTGCTTTCACTCGCGAATGGATTTTTACTGATATTTTAAAGCTATTGGTCTTATCATTGTGAAACAAAGTGGATTAAATTGTGAGCAATGGTGAAATACTGCGTAATTGTCAAGAATAAATTGATGTGTGAAGTACCAAACTTTATTGTGACACATAAAACGTATAGTTTTTCTTGACGTATTCATAGCAATTTTGGCTGTATACAGTTGTATTGTTTCGAATAGGCTTGAGGGCCTCTATTTTCATCTAAAAACTCTTCGTCATGCAGTGTTCTGAGAACAACGGTAAAAGAAGAAGAAGAAGATAAAAATTAATTAATCTGCTTAGTTATTTCTTTTGAAATATTACTTTAACTTTATTAAAAATAGATTCTAGAAATGTAATTATTAAATTAGTTGATTGTTAATTTAGCCGATTTTCTTTTTAATTTCATGATTAATCCTTCATAAAAGTCGTATTTTTAATCCGGTCTCATAACGAGGGAGCAACAATTTTTTGGCTCAGAACCAGCGGTCTGAAAACACGTATTTTCGTTATTACTATTCAGTGTTATCAATGTGATTAGAAATATAATTTTTATTCTCAAATATTATACTTTTATTCGATATTCTAGATTAGAGAACAGAATAAACGAAAACATCGTCGCACCTTTCAAAAAGCTTCGAGACTTGATAATGCTCGCACGAAACAAATCCTCCAAAAACCTAGCCACTACTTCCATAGTACAAATAATAGAAAAAGTTTTAGAACTGGAGAAATTCTTAAGGGATACCTACAATGGACCTGGAAAGAAAACGTTTGCCAAGGATTTGAGCAGTTCTCAGAAAAAAATCGTCCTTAAAGCGTGGAATTTCATTGAAAATCATCCCAAAATTAATATAAATCACTTCTTTATGAAGGTTTTGGGGTATATTAAGTGTCTGGAGAATCAGGTCAGTATTAAAATTTTTTCCAAATATTTTATGTTCCCTTTTCTAAAACCACTTAGGCAAAATGTTCGTTAATAACCTCTCTGAAGATTTTTAATTAATTAATATTATCCATGAGGCCTAACGGAGAACATACGCCTACGGTTAATTATCGTTGAAATTCATTCATCCTATCGAGGTCATAGAAAACCATGCGACTCTATGAATGTTTTTTTTTTTTGTAAAGACAGTTTATTCGTCATATTGGTTATACTCTGCATGTGTTGTATTTTATCTTAAATCAGCTTCAGTAGCGATGTTAAATTGATAATTTTTTCAGCTATGGATATGGGGTTTCTACCGTTACGAAGGCGATACCAGTGATGAATTGATCAATGCCAGTAACTTCTCAATAGTCAACGAAAGTAATAATGATGAGGAGTTCCAAGATCACCAAGAAGATACGTTGATGGAAGAAGAGGGAATGGTAATTAATATATACATACACAATGCACGTGTAAGATCAAGCCTATATATATATATATATATATATATATATATATATATATATATATATATATATATATATATATATATATATATATATATAAATAAATAAACTAAAGTTTTTATGTGCACTCTCTTTATGTCGAAAAAGTCTATTTTAGGTTTTGAAAAGATCCATGGCATGTGTATTTTTTTTGAAAACGTTGCTCTACTTGCCTCTTGTAGTGTATATAACTTTTGAGAACATTGTTTAACGATATTATCACGCAATTTCACTGAATAATTTCCACATATATACATAGAAAGTTCATTGATGTTTATGTTCGCTAATCGCTAATCAAAGCTCATTATAACTAGTTGAAATGTTTGAAGGTCATAGACAAGGATGTTTTTTGCAAACTAGTAGACATCTGTTGGACTTCCATTGTCTTAATTTTGTTGTTGGATATCACGACGTTTCGGCTAGTAGTTATCTCGAGCCGTTTTCAAGTCAATAGAATTCGTTGAAGGAAGAATCTATCGCGTTCTTAAGAAACATGAACGGTATATGCCTGAGAAGACCCATACTAAGTTGACGCCACACCACGGCAAAACGCCACATCTTTATGGACTCCCGAAGAAACAACTTCTGAGCTTACTAAGTTCCTTCTTTCAATTATGAAACTCGTACAATACGTCATCCTGAGTCAAGAACTTGCAACATTTCGTAGAAATTATGCGCGAAATAGAATTGCAACCAGAAAACGTTTTTATTAGCTTTGACGTGGAAAGCCTGTACACCAGCGTTCCAGATAAGAAGTCACTAAACCATCATAAGAGAGAAACTTGAAAAAGGCTAAACCTTGGCAGAAAGAACATCTCTATCACCACACGCCATCATGGACTTGCTGGAATGTTGCTTGACCAATTCCTGTTTTCAAGAAAAATTTCTAGTCCAGAACTATCAATAGGACCTTCGCTCTCACCAGTGGTCGTAAATATATTTATAGAATAGTTCGAGACCTTACAATTAAATCCACAAATAAGAAACCAAAATTATGGCTTAGATGCGTAGACGACACCTTCATTATCTGGAATGTCGACGAAGAACTTCAAAAGTTCCTTTCTCATCTCTACAATATTAGCTTAACTATTAAACTCACTATGGAGAAAGAAGTACAAAATAAATTACCATTCTTGGATGTTTTGGTTGAAAGAAGTGACAGGCAAATTCGAATCTCAGTTTACAGGAAATCCACAGAAATGGGATAATATCTAAACTACTCATCCAACATTCCAACAATACCAAACATGGAATTGTAAGAAACCTTGTAGATAGAGCATTGACTCTTTGCAACCGCAACGATAACTTGATAAAAGAAATGGACTAAGACATTAACAGTGCCCCAATAACCAACGAATATCCAGTAAATTCGGTGGATAAGTTTCTGAAACATAGAAATGGGAGAAGATCGGCAACGAACACCCCAATGTTAGAGACATTTCGGAGAAAGTTAAAAGAATAGTCAAAAGTCAGCTCATTAACATCAAACCAACAACTCAAAGGGACATGAAGAACTATGTGTATCAAATATAGTGTGAATGTGGAAATTCCTACGTTGGCGAAATAAAGAAACCTCTTGAAGTTAGAATCAAACAGCATCAGAAGAACACATTTCGTAGAGATACAGAAGAATCTGGTGTCACCAACCACGCCTGGACTCATGTACATCACCAAAATGGTCTGAAGCTAAAATTCTGCATCGAGAAAAACACTGGAGAAAAGGGAAATTCAAAAAAGCCGCGGTTATATATCAGAACCCGAATTGATTTAGTAAATCACCTTTAGATTGAAAATCATGGTTCTTGGGCTTTGATCGTGCTAAATTAGAATTATTATCCGACGTTTCGCCTAAGATTACACGATGCATCTTCAGGGATCTTTACGAGATTAGAACAGTGAGTGACGTTCGAGGAGCAACAGCTGACCATCCAGACATATTGATCAGTTTTGATGTAGAATCCCTGTACACAAATGTTCCTATAGATGATTCAATTTCTGACAACAACAACATTGACTCCACCCTACTAGAATTAATTAAAGCATGTCTGATTTCCACTTATTTTACTTTTCAAGGAACTTTCTACAAACAGACTTCGGGAGCGGCCATGGGATCTCCGCTATCACCTGTGGTAGCTCACATCTTTATGGAAGCTTTCTAAGAAAACGCCTTGTCTTTTGCTTTTCTAAAACCTATATTTTGGTGCAGATATATAAATGATGCGTTCGTAATTTGGCCGCATGGCGCAGATAACCTCCGTAATTTCCTGGATCATCTAAATCAACAACACCCTAGCATAAAATTCACTATGGAAACTGAATCAAATGGTACCCTTCTCTTTCTTGATGTACTAGTACAAAGGAAAGAGAATGGCAAATTAGGACATTCTGTGTACAGAAAACCAACACATACAAATCGATATCTCAATGCAAACTCTACAAAGAGCACTTTCAATATGTGACGAACAATCACTAAAATCAGAAACAGATAAACTGACTAAAGCTCTGAGAGGCAACGGATATTGCGCTGAAGATATAAGACGTTCTATTAATAAATATGAAAACCGAACTCCTCAACAAAATGTCATAAATGAACCTCCTATGGACAGTGTTGTCTTACCTTACATACACGGAACCACCGATAAGATTGCCAGATTGCTCCGAAAATCAAACATACGGACAATTTTTAACACATGTAAGAAAGTTGGACAATGTTGGAAGTCTTCAAAGGATGCGATTCCATTTCAAACAGGAGGCGTTTACAAGATACCTTGCTCTTGTGGTAAAGTGTATGTAGGTGAACCGGGACGGTCTGTATATCCACAGGCTTAAGGATCATGAAAGATGTATAAAAAAGAAACAAGTTGTACAATTTGCAGTAGCTGAACACCAGTATTGCTCAAGTCACACTTTTAATGTAAAATAAACTAAGGTGCTAGCATCAATGTCTGGTTTCTGTAACGTAAAATTAGAGAATCAATCGAAATTTGTAAATATCTAAATAATATTAATAGAGATGCGGGTTACAGTCTACATCACACGTGGAAATCGATTGTAACGCTGGATCACGGTTCGCTGAGCACCAGTCGGGTATAAATACCGGGCCGTTGTTCCTCGATAGTCATTCAGTGTTCTAATCTCGTGGAGTAAGATCCCTAAAGATGCCTCGTGCAATCGCAAGCGAAACGTCCGATAATAATTCCAATTTGACACGGTCTAAACCCAAGGACCATGATTTTCAACTTGACCAAAGTCGTAAAAGCTTTCGTTCTTTATTAACCATCTTTAGATATAAGAGAAGTGTGGAAACCACTTCTTAATAATGGTAAATAAAAACTAAATGCAGCTTAAAATGGGACCTTAGCATAGTATGCATGATTGCACTCATTTCGGCCACACACCAGTTTTAGTATAAATAGTTGTTCACATCCACTTGAAAATGGCTAGAGATAACTACTAGCCGTAGTTTTCCCTAATAACTACTAGCCGAAACATCGTGATATTCAACAACAAACTTAAAAAAATGGAAATCCAGCAGATATCTACTACTCATTGTAAGTGTTCCGCTTCAAGATTAGTAAAAGATAATATATATCGTCTTAAATTTAATAAACTTTACATTTTATTTTTTAAAAGAAAAATTGCAGAATTTTCTCTTAATAATTTTAATTTGGGCTAAGAATACATTAGTGATCTTTTTGTTAGGAAGAAGAAAATGAGGAAACGCAAGAAGAACAAGAGGAAGATGTAATTGAAGAATTTTACCTTGAGGACGGCGGTACCGTAAGGAGAGTCGGTGAAAGTACAAATACAACCTTACTCGAGGAATTTTCTGATGAACAGCAAAATGCTCAACCACAGGTTTGTAATCTGTAGAAATTCAAATTATTACTTTCTGAAAATACTAAGTAGTGGTATATGTACTGAAATAAATCATATAAACGGTTGTTTATAACCGTACTTCTCGCGATAATGCGTTTCCTTTATCATGTCACGCAGTGATATGCCCCTAGTTGATGAAGATCCACATCACCCTGCTCTGAATTTTCAGTTTCATGCAACTTTCACTCATTTCATTTATTTTCCTGTATGCGATGCTGATCAACCTCAATGCAACTTTCGCAGAGCCAACTTTGCAAGCATGTACGAAATGATGCTCCACACCGATTGGTCTCCGGTTACTGAGTCTACTGCCGTGGTGGATGCCTGTCAGTCGTTTACGATATCTTAAATTACAACTTTGCTGCCTGTATAACTCATAAAACCACGTATTATCTGGAGAAGTACAGGACTTTGCGTAGGCTAATAAAGTTACAGTCTCAGCGGGCCTACAAGGGCTTTGTAAGAGATGCTGAGCAAAATATAAACAGTGATCCTTCCAACTTTTGGACTTTCGTTCGGAGTAAAAAAACTCAGTCACACATTCCAGTTATAATGAACTATGAGAACCATCCATTTCATGGCCCTCATAATATTGTTTCAGCGTTTGCGGAGTACTTCAAGAGTGTCTACAAGGATTCGGAGCCCTGTGAGATTTCTACTTCTGGGGAACCTTCTGAAACCATCAATATTCCCATAGTCACTCCCACTGATGTTTCTTGGACCTGCAAGTCACTCAAAAATAAGGCCACATCTGGCCCAGATGGTGTTCCTAGTTTTCTGATGAGGGACTGTTCCATTGTTCTGAGCGCTCCTCTTTGTCATATTTTTCAACTGATTTTGAAGAGCGGGTTTTTTCCAGAGGTCTGGAAGATTGTCAAAGTCTGTCCGATTCTAATATAGGGTTATCCATCTCTAGTTGAAAACTATCGCGGCATTACAATCTTATGTAACTTTGCCAAGGTCTTCGAGATTATGTTACAGAAATATTTATTTTCTAAAATTCAAAATCGATTATCGACTGACCAACACGGCTTCTTTTCTAAAAGATTATGTATGACTAATATTTGCTCTTTTTCCTCTTACGTTTGCAATGCCCTGAACAGCAGAAGTCAAATCGATGTTATTTACACTAACTTGCATAAAACTTTTGACCAAATCGACCGTCACATACTCTTACAGAAAGCTTCTCTCCTATTCGGCTTTTCTTACGATTTTGTTTCCTTTTTGAAATCCTATTATTTAATCGTAGTCAGTTTGTCCAAATAGAAGAATATAAATCTGCTACGTTTACCCCAACGTCAGGTGTCACCAGGGTTCGAACTTGGGGCCACTTCTTTTTAACATATTTATAAACGATCTTGTTTCCCAGTTTAACTGCCACAGACTGGCCTATGCTGATAATTTAAAAATATTTCAACGCATTGATTCTGTTGCGAACTGTTTGTCCCTTCAGTCCAGTATTGATATGATCAGTCAATGGTGTGTGGCTAATAAGCTGGATCTTAACATCTCTAAATGTAATGTTGTTTCTTACTCTCGGACAAAAAATCCTGTTCGGTTTAATTACCATATAAATAATTTTATCGTTAATAGATGCTTTACTGTGATGGACCTGGGTGTCGTCTTCGATGCGATTTTCTTCTTTATTCCCCACATTGATCAGATGGTGGCTAGCTCATCTCAAACACTGGGTTTTATTCTGCGAAACTGCAAACCTTTTTCTAGCACAGCGACTTTCAAACTGCGGTATTATAGTTACGTAAGATGGAGACTAGATTATAGATCAATTGTGTGGTCCCCGATATACAATTGTCATGGCCTTGCCATCGAGGCCGTCCAAAGGAAATCTCTAAAATATTTAATGTTTGGAGAGGACAATATTTATCCTCAGTGGGGTTTCAATCATGACCGCGTTCTTGTAAGATTTAAGAAACTGGCTGTACGTTGTAACTCCCAATCCGTATCATTTTTCTATAAGCTTCTGAACGCGAGGATTGATTGCCCATTTCTGCTAGAGCAACTATCATTTCACGTTCCCCGTACTGGTGCCAGGCATCCACCAGCTTTCTCCACTGCCCTTGCTAGGTCAAACATTTTATTCCATTGTCCCACCTACAAAATGTGCGCCAATTTTAATCGTATTTCTGCACTATGCGACGTGCATTTTGATGATCTACCAGCTATTCTGAAACATCTACGCGAGGTGTCTGGGTATTCTTTGTAGCTTGCTACTTTGCTGTGTATATGGATAGTTCATGAAAATATTGTATGTCTACAGTTGATGGTGCACTGATTTTGAATGGGTTCTTAGCCTTAGTTTTAGGTTAACTGTAGCTTTAGTTAGTTTATTTACTTTATTCTATTAGCTTGTTTATCTATGTTTGAATTTCCTGCAAGGGAGCTATGGGACCTGTTGGAAATAAATATCTATTTATTTATTTACTGAAACTCGGCAAAAATACTAGCTTGGTATAAATATAAGTATGGTAACCCTAAGCTATAGTGACAAGAGCTGGTGCCGACATCAATCGCAACTGATTCACTTTAGGTCAAGGGAATTTTAATACCCTGGAAAATTAATTTTTTAGTTTGTGATTAATTGTTGATTCTAGATTGTTGGTGGATTGTTAAGGCTTTTCTTACCCTTCTACAGCACTTCGACCTCTAGGATCTTTTGTACGTTGCCTTAATCTATTAGAAGCTCGCGATATTTAGACTTTTCACAAAATATATTATTTTTCTAGGGGTTCCTGCTTTGTTTCTTATGCGTCAAGGTGACTTCTTTCAGGAGTTTAAGTTTCTTGCAGAACAAACAGTGCCATGCATTCGCGTAGCAGGTGTTTCACCTTTTTAGTTGCATGGTCGTAGAATCGGCAAATCTAGTTCTTAGTTTTACCCATTTTTTTGAGATGGTATCTCGGAGGTCAGCGTTCTATGAAGAGATTCGTTATTACTCCTTTTGGAAGATCGAAAAGCTTTCTTGCATTTTCACTTGTCTGAAACTAGGCGTACTATTTCACCTTAATTTTATCTGACTCCAGCTCTGGAGTATCTCTTTTATGTGGCTTTTTGATAATCTATAGAAAAATTCTGGCCCGAGAACGAGTTTTTGTCCCTCCTCTTGCTTGTATCTCTATTGCCTTCAAGCACAATTTACAAACTTCCCGCTTCTATTTTATTTATAGTTAATATATGGCGTTTTAAATGTTACTATATTCTATACCAAAAGTGGATAATATACTTGCAGTTGGGTGTATAAAATACAATTATATAAGAAAAACTTAGTTCTCAACCAACCCAAAAAACCTTATATTATAAGGACAAACGTACTCTGTTCTAAGACAGTGAGAGACAAAGCACTATATCAGATTGCAAGAATACCAAGAAAGGTATTCCTGTGGTGGTGCAAGGCCATCTGTAGACAGGTCTATATGGCGGTGCACCACCATAGGAAAGGCTTCTACCCTATCATGGTATTCTTACAATCTGAGATAGTGCTTTGTTTCTAACTGTGTTAGAACAGAGTACGTTTGTCCTTATAGTATAAGGTTTTTTCAGTTGGTTGAGAATTAAGTTTCTCTTATATGACTGTATTACTATATTCTGTTTATGAAAGTGTGTCTCCTCCCTCATTGGCTAAGACTTATGGTAGAGGATCTATTGGAGGTAAATAATTGCCCCTATCAAATGGATATTGCCCGAAAGCCTTACGTAATCCTTATGAATCTGCCTGTTTGCCATTTGCCAATGAGGCTGTTACTGGTATATGAATGACTCTGTTCTATTAGATTTGAAGCCGTGCGTTCCTGGTTTGTGACATGTGTATCTATTGTTTGTTTGAAGGTTGTAGACAATGTTGAAGATTGACTAAAATGAGGTTGTCGGACTTGCATTGTCTTTATTTTTATTTATTTTTACGACATTTCGATTAGGTTGTATCTCTAATCCTTATCAAGTATAAACTGAATGTTTTGTCTTAAAGGTTCGAGCTTATATAGAGACTGTGTCCATTGAAGCGCAAAGTTTCGCTTCACTGTACACACCTCAATGATTTGATGTTACGAAGTAGTGGTTGCCAAAGATTGGGTATCTCAACACCGGGCTTACTGAAGATTCCATTATTATTTTTAATGTAAGCTGCTTCTATAAATTTTCTTTTTTTCATGTTGGGTTTCATATATATTGCCGCAGCTTCAGACAATTTTATATGGTGTTGTTTATCGTAGGCGTGTTCTGCAATACCTGATCTCGACGTTTCCCCTTTTTGTGTATGAGTTTTATGTTCCTTAATTCCAACTTCTAGTGGTCGTTTGGTTGCTCCAATATACATGGTGCTAGGGATTTAGCGAACCCGAAGTCTGGGCTTGATACTCCCCACTCCAACCCCTTCTTTTCTTTCATCTTGGATCCATCAGTAAACCACACCAATGACTATCTCTAGTCGTGGCAATCCCTCTCTGCTGGTAGTTCATGTCGAAAGTTGAGTTCCGGCAAGCTACGTTGATATATAAACCAAGATAAAACCTGAACCAACCTGTACTAAACTAAAGTCTACAAAAAAAAACTGTTTCGTATAAGTTTTCTTGTTGCACACAACTTTAAAGCCTCTAACGGTGATTTGTTTATGGCTGGTATTTTGTCCAACTTAGTCGACAGCATTTTCTAATAATTTTTTTCACGCTCATTAACAATGTTGCTGTCCAGCAAAAACCACGGAGAGGCGAAAAAAAAACCCTCTCAGGTATGGATGGGAGTTCGGAAAGATACTACAAATTGTAAGGGATTGTTACTGTTAGTTTTTTTTAAACACAATTTTTTTTTCTGGCCTGGGATTCTGATTTCGGGGTCGCTGAATTCGAATCAGGTGTCCATTAAATCCCATCACGTCAGGATTTTGCCATAACCTCAAAAGTAAGACTAGTAAGGATTATTGAATGCTTTTAACCCACAACCAATGCTGTTAAACCCCTAACAACCCCATGACCCAAAGACCCCATAATCATGAAACTGAAGTCATTACACTCAATCTCTTATAGCGGAAGACCTTGTACTAGCCTCAATTTCCTTAAACTAAACTACAGTTGTTGAGCTCCATGACCCAATAACCCTATAAACCCGTGAACCCATGACTATAACCCCATAACCATGTTACAAAAAATCGTTACACTCATTCCCCCTTAGCTGAAGAGCTTGTCGTGGCCTCAATTCATTTAAACTATAACTATTGTACCCCATGACCTAATAACACCATGGCTCTATAACCCCATAACCATGTTACGCACAATCTCCTATAGTGGAAGAACTTGTTAATTTTTTTTCAAATCATGGCTGTTAAACCTGATTTACCTCATAACCCCAATGAATTCAGTAACATGATTATGGGGTTATAGAGTTATAAAGTTATGGGATTATTGGGTTATAAGGTCTTTCGGTCATAGGGTTATTAGGGGTTTAACAACATTGGTTTTGGGTTAACAGCACTCAATAATACTTAATAGTCTGAGTTTTGGTGTTTTTTTTTTGTTATGGCAAAACCCTGACGTGATGATGTTTAATGGACCGCAGATTCGGACTCCGAAAACGTGGTAGACATAGTCAGAACCCCAGGCCAGATTTTTTTGTGTACTGTGCACAGCATTGGCCTACAAGTCTGACTATGTCTACTATATGTTTTCGGGCTCGCTGAATCCGAATCTGCAATCCATTAAACCCCGTCACGTCACTTAGAAAACCCCAAGACTATTAAGTATTATTAAATGCTGTTAACCCAAAACCAATACTGTTAAACCCCTAATAACCCAAAGACCTCATAACCCATGACTCCATAACCTCATAACCATGTTACTGAAATCATTGGGGTTATGAGGTCATGGGGTTCAACAGCCATGGTTTGAAGTGTGGCTGTATTATTCTACAACACTTTGGTATTTTTTTAGGCAACAGAAAACCCTGAGAAAGAACAACCAGCTGTATTAATGGAAGCAGTGATTGATGAAAATGGTAGTTTTGTTTTACAAAACACGACCAACACTTCTAGTTCTAGTTCGATGAATAGTAATTTTTTTGTGTATAAGTAATATAAACCATTTTTGTTTTTTTTTTGTTAAGAATCGAGTTATTTGTTAACAGAATGAAGATGATAAAAAGAGTGTGAACTGTAATGGTAGAATTCTTGTTCCATATTATAATGGAATGATATTTTTTTTATACAGAGAAAAAGCGTTAGTTGATATATATGTTTACACAACGGCTCAGTTTCAATACTGGATTTCCTAGAATTTAGATTAAGAGTTTGTAATTTACAGTTATAAATAATTTGTGTTTTATTCTAAAAATAACTTACAATTGAAGATTATTTACAAGTTTATTCTTTAAACAAAACCCTCGTAATTAGAACTGATTTGTAAAATCCGGACTTGAAACGGTTCTTGAATTTGTTTTTGTATTAAACGCTAGTTCCGGATTGATTATTTTATGTAGAGATTTGATGTATATAGCCGGTAACGTAGCGGTTCGTCTTTTTTTATTTTTCGTGTATTATTAAAAGTGCGCGTGAAAATTTTTTTTAAAAAAAATTGAACTAATTTCTAATAGTGGTGATTGATAAAATAGGAATTTTATTTTATGATTGATCTTTAAATTACTGGATGATCCTATTAAAAATAATGTAATATTGTTGAAACCGGTAATGGTTTTATACGCTAGACACAATTTGACCTGCATGTCCATTAGGATTATATTATAAATAACATTATTATATTTTAACAAATTCGTTGCGTTCTCATCTCAGTTTTTCACTATAAGTTGCACTCAAAAGAACCATTTTTGTATAAAAGCTGCAGGTTCTAGCGTTGGAAGTGGGCCATTCTGTGTATTGACTACTATCAGTTAACTTATTGATAAAAAAATGTATATCCCTAAAAACCTCTCTACATTATCTGAACGGTAAACGTAGATAAATACTGAATAAATTATTGATTATAACATAAATAGAAGTTTAATTTAAAACATTTGGTCGAAGATTTGTGATTCGTTAAAACTGCAGCTTTATGATCCGATTAAATCGATCCAGTGCAGTTATATCCACTTAAGAAACGGTTCAGACTAATGTTTCTATCAGATGCAACAATTCTTACTACCAGTTAAAATGTTGCAACCGATAGAAAGTTTAGGTAGAAATGTTTATTACATAATTACAAATTTCAAATTACATCGGATCCAGCCTCTCTCTTTTGGGGGTGGGGGTGATATAGCAGTTCTCAATCTGAAGCTCTTGGGGTTGGGGCGATCGCAAACGAAAGCGAATTGTCGACGGGGGTGGGGATGCCAGTCGCATTGCATTCCTAGTGTAGGAGGCAGGGTTGGGTCTATTTTTCTAAATTCGAAACTTTGGGGGGGGGGGGGGCGATCGCCAACGAAAGTGAGTTGTTGATTTGGGGGGGGGGGGGGGATGAATATAGCATTTACATTCCTAGTGTAAGAGGGTTCTATAACTTTTAGGTCACCATTTATTTGCCACTTATACGAATCATAGTTTCGTATTCCGCTAAGGTCCTTGTACCTAGCGAGAATTACGAATAATCTAAAAATTTGGGGGTGTTTTGGGGCGGTGCCAGCCTTAGGACTCGGTGAGTTTCGACTGACACCTTCCCAGACACCCGTTATCATACTATATAATATTTGATTCTAATATTTGAACTTAAATTGAGGCGGGAATTGACGGTGAGATGTAGTTTACACAACAATAGCTTATTGCATTTAGAATAAGTGACATACTTTCGTATGTTTCCTTCATGTCAACGGCATGTGCAAGAGGAATTGAGTCTTTTGTTATCATTATGGAGCAGAACTGCTTTTAAACTTGTTTTAGAAAAATCTATAAATAAGCGCTATTCGTCCGGGTTATGTGCAAATCCTAATTTTTCCATAACACTATTTGGATTAACACAAACACATATTTTATCATGTAGAGTAAAAAACGAGGATAGTTTCTGGTTACGGTTCCTAAATATTGAAACTTTGGTTCTAGTGGTTAGTAAATTCCATTGTTGTAATTTAGACCCTAATATTTCAGCTTGCTCTTTGGACAAGTGGAGGTCCCGAACTAGTTCATTTAATTCAGGTTATTCAATTAAATGGGATGCTTTTCCTTCATTGTCGGGAAAATAAGAATCGTCCTTTTCTGATACATTATCGGGTTCTGCCTTATCATCATGTATTTCTAAATCTTTCTCCCATTTTACCGGGAGCGCTGGAACCGATTTTATTGCTGAGGGAATATCCGGATATTAAATATTATGTTTGCTTTCTTGAAAAACCAGACACTTTTGCCATGCCCAAGTAACAGTCGTTAAAATGATTTGTTGATTCTCGCCAAATCATTGGAATTGCAAGAGGCATAGAAGAGTCTTTGCCATTTAACCGGTTACTTAAGATTTGCTGCACAGGTTTGGCAACATATGTGAGGAGCCCAGTTCCGATCTTGATCGCCAACAAGACAACCAAAATACTTATGATAAACTACTTTGGTCATTTCATTAATTATTCTTTTCTGCGATTTAGGGGTAAACTGATCACCTATGTAGCAAAAACTATCCGCGGGGTTTACACAGCACGTTTTTGTACTGTCGCGTACGTCGATTCAGAAATGTGATACTACATTTACAGGCGTCAACTAACTTTATTCTGTACAAAGATAACACTAATACAAGGCTCTTACTATTGACTTGTTCGCGCACTTCGCTTCTATGTCTAATACTGACCACTACTCGTGCTAAATTCATGCTGATGATACGACTGCTGCTTTTATTAACCGACTTCTAAAAGAAGGAGGTTCTCAATTCGTCGAGTATATATGTTTTTTTTTATTACGAATCTGAAATTATTTTAAAAAAATAAATATGGCGGATCCAAGATGGCGGACTAAAAATTCCACACCTCTCGATTTTGTCTAAAATCAGTATTGGGGGATTTTTGTTAGTGCTAATTACGAATTTAGAATATTTTTTGAAAAACTCAATCTGGCGGATTCAATATGGCGTCCTGAAAATTTTACATTTTTCGATTTTCTCCAAAACTAATATAGGGGTTCTTGAGGGTGTAAATTATGAATTTAAAAGTATTTTTTCAGGATTCAATATGACGAATCCAATATAGCGGACTAAAGATTTTACATTTTCCAATTTTGTTCAAAGGTGGGACTGAATCGTTTTAGGGGTTTTTTGGGTATTGTATTACGAATACAAAGTTAACTTTTTACAACTATTAAGCTGATAAGGTACAATATAATATGAAGGATTGAAAATTTTACATTTTCCGATTTTGTCTAAAATTGATATTGCGGGGTTCTTGGGGTTTATACAAACTCAACATGCAATATAAAATATATCGGGCTAAGAAATTTACGTCTTAAGTACTTTAAATATCGATATTGGAAGGTTTTGGGGTCTATATTACCAATCTATAATTAATTTGAAATTTAAGATAGTGGATTTATTATGATAGACTAATTGTTTGACACAATTTCATTGGTATTTGGAGAACTCTAAGAATCAAAGAATTTTTAGTGGTTCATTTTAGCGTGATTTACAACATAAAATAAAATGGGTAATTTTTTGCCTTGGAGTCATTGCGAGGTAAACTAACCACGATTAGTACTTAATTCAAATAATTTATGGATATCATAATGAATTCAAAACTAAAAATCGAAAAATAAAATTTTTATAAAAAAAATTGAACCGACTTCTAAAAGTGCGCTAAAAAGTGGAAAATAGCTAGAAATTTTTATATGAAATTGAAATTTTTGAAGTCGGCGCCAAATTATTTCTAAATGAAATAAATAACTACTAATATATACAAATTATGGTAAGAAAGTTCACATTTTATCAGATATTAGTTTGGCGCCGACTTTAAAAATTTCAATTTCATATAAAAATTTATAGTTTTTTTCACTTTTTAGCGCACTTTTAGAAGTCGGTTCAAATTTTTTATAATAATTTTATAACTGTTTCGAACTTCTGGTATTTTCTAGAAACATCGGGTATCGGAAGTTCGAAAAGCAACGGCGTACTTCTCGTATACAGGGGCCATCTATTAGTAGATTTGGCTACGGAGCAGACTGATATTAAATGGGTACTTCCGTTATTTTAAGCCCCTGGGGGTTGAGACTTCGTTGTTGACTTGCCATCTCTAGACACCCCCTACGTGGTGTTGCCGTATTGTGCGCAATTTCCCGAACTCATGGAAAACGTAAATTTGGTAACGTCGCGCTCCAGTATATTACAAATTACTTTTTAAAATAATGTGATTAAAATACTAATTCGTTTTTGCTGAAAACATCATAACTCAAGAATCTTACATGTTGGTAAGTTTTTACCATCATTTTCGCATTTAGAGACTAAAAACTAATACATTCCAGTCGCCAATTATTGGCTGTAAAGTATAGTGTTGACATAGTTGATACTTTGAAATTAGAGAATAAGCTGATTATCATGATTTACAAGCCAAACGGCTTCGCACTCCCTCCAGGGATTATTCACTCATACCAGGCATACAAAGACGCCAAAAGTATGAAGCTCTGTGGGAACCCTTTCCATGTTATCGGGTCCTAGGTGATGTCTGCTGCATTTCCCATGAATTTTCGGACGGTTCGCGCGGTTGCTAGGAGAATTGCTTTCTGCATCGGCTTATAAAGATGCTCACTAAGGCCCAGTCCCTTGATGTTCTGCAGGAGGTTCTTCGGTATCACTCCAGTTGTTGACAGTATTACGGGAATCGTTTGGACGCTGTTCATTGCCCATTGTCTTCGGATTTGGACCTCCAGATCTCTGTATTTGGCGATCTTCTCGTTGTACTTTGGCCTTAGGTTGTTGTTGTTAGGCACAGCAATGTCGATTAATGTAGTTCGCCTAGAAATTTTATCTATTAGTATAATGTCTGGTCTATTATGAGCTACTGTTTGATCTGTCAGAACCGTTCGGTCCCAATATAACTTGAACTGGTTCTTTTTAAGAATAGGCTCCGGATTGTACTTGTAATAAGGCACTTTTCCTACCTATAATAGGTTTAACTTTTCTGCTAACTCTTGGTGGAGTATCTTAGCGGCTGAGTCGTGTCTTTCCTTATACTCGGTTGCGGCAAACGCTTGGCATCCTCCAGTTATGTGCTGAATTGTCTCCGATGTTCGACAGCCATATCTGCATTGGTCATTTTCTATTGAGGGATCTCCAATGATGAACTTCCGATAGTTCTTCGTCGGAATAACCTGGTCTTGGATAGCTAACAAGAAGCCCTCCGTTTTCGGAAACATCTGTCCTGAAATCAACCAGTAGTTCGACGCTGAGTTGTCGACATTATCCTGATTGACCTCATTTGGATGCCGTCCATGAAGTGGCTTCCGTAGCCAGGTTTGTAACTTCTCTTGGTCTGTTTGGTAGTGAGAAGTAATATCTTGTTCCCTCAACTGTAGCGGTGTTGAATCGTCTGCCTCGCATATTGCTCGATGTAGTGTGGAAGAGTTCGCCAACCTGTGGAAATATGAACGTAAGTTTATTATTTGTTGGTCGAGCTGCTTACCAATATCCACCAATCCTCTTCCTCCTTGGTGTCTTGGAAGCATTGTACGTTCAATAGCACTCCGAGGGTGATGTTTTTGTGCTTTTGTTAGGAGTGTCCTTATTTTTCTTTGCAAGTTTTGGATGCCCGTCCTGCTCCACTTTACAATTCCAAAAGAGTAGCTCAGCGCAGAGCAAGCATACGTGTTGAGCGCCTTAAACAAATTTCTATTATTTAAATTAGTTCTTAATACCCGCCTTACCCTCCTGACAAATTCGGCTGTCAATTCGGCCTTCATAGTGCCATGATCAATTCTTTTAGCCTGTTTCATACCTAGATATTTGTATGTTTGGTCTGCTTCCACTGCAGCTATAGTTTCACCGTTTTGCATTTCAAAAGCACCCGGTTGTATCTTCCCTTTAACGATGTTCAAAATAGCTGATTATTTAGACTTACAAGACAAACGGCTTCGCACTCCCTCCAGGGATTATTCACTCATACCAGGTATGCAAATACATCAAAAGTATGAAGCTCTGTGGGGACCCTTTCCATGTTATCGGGTCCTAGGTGGCGTGGTCTTCTGCACTTCCTACAAACTTTCGGGCGGTTCGCGCGGTTGCAAGGAGAACCGCTTTCTGAATCGGTTTATACAGATGTTCACTAAGGCCCAGTCCCTTGATGTTCTGCAGGAGGTTCTTTGGTATCACTCCAGTTGTTGACAGTATTATAGGAATCGTGTGGACGCTGTTCATTGCCCACTGTCTGCGGATTTGCACCTCCAGATCTCTGTATTTGGCGATCTTCTCGTTGTATTTTGACCTTAGGTTGTTGTTGTTCGGTACAGCGATGTCGATTAGTGTAGTTCGCCTGGAACTTTTATCTGTTAGTATAATGTCTGGCCTGTTATGAGCAACTGTTTGATCTGTCAGGACCGTTCGATCCCAGTATAACTTGAACTTGTTGTTTTCAAGAATAGGCTCTGGATTATATTTGTAGTAAGGCACCTTTCCTACCTGCAATAGTTTTAACTTATCTGCCAACTCTTGGTGTAGTATCTTAGCGGCTGAATCGTGTCTTTCCTTATACTCGGTTGCGGCAAACGCTGGACATCCTCCAGTTATGTGCTGGATCGTCTCTGATGTTCGACAGCCATATCTACATTGGTCACTCTCTATTGAGGAATCTTTGATAATGAATTTCCGATAGTTCTTCGTCGGAATAACCTGGTCTATATAGCTAACAAGAAGCCCTCCGTTTCCGCAAACATCTGTCCTGAAATCAACCAGTAGTTCGACGCTAAGTTGTCGACATTATCCTGATTGACCTCATTTGGATGCCGTCCATGAAGTGGCTTCTGTAGCCAAGCTTGTAACTTCTCTTGGTCTGTTCGGTGGTGAGAAGCAATATCCTGTTCCCTCAGCTGTAGCGGCGTTGAATCGTCCGCCTTGCATATTGCTCGATGTAGTGTGGAAGAGTCCGCTAACCTTATTATTATTATTATTATCTGTTAAAGCCACCCATTAAAAAATTCTAAGCGAAAATCGTTAACGTAAATATTTTTAATTCAAAATGCCAAGTAAGACACATAAGATACATAATATATATTATTTTTATTATATACAGACGTTTTATCAATGTTTACAATACAAATCAAATATGAGTAAATTATACGTCATTAGCAATTAGCAATAATAATAATGATTATTCGACTAAACATACAAAATTAAAACAAATCAACAGGAAAAACTAACTTAATGATTGATTTAAAGTACCAATATATAACAAGTCAGGTCATATGGCAGGCAATGAAATAAAAGTATTTAAAATTCAAGTTTTGCATTGAGAGTAGGGGACGCACCAAATTAAAATAACATAATGTCGCAAGAATTCGATTATTTCAGGAATATTGCAGACAAGTGCGTTTTCCATCTTAACATAATTCGGCTGTTGGTTAAAATTGCAGAAATAATCATTGTCGACCGACCGATTATTTGTCAGATTTAGTATCACTAATGTTTTTTTCCTAAACTGAAAAGTGAAAGAGACAATCGACCTTTATAGTTGATAGCTTCGAAAAAGAAGCAAAATATGAGGAAACGTTAAAATGTTGAATGGGACACAATTAGTGAACATAATGGCGTAAAGTAGCATTGATTTTTAACCTGACTTGAATATATTCTTCAACCATATTTTAGTGAGTTTTGATATTATGTCCTGTTAATCTCAGAAGCGGTAAACGTAATTAAACAAAAAATAAAAGCAAAAGAAACTTACTGATCAGGGTCCGAAAAGCAGAACCGACAAACTATTTGGCCGACCTAAGCCCAATAAGACACAGGAGGAATACGCGCTCACTAATTAACAAGCGAGAAAGAAAATTATTTGGAAAATGTGAAAAAATACAAAAATATCACTTTATAGAACAATTCATTTCGTACAACTTTTGTCCCAGAAACTTGTCCGTAGGACTTTTAATTTGTTGAGGAAAAAATCATAAATAATTCTTTTGATTCAATGAAAATCGATGTACTTTTTATGTTCAACTTGCAATAATTCGGTTAATTTTGGCTCGATCGTGATTTTCCAAAAATCCTTTTATTCCCTAATCTTTAACGACACTAGTGACGTAAGAAAAATTGTAGCGTTTTAGGTTTTACAAAATTAATTATAATTAAAATGTTTATAAAGGCGTATCGAAGCCCGCACTTTTCCAGTTTCAAATAAGAAAGCTCAGTGATGAACTTATAATTTTTTGATATTCGGCAAGGCAGATAGCTTGAGAAAGTGTTTACCAAAGGGGACATTTTTTAAACCAAAAATCGAAGCCGCAGCCTTATTTTATAAAAAGCGCTCGAGCCGCTCGCCGTCAGTTCAGCCGTCGACGAGTTCGCGTTTCGAACATTCCCCCGTAAAATTAGCATATCGTCAGAACTAGAGCCCGTCGGCTTGAATTCTGAATAACAGTAGGATATTTTTATTTCTTGATACATCGATTTTATGCTATCCTTTTCTAACTGCATGATTTAAACTAGTATAACAAACTAACTGGCACGTCAATTCTAGAATATGAATTTGTGGTTGCCTAAATTATTAATATTATTGTCAATATATAAATAATATCTTACAATATTTACCGATAAAAATAAGTTTTTAAACCTTCTTTTGATATTAATTGCAAATTTCGCATTTGTAGTATTTTGTAACATTTAAAAACACTGAAATGAGTCATATCAACAAAAAAAAACTGGAATAGAGGTTAATAAAAATATTTATGTCTGTCAAACATCAAAAAGTCCCTTCACCACCGACCATAAACAACCCTTAGAACAAATGTATTGTTATTTAAATCTACAGATCAGATCAAAGAGCTCACGCTTGGCGCTTGATGAGCAACTATTCATGGTGTGTTTATTTTTCTCTGCCGTATTATTATTTTTTTCAGTTTTAGCTTTCTCAGCTCATGATGATCCTGTGCGCCAACGTAATTCTCTGGGTAAGCTTTGGCCTGCTACAGGGAAACAACATATTTTCACATTTTTTTAAAGTGGTAAATAAACATAATATTATATTTTTTCAGGGACACATTTTCATTCACGACTGTTCCGTAACAAATCAGCTTATTTGAACGTTGTAGACAATGTTGAAGATTGACTAAAATGTGGTTGTTGGACTTGCATTGTCTTTATTTTTATTTATTTTTACGATGATTTCGAAATAAAATGTTCTATAAAGTAGTATTTTTCTATATTATCCAAATATTTATTCTCGCTAGTGCATTAGAAATATCCCTGGGGTTAGCTTGAATGAACGGTTTGTCGATCCTGCTTTTCCAGGCCCTCAATTATAGAGATATTTATAAAGTAAACTTGCAAACCAACTAGCTGCCTATGCTTCATTAATTATTCAGCTACCACTATCGTATTTTGCACGAAATAATAATTATTAAATGAATTGCTTGTATTTCTTGTTATTATTTTCAATTGTGATATTGTATATTCAACTTTACCATAAGGAGTGCTAAAAACTTTGCAACGGTTAATACAAGCGATAGTTAGCAAGTTTACCGAATCAATAAAAAAACGATATAACTTATAAATATTTTAAACTAAAACTTTTTAAGAAACTAAACATTTGATAGTCATTTATTATTTTTTATTCTTGGAATAACTATAATACCTACTATCATTCACAAAAGTTACATCATTATGCCCTGTTTTGTATTTTATTAGTTTATTCCAATATTTTAAATTTCCTGTCCTGCCTATCTATGATTTATTTAGGGTTACTAGTGTCTTTTTGGAAAAACAAAAACTTTTGCAAATTATAATATTTATAATAATACGACTTATTTCGTGTTTACGTTAAAAATAAGAGAGTAAATATTTCGATTAAGTGAAATTTAGGAAAATGGTTCCAAAGATCTAGATCGAAGGGCGCAGGCACACGATCCCTGTTTCTCACGCGCTCGCGGTGAACCATTGGTATATTCATGTACGTACAGTCGTGTTTGTAGCTTGTTACGTTTTTTCGAAATAGTATTTTTCAGATTCGCGTGAAAAATATCTTAAGAACTACTTATTCTATCATGCTCAGATGTATCATAATAATAGTCAGAATATGAACCCATGTTTTTAAAAATTCGCAGAAAAATTTGAACTCGAAATTTTCACCGAAAAATCTTTTCTCAAAATTAAATATATTTTATTGGTTCATATTCGAGCTATACCTCTTATTAACTTTTTTTTTAATCTCCGATTTTTTCAGACTGCATTGCAAGGACTCTAGAATTTCCGCCGATTAAACATTTCCGCTTGGAAACATGGCTCATATCTCTGAAATTTTATTTTAAAAACAATACAAAAAATATTTTTTCAAGCCCTTTAAATACTGTCATTTGAAACATCTTTATTACATTATGGCAAATGTTAAATTTCTGTTAAAAAACCAATACTGTAAAATTTCTTTTTTAACCATCTACATGAAGTGTCCCCCTTAAGTACTAAAAGTATCAATCAATAAAGCTTAATTTGTCTGCTAAAATTGATGCAAAAATAGTTGAAATATATTACATAGACTATATTTTAACTAGTACCGTTCAAATATGAAAACTCGGTGTTTGTTGTGACCTTGAAGTGAAACGTTTTGAAAAATAAGGAAAAATTGTGGAAAACCATGTTTTATGGCTTCAAAATAAGAGGTATGTAAAGAAAAAAAAAAGTTTTCCTATATTTCACTTAATCACAATAATTACGAAAATAATAAAAATTGTTAAAATTACAGCTAATAAAGCTCGAGTAACACAAACCAATTTCTTGGCTAGAAAATTAAAAAAGTTTAGATTGTTCGCCAGGAAATGTCGACTGAGAAGAAAGTTGTCTATATGAGGAAAAATGAGTACGTTTATATCGCAATAACTCGATCCGCTTGAAAAAGAATTTACCGTTGTTTCGTTCCTGTTTCCTTTATTACTATTCTATCTTCTAGAGCGTTTTACAGGATTACTTGGTCGGATCGAAGTACTCCGATATAAACGTGTTGTATATGACGGATTAGTTCGTTCAAGGATGTTCAATGGTGTCATAGAGGGGCGTGCGAGGACAGAGAAGGCATGTGATGGAAGCACAGGAAGGTCACAGTGCTGCAAACCTTAGGTGAAAGAAATTGTTGTTTTCAACGTCCCTCAAATAAATAACGAACATAAATTATTCGAAGAAAATTATATTTTGAGTTGTATTACGAGTATATAAAACGTTTTTAAAAGTTTTATCTGGCGATTATTAATAATATTTAATTTATTGACTGAGGTTTGGCAACAGCGTATAGATTTCATATTGTGAACTTTTTGCTTGCAACTTTCCGTCAAAGTGTTAACATTTTTACGTGTCATATGTTAATGCATTGTTTATCAAAATTATGTCGACAGTTCGATGGAAAGGCACATTAGTGAAAAAAAGTTCAAAAGACCAGAAATGGCAAAAAGGTAAAAGAGTTGGGTGAACCTGACAAATCGTCAACCTATGCAGTAGAATAATTGATCTCGAGTTTATGGCAAAAAATAAGTATTGCTTAGAGTGTGTATTTATAATATTCTTTTGTTACTTTATTATATCTTTTTTGACTTATATATATTACTGTCTTGTAATTCTGACATGAATAAATTGAACTGAATTGAGTTTCTCATGCCATTTTTAGGAGAAATATTGAATATATGATAATTTCAAACACAAAATATAAAATTAGCATAAACAACACGATGGAGTGTAAACAATAAGGTTAGATTCAATTTGAACTATCATTTTCCTCTCGAAAATTGACTGAGGGATGCTATTAGTGAAATGGTTTTGGCGCAACGCATTTTATAAGACGAGGTTGCCCAATTTCTCATTACCTCGTAGCGAAATTTTAGAAAAGTATTAAAACTGAAAGTTTAAAGGAATATCTATTTCCAAAATGTGCGATACGGTAAGAAAAAACTATCAAGTCATTCTTGAAAACCTATTCTATCATACCATTATATTTTTTAATCTTTCTGAATAAGGGTATATTAAAAAAATCAAGTTTAAGGCAATCCGATGTTTGAACTTTTCATAACAGCAATGTTATTTGGGGCTATTTTTAAAGTTGTTTTTTTGCAAGAACTCCCACGAAAAAATGCAAGGTTATTTTTCACATTCCAAATAATCATATTTTGAAATTTCATAGTTTTCTCTATACAAATTTATAAGCATTGAACATCCTTAAGTACATTGAAACTTCTTCTAAGTGTTTTTATACACAACTATCT
This sequence comes from Diaprepes abbreviatus, assembly GCA_034092305.1. Taxonomy (NCBI): domain Eukaryota; kingdom Metazoa; phylum Arthropoda; class Insecta; order Coleoptera; family Curculionidae; genus Diaprepes; species Diaprepes abbreviatus. Next base: position 2,091,487 of record JASJET010000159.1, on the reverse strand, counting down.
GAAATTCTCCTCAAATAAGCTGACAAATTGATGTTTGAAGCAACTAACCCAACACTTGGGGATGGTGTAACTCATCCAGAAGGGTAATTCTGGCTTTTCCAAATTCTTGGCCAAGAAAATGCTCAGGAGAAAACTAACTTAACACATAATGCTAGACTTATTTCTTAATAAGACAAACCTAATTTAAAAGAATTTTATCTTCCTAATTCTAAAACGAACTAAATAATGGCGTTTATTTTCCAATTAACAAATACTATCTAAACTTATTATGAATAAAATTAGGAGGCCAAATTTTTTACTAAATAAATTTTTACACAACGTTAATTATTGATGTTCTATGTCTTTTTATGCAATCATTTTCCAATATTTAATGGATTAGGAGTTTCCAGTGAAAATTTTGTTGTCTTTTTTCATATATTTTTTAATTTTATATAAATAGTTTAGACGTTTACATCAATATATTAAGCAGATACGTCTTTTTGAAAATTAATTATTTACTTATTATTCTGAGTGTCTTTCCACTAATAGTGACACAAAAAAAAGTATTTCTAACCTTTTTGAATGGTAAACTACTACAATGTATTTCAAATAAATAAAAAAAAAATAATTTTTTATATTATAAAAATTAATTTGGCAAAAAATTTGGGCAGTTCCATCCAAATTAATAATCACAATTGCTTTGACGTTTCTCTTTTCTTTAACTGGCATTTGAACTGACATTCGTTGGAGCTACACTTACACTGGTTAATTTCGACTTTACAATTGATGTTTTCCTGGCCGGTACAGTTTCGGGTGTTGGGATGGCTTCTCCGGTTGGAAATATTGGGCCAGGGACTTTTTGTGGAGGCTTGTTTATACCACCCATTTTTTGTTTAGCCATTTGATAGTCTCCTGAATCAAAGAACTTCTGTCCTGAAATAACACGTTTATTATTATCGGTCTAATAAAAAATGTCTTTACAACAAGTTATTAGGGTAAGGATTGGGAATAGTCGAAATAAAGATTAGCTTTTTGCAACATACAGATTTCTTATCTTGTAATAAATTATTTAGTTTGATGTGGGATTTACTGAGATATCAATTAAAAGAAATGCATTAATTTCAACTTATTCAATCAGAACTATGTTTTATAACACTTACATTCATCAGTAAATAAAATAAAAAACCATTAAAAATACATTTTGATGAATTAACAACTGTTTTTGGCAATTATATAGTTCCGGAACAACATGGTTTCTGTAAGGGGAAGTCCACAGTTACAAATCTTTTGATTTATGTTGACTTTTTGCTATGTGCTTTGGAGGATCGTTGCCAGGTTGATGCTATATATACTGATTTTTCCAAGGCGTTTGACACAGTGAATCATACTTGTCTTTTAACTAAACTGAAATCTATTGGTATTCAAGATTCGGTCCTTTTGTGGATGCGAAGCTATCTTACGGGGAGAATACAAATTGTGCGATATAAGAACTACTTGTCGCGTGAAATTAGGGTACAATCTGGGGTTCCTCAGGGTGCGCATTTGGCCCCTCTTCTGTTCAACATGTTTTTGAATGATGTCGTCAAGTCTTTTTCGCATGGAGCGGCACTGCTTTTCGCAGATGATTTAAAATTTTTTAAGTGCATTAGATCTTTGCAAGATTGCATTGATTTGCAGTCTGATTTGGATGCATTTAGTATATGGTGTACTACTAATAGATTGTACCTTAACATTGGAAAGTGCAAGACAGTGCGGTTCAGTAGAAAGAAGACTTTAATTGAGTACGATTATAAGATTGACGGTGTCTGTGGAATTGACCGATTCTATATCTGATGTTGGTGTAATATTGGATAGTCAGTTAACTTTTAAAGAGCATATACATAATATCACTAATAAGGGAATGAAATTCGTGGGGTTTGTTACACGAAATCTATCTAACTTCAAAGATATTATTTGTCTTAAAAATGTTTATTGCAGTGTTGTGCGTTCTATATTAGAGTATGCTTCACCAATATGGTCACCTTTCTACAATGTACACAAACTGGAGCTAGAAAGGGTGCAGAAGCGCTTTTTAAGATTCGTTGCTTATAAATTAGGTGTTCCTAAAGAAAATATCAACTATCCTCATTTACTACTCCAATTAAATTTGAAGCCTCTTGAACATCGCAGGGAATACACTGACTTACTTTATCTATTTAAAATCGTTAATAGTATAATAAATTCTCCAGAACTACTAATGCATATTGGTTTCAATGTGCCTCAGAGAAGTAGTCGATGGGTTGAAGTGTTCTCTGTGGATGTTCATAGAACCAACTACTCCACCTATGCACCACTAAATAGAATGTGCATTTTAGCTAATAAATTATCCCGTGATCACGTTGATTTGGACATGTCCTTAAATAGTTTCAAAAATTTTTTAAAGCGTAATCTATAGTCTAAATTTTTTACTTCTCACTGTTCTATATGTAGTCTTAAATGTGAGTTTACTGGATGCTTTGGATTTGTTTGTTTATTGTTTACTATTGTTTTTTTTTTATCTATTTGGAAGCTTGTTTGTAAGTTGTAAAGTGTTGTAAATTTTTAAATGGTTTGACCGTTAATAAAGCATTTATTTATTTATTTACATTTAAAATTCTAATTAAATACTTTACACATGAAGCATAAGCTTGGGTTAGTTTAAAATTGTGACTAAAATTTGTAATGAATAAATTTGTCGAAATTATAAAATGCATTTTAGATTAAAATTTGTTTTATACATATATATTGCTAGACAACCAACCAGGCCCATTCCATTAAAATTGAGTCAAAACGTTTGACAATGCTGCATGAGCACGCAATTAAAATATTTTAATACATTGAGTATGAAAACTTTGACCCATTGATATTTTGAAATAATACAAATTAGTTAGTTATTGAAATATTATATTATGCATTTTACATGAAAAATATTTACTAATCCAAAAATGTCCTCTGATATATCTTAAAATTGGTAAATCATAATTTTTACACCACAAATTGTCAGCAATACATTTTATTGCATGCAGGGGGTATTGCAGATGCATTTGCGCTTTATTTTGGTAATGTATTTAGTGCTGCAGAGGTGATGGAATGCAGTGGGGGTATATCTAAAAATCATTTTTGTGACTATCCCATAGATAAGACTGAAGTACGCTGTGCTCTTCAAAAGTTAAAGGGTAACAGAGCTATTGGACCAGATGGGTTGCCTGGCTATGTTATAAAGGGCTGTAGCGAATCTCTGTTAGAACCTTTACTATATATATTTAACCTTTCACTTAAAACAGCAACATATCCTACAGAATGGCGTATTACAAAGGTTATACCTACTTTCAAAGGAGGGGTAAAGCACGAAGTAACTAATTATAGGCCTATTAGCATTACATTCATAACTCTTTTAATAAAAAAGCACAAGTTGATGTAATCTACACGGATATGGCAAAGGCATTTGACAGAGTGAAACATACCCTTATAATACAATCTCTGAAGCAACTGAATGTTACAGAGAATCTGATAAATATTATTGTCTCTTACCTGACTGATAGAAAGCAGTACGTTGAAATAAAAGGGGCCAAATCATATGTACATAGAAGTACTTCTGGTGTTCCTCAGGGGTCTAATTTGGGACCTCTTTTATTCTTAATTGCCTTTAATAATATATGTAACGTGATCAAACACTCAAAAGCATTACTGTTTGCAGACGACTTTAAACTTTTTAGGGAAGTATTGACTGCTGATGATTGTGACTGTTTACAGCAGGATCTGAATGATGTTGTTGAGTGGTGTCGAGTAAACGGTTTTTATCTTAATGACAACAAGTGCTCGTCAATGTCCTTTACTCTGAATAAGAATGTTTTAAATCAAGCCTATTCTATTAATGATATAGTATTAAAACGGACTTCTTGTCAGAAGGATTTGGGAGTATTGTTTGATAGTTCATTGAATTTCAATGAGCATATAATAAATAAAATTAATGAAGCTCACAAGATAATGGCTTTCATCATCAGATCTACTAGACATTTTGATGTCGATGTTTGCATGACACTTTTTGACAGTCTTGTACTGCCAAAACTGGAATACTGTAGTATAATATGGTCACCACAATATGAGGTGTGGAGTAGAGTCATAGAACGTGTCCAGCGAAAGTTTTTAAAGTATATGTTTTTTAAAAAGTTTGGATACTATCCTATTCAGGGTTATAATAACCTGGACTTATTGAATATATTTAACAGACTTTCATTGGAAAACAGACGTATAAAAATATGTTTGGTATATATATTCAAGATTTTAAAAAATAAAATAGATAGTCCAGACCTATTGCTGCAACTTCCATTTGTGGTAAATAAGGGTGGAACAAGACAAAGACCAACATTTTATCTAGAATTTCCTAGAACAAATACTTACAAAAATTCGCCCCTATACAAAATGTGTAATTATTTTAATACATATGTTAGTGATGTAGATTTAAGTAGTATTACTTTACGTAGATATAAGGATATTCTTGACCATAAATTGCTGGATTCTCAGGCTCAGATGTAATATTGACAATAATATTAACTAGTAATGTTAGTTTGATGTTTTTAACTTTAAGAAAGGTATCTGTAACTGGCTTAACTGCTGTGGATGCTGTATTCAATAAATAAATAAATAAATAAATTTCTATCACTTGGTTATTGATATGAACATACACATCTTGAGGAGTAAAATTTTCTTCCAATTTACGTTTTTTTGCATTCACTATATTCTGACACAATTGTTTAGATTTGAGACTTACAAATTTACCACCACTGTTGCCATGAGACATTTAAATATGAGTAAATGTTTAACTGTGTAGTAGGAGATAAACATAAACAGTAGAAACACAATGTTGCCAAATCACAGACTAGTGATTAAATGAGCTGAATGAAGTTATGTATTTAATTATTTATTTTTATAATATTTTTTATTTACAAACTATTTATTTTTAAATTGTATTATTTTTTATGAGTATTTTAAGTTAATTAGAGAAATATTGGGTACTATACTTCATTTAACTCATATGCAGGCAATGGACCTCCTTAAGTTATTTGTAGCCAAACAAGCTAGTGATATTGATTCGCGTTTAAATTTCTCTCTATTTAAAACAACAGTATGCCATTAGTTGGGCTAATGAAGTTGAAGCGGCACAACTTGTAGCACTATATAACAAAGGATATATACAAAAATATATCGCACAGCACCTCAAGAGAGGTCAATCTCTGCATCGAATATTGTAGAAAGGTAACAAGAGACTGGAAATTTCATATGAAGACCCAGGATGAAGATCAAAGATACTGGTACAAAGCTAAGACAACCTGTCATCTTTGCCAAAATCCCAAAATTCATTGATTAGAATTTGTCAGAACACAGTGTGTTCAGTTGAATATCTAGAATTGGAAGCAGGTGCATAATACCTTGAAGAGGTACTAGTTGGGAGAGATGCAACGAACTGATGGAAGTAACTGGAGAAAGGACTGGTGGCTCTTTTATTAACATCCTAAAATATCATGTTTTGCCATATAGGCAGTGACGTAAATAACGACTCCGCAGATCCCGCGGTGCGCGGGTGGGCCCAGCCAATCCAGGGGCGCCCTCAAGTCCCTTGATGAAAATGAATAAATACAAAGGATCAAGATGGGTGCAAAATAGTAGGGCGCATTCAAATATCTGCCGGTATGGCGCAAATACTCTTAGTTACGCCACTGCATATAGGGTATGAAATTTTCATATAATTGGAAAATAACACTCAACCACATGCAGCTGGCACAGTGACTGATAAATGTTTTAATAAATTTTATGCAAATGAAATTTAAAAAATGTATCAGTGGCAACACTATATCGCAACATATCTAACTTGAATAATAAATATATCTGTTTCTTTATATTTTCAACCTAAAATAATTATCTTTATAAAATTAAGAGAAGTCGTTCAGACTAACAATTATTCTTAGTTTTTATTGAAAATTCATATTTTTTCAGTTATTAGCTATGTGAATTTTGTCACTAGGAATCAAATTATCTTGAAAATTTATCCTTTTTCAAAAAGTCAGTGAAAAAATCCCTTAAATAAGTCACTACCTAAAACTTTTTATAAAAAAGAAATTGAAGATATATCACAAAGTCTTACCTTTAGCTAATCTCTTTTGTAAGAAAGAAGAATGACCACCTATTCGACCTGGACCCCCTGGCATTGAAGAATACTTAGCTTTTAATTTAGCTTCCTCAATTTTCTCCAGTTCTTGTGGAGTCATTTCTGGCTGAGAAGATCCCGCCTCTTGGGGCTGTTCAGTTTGTTCTTCACTCATGGTCTTTTCTAAATCTGGAAAAAAATTTAAGCAGTTAAATCTACTTTACCGGTATGTATGAAATTAAATCAAGAAAGTGTATTAACTGTGTGAATTTGACACACAGAACACCTAATATGGGGTAGTTAATAAGATCTATTTTTAGATTTAGACTGTTAGACAAAGAAGTGATATATAGTGGCACAATTTTCTTTTATGCTTTTTATAAACTTAATAAATTCATTGCTAATACATCATAATGATAAAAACAAAATGCTTCCAAAAATAATCTTTTTTAGAGTACAACAGAGATGTGTAACATGCCGAAATATTTTATTTAAACCCAAATTAATTTGGTTTCAGTCCTGGAAGAAAAAAATAAGTCGGAGTAAAATAAATGAAAAAAAATTCAATTTAAGAAAAAATATTGATCCGCACAGCTCCCAAAAAAACTCATTATTTGTTAATCCTCTAATTAGATCAACATTAAAAAAAAGTCTGTCAAATATTGAACCATTAATAAACTGCCTGTATTTAGTACATTATATTAATTTGCAAATATGCTACTTTACTAAAACTATGTATACGAACAGATTCATAAATGTTCGCTTATATTGATGATAACGCTGACCTTATAATAACAAAAAAAAATTGTATTGTTTAAAAAAAATATTTATATAGATTAGGGAATTGATAACAAGATATTCTTATTATTGTTTTTACAGCTCACCTAAAATAAAATGGTGATAAAATAAGGCGATTTATTATTTATCCTATTTAATTATTTTTACCTGTAATTCCGACAAATTAGGAAATTTTCTCCTTTCACACTTCAATAATAATTTTGACAAGTCAGATTTTGTTTGACAAATGAAGTAAAAAGCCGTTAGTTTTGATATTTGTTCAAACTTCCTCATAGGAATTATAAGAATTTTGTTAATTATCCACTTTATATGGTAGGTCCTAATTAGGTGATTGTTCAGAATAGCGGAAGCAGAATTTTTTTTTTTTTTGCTAATCTTTTGCACATCTACTTTTCGGACTTGAATCTAAAGTTTTGGTAATTATTTCGAATAAGTGAAATTTCGAGAGACTTTTTTTTGAAAAAAGTTTTTTTCATATCCTGTATTTCGAGATCGTAAAACACAAATTTGGCTTTGATTTTCCACAATTTTTTATCCGGAAAACTTCAAAAGGTCACTTTTATTTTTGGAAAAGCACCGGATTTTCGTATTTATTTTGGACAATATTAGACAAAATTCATTTATGTAATATATTTCAACCATTTTTGCACAAATTTTAGTTAGACAAATTAAGAAAAACTTGTATTTTCAACGAAAAAGCAAAAATAAGTTTCATAATCTTTATGGACCCTCCTATTACTGAAAACGCCAAATATTCGTTGCGACGTTATCAGATGTAAAGAATTTTCGTGGTATAAACTTTTATTCTTAAAAAACTTTGTAAGAGAGGGAGGGTCTATTAGGCCGGTTTTCGGCCCCGTCAATATTTTTTGTTGTAGGTGACTGATTTTGAGTTTCGTGTGTAGCTGGATTGTGTGCGTGCATATCTCATACAATATTAACTACTTATTTCTTCTTCCTCTTCAGCTTCCTACGTCAACCTGGAAGTCTACAGAGCGGTCACAATTGTAGCGTGGTACTATATCTAGGTATCTATAATAACTTAAATACCACGGAACTGAGGCAACATGTAAACAGCATCGTACAATTTGAACACCATTTTTATATTTGCACTAACAACTTTTAAGGGATCGAAGCCTTCATTTTCATAACGATTCAAATTGATGCTGTTGTGATAGAATGTATGACATGACTGATAAACTTGGCACCTACAAATTGACCTGGGAATTGGATTCAGCGACATCAAGAACTAGGCACCAGTTTACTTCACCACTTCACTTGTGGACTGATGATTTAATGCACGGCTTTTTCCCCATTTGACCTTGATCAAAAAATTTTCATTTTTAGGCCCAAAATTGAGTAATGTAAAATTAATCTGAATCAACCGAAATTTTTAGTTAGTTCAGTGCCCCTATCCTCGAAAGTGTGATGTGAAAGGTGATATGAATGGCGATGGGAATGGTGATGTGAACTTTTTGACAGTAAAAGCCGTATTCTTGAAAAGGCAATGTTGCCAGATATGAACGTGCTAAAACCCGAGAATTTCAAAAAATAAAATGGATGACAGATTGAATTGACTTGTCAGTCCGAAAATGTCCGTAGTATATTTTGTTGCCATTTTAGGCAAAAAGTAGTTTTGTTACTTTAAATTAATCGTCAAAGTAAAAAAAAATAGTGCTGTTGTTGTTATTTTTCTGAAGTTATTGATTGCCATTACAATATTTGTACTTTACCTTATTACAGGAGATTCTGTTCATAACTAAATTGTATGAGCGTGCTATTTAAAAAATGTTTTTCTAGGGCCAGTTCTGCTTATGGATTTAACATAAATACTTGTGTCCATAACAGCCGAGTATCTTAGTTTTAAAAGGTTAAATCTAACATAATTCTTTTCACGACACAACTTATAATAAATTTGAGAAATCACAATTTGTTAGCTATCTGAAACTTTTATTTAAATAAATAACAAATTTTATATTTAAATTATGTTAACTACAGCACTTAACTTAATTAGACTGTGTTAAACACTATACGACACTACAATTAAATAAATATTATGATTATAATTTATCGAGACATATAAATATGAACCCTACAGACCAACGAATGAGGTTCTTCATCATAAAAACCTTATTTATGGTATATTTGATCTTCAAGTCTCTACAAATCTTTATAAAATAAAAAAAAATATATATTTAAAGTTGAATGTGAGATCCGCCACTATCCTTTAATGGACGTCTTCTGTCTGGCCTTTGGTCTCGGTCCCTGGTCATAAACAGTTTCACTATCATTGTTCAAGTTTCAGGTTTTCTTTCAAATTTACTTGTCAGGACAGAACATCTTGCAGTAAGAGACTGGACACTTTGTAAATTCATACAATAAATAACTGATTGGATAGTTTCCGTAGTGGATTGGGATGATGGCTTTTAGTTATAGTACGTAGAGTTGTAATTTCCACCGTTTCAAGGTTTATCAGTGCTGATTTTCTGCAATTACTGTCAGTACATTACTTTGTATATATGATTGCTGCTTTTCTTGATATCCCTTTTTCTTTATATATTAGAATCTTCAAGTACTTGGCTCTTTGTATGCATTTTTGTTTAACAGTTCTAGAGTGTCAATTTAAGATAAATTTAATCCAGGCAAAGTACAAATATTGTAATGGCAATCAATAACTTCACAAAAATAACAACAGAACTATTTTTTTTTTTTACTTTTGACGATAAATTTAAAGTACCAAAACTACTTTTTGCCTAAAATGGCAACAAAATATACTACGGACATTTTCAGTCTAACAGATCAATTCAATCTGTCATTTATTTTATTTTTTGAAATTCTCGGGTTTTAGCACGTTCATATTTGGCAACATTAGCTCTTCAGGAACACGACTTTTACTGTCAAAAAGTTTACATCGCTATTCACATCACCTTTCACATCACACTTTCGAAGATAGGGGCCCAGGTTTAGCTTGTTTTGAGTGAGTTTAGAAAACTGAAACTAATCTAACTAACCTAGATATATTATAATTAAAAAAAAAAGTTATTGTCCAGCAGAGACCACGTGTAGGTGGGAAAATCTCTGCCAGACAAGGACATTGTGAAAGGTCTGAGTTAGTCGAGAAGCAGGTGCTTTAGTATCTGCTCCAAAAAATAATATGGTTAGTTAAGTTATAAGGTCAAAATGTATAATAGTGAATGAGGATTATAAATTCGATAGAAGAAGGGTATTGTTAAGCACCAAAACAATAAAAGGAATAGGCGGTTTAAAGAAATATCCAATAAAAGTAAATTATCAATTTTTATCATGATAAACCTGTCTCATATATTCAAATTGATGGTACACGTTCTTGTGGTCAGAATACTTTTTTTTAAATAAATGTTCCGCACTTGCACTCCCCTTACCAAGATTTTTCAAGTTACTCATTTCATTGTTTTCTAAATTTCCTTCTCTACTTCTAATTGAATTCCCGGAGCTGTTTCTACTCTCGAACTCTATCGGCGAAAGCAAATTGTATGAATTTTTTGAAGTTCAATATGTTACCATTTGAGGATCACCTCTGAACAAGAAATGAGGTTAGATTATGCAATTTTAATAGAAAATGTCATGTGTCGGCAAATCGCTTCCTAGCGATAGAAATAATCGATATCAGGCCTTTTCTGTTAAAATATGAAGTGAAAGGTCGGGGTCCGTGTCCTTGAAAACTTGAACTGAAGAGTGATATGACCGATGATTATTTGAGAAAAGGATAAAGTTATCAAAATGGCCCCTAAAAACTCAGAACGCTGAACGTAGCTTCATATATTTTGTTAAAGATCCGAATCTAGGACCAGCATCTATAATTAACCTTTATTACTTGTCAAAATGACATGTAATTGTTTATTCGTTTTGTGTACAAAATGTTTCAAAATAAACTAGCTTTTATTATGGGTGGTTTAAGCTGATGAAAATTGACCATGAGTATAATTAAATTTGAAAAAAATAAAGTAAAAACGGAAGAGGGCTTCCAAGATTTTGCAGGCGATATTGAAATTAAAATAGAAAATGAAATAAAAGATACTATAGGAGCAGATGATGTTACAATTAAGTTAGAACCACTTGTAGAAGCTGAGTTCAATAGCGATGTTGTTAATACTGAAAAAGATGAAAAACAATTATATACTTGTTATTACTGCCCAGAGTTTTTTGAATATATCGAGCTTTATGAGTTGCATACTGCTATCCACAATACAACACATGAAATGAAACCATGTCCTTGCTGCAAAAAGAAGTATAAAAATGTAGGGAAATATGCTTTACACATTCAAGAACATTTAAATAAATATAAACACTGCCCATTTTGTAATAAGATATTTTTCAATCAATGTATCTTAAAAAATCATATTGTAGAACATAAAAAAAATGGTGATATGATGTGTAATTTTTGTGGAAAAACTTTCCTAAACCGTAAATTGTTAACAATACATGTAAGAGTTCACACAAATGAAAGACCTTATGAATGCGACATATGTAGCAGTCGTTTTAAGCAGCTTAGTTCTTTAAAATCTCATAAAGAACTTATCCATTCTCAGGGTACACCTAAAGAGTGTGAAATTTGCCATGGAAAGTTTTGTACTAGATCAAGTCTCAAACGTCATATGAAAATGCATATTAATGGACGTACAATTGGTTGTAAACCTTGCAAGATGAATTTTCTTAATAAGGTAAGTTCTACTTTTTAGTAATAATTAAAATTTGTTGGATAGTTATTTTTAAGTTCAGTTTTTAAATAAAAAATTTTTGATCCTGTAAGCAATTTTTTAAAAATAGTTAATTATTTGGAATACTGAAAATTTTGTTTTCCACCAATTTTGGGATCATAGAACACTAATTTGATTTCTTTTTTGAGTGGTCAAAAAAGGTTGACCAACTGGTTTAAAACATAACACACACACTACCACTATTTCATTAAGTTTTAATGTATGGTATTATATAACTATGTTGTTTCTATCTTTTCGTAGTGGATAAAGGTACAGCATTTTTTCTGGTAATTAAAAAATCTTGTTATTCAGCGGTAATCATGGGGAGGCAGGAATTTCTCTGTCAGGAAGGGGGTTAGGAAAGGCTCAACAAAATATTCTGAGGGTTTGTTATTTTTATTTATTTTCATGTGTTGTTTTTTTCTTAGTTACTACAAGTTATTTCTACATACATACATTCTGTATAATCATACACTACCCTGAAAATTTACTCATTATTTAAGAGAGGTTGTTTATTTTTTGTATGTAAAAAATACATGATACGTGTCATTCTGGTTAAAATACTCCCTCCTAAATAAATATTCTGCTAGCTAGGCACATGATACTCACTCCAATCAGATTTTGAAACATATCCATCAATTTCAATCTGTGATGTCACTTATATTTTATTCCTGTTAATAGTTTTCCAAAAAACATTGCATCCTTTATTTTGGGGCAAAAATAGTGAATTACTGAACTGATATTAGAACAAGTGCAATTTAATGATTATTTAACGTTTGGCAAAAATGCATGGTTTTTCCGCAGTAGTCTAGATTTATTTAGTTTAATTTTTTTCAACTTAATTTGTAGAGTTTTTTTTTTATAATTTAACCAGATGGTATATATTGTTTTATATATACGTGTAAGAATTACTTCATTTTAAATATTGATTGTGTCTACGAAAACAATGAGAGCTAAGTGTAATTTTGAAGAAAATATTACACTTCAAAAAATATGATGAAAACTATTATAATTTTGAAAATGAGACGAAAAAATTACTCTTTTAAAAGTTCATCAAAAACTATTATAATTCTTAAAATAGGGTGAAGATAATTCGCCGCACATTTTAAAGATGTAATTTTCCTCGTCGCACATTTTGAAGATGTATTTTTTCTCGCGGTAGAAAATATTTTTCGTCGCACTTTTTGAGGAATCATTTTTTTCGTCGCAAAGTTTTAAAATGTACTTTTTTTCACCTCTCTTGTATAGCTGTAATAGTTTTCATCTTATTTTTTAAAGTGTTATTCTCGTCATCACAATATTTTTACTGTAATTTTTTTCACCGCACTTTTATTGTTGTACAAGTTTTCGTCGCAATTTTTGAAGCGTTATTCTCTTCGTCGTAATGTTCTGAAATATAATTTTTTTCACCAAAGTTTAGAAGCTGTAATAGTTTTTCCCGCACTTTTCAGTAAGAAATTTTTTCGGCGGATATATTATATACGAAAATTGTTTTCGTCGTATTTTTAAAATTGCAATAGTTTTCGCCGCACATTTTAAAGATGTAATTTTCCTCGTCGCACATTTTAGAGATGTATTTTTTCGTCGTATTTATTAATGATATAATATTTTTCGCCGAATTTAATAAATATGTATTTTTTTTTAGCCATTATGCCTATTTAGCATTTTAGTTTTCTTCGCATATATGATGAAATGATGATTTTTGCCGTGGTTTAAAGAACGTATTTTTTTCACCCCAAATCTTTAGACGCTATTTTTGTCGCCGCATATTTCAGCGTCATTGTCTTCGTGGACACCATCGATATATATTCTCAACATCAGGAAGTAATACTTCTTTAAAAACGGGTTATAATTTTTTTTAGTAGAGGACATAGGTTAAATAAGGGAGGTAGTAGAGGAAAAAAAAATTATAAATAGGTTTATGGAAATAACTTATTAAATTTTGTGATATTATAACGCTTTTTTCTTCTACTTTTTAGGGACTTTATAATGAACACAAAATGAAGTGTCACTCAAAATTATCACAATTTTTTGAAATATGTCCCGAGTGTAATGAGGAGTTCTTTACTTATCGAGAGTATTTTTATCATACAAAAATTCACAAATTCCATAAAAACATAAAAGATGGCAAGGAAAGGGTAAGTATACATCAATTTTAACATTAAAACTAATAATAATAATAGAATTATTCATTTGCTAACAGAATTGTGTATATATGATAAAGGCATATTAAAGGCAATGGTTTTCGGTGGAAAAATGAAAAAATATCAAGTTCAGCTTTCTTATTTTGAGTTGAACATGGGGAAAAAATTTAATTTTTTTGCGTAAAAATTTTTGTCACACATACAAAATGGTTTATTTCAAAATTAAACCTTTCTTAAAGTATATTTGTTGAAAGTACTGAAAGTAGTACATATCTTTGAAAGAAATACTATCAATTTTTAAAGTTTTGGCTTTATCCTAATACATTATAAAATTTTGTGGCTCTAGATCCTCCTTTTTTTTTTAAAGTTTAAGGTAATCATATAAATATAATTATTTTCATGTTTTTTCCCATTATGCAATTTTATTAATCTTTTGTATTATAATTCCGTTTGTTTTCCTTACATTCAAGGTTTGTAAGGTGTACTGAATAAATAAATAATATTCTATTGCAGAATTTTCATGATTTTTATGTGGGTTTTCTTCGAGGAAGTTGGAGGGGGTAATGGAAAGCTACAGAAATAAGCTTAAGGTGTAGACCAGGGGGTCGACAATTGGCGGCCCGCAGCCGTATCCGGACTGCGAAGGGTATAAATCAGGACAGTCTACTTGTATCCATTTATTTCTATTGTACAATATGTATGATGTAATATATTCTACGGTCCTATTTTAGTATACAAATTTGGTTTTAATTTATTTTTTGGACTCTCGAATGAAACATTTTAATGAAATTAATTGTCGACCCCTGATCTTAACATGTAGAAAATAAATATCATAAATTGACATAACGGGGCCATATGGATTCAGTACACAAAAAAATCCTTTTCCTTTATTAAACATGTAATTTTTCTATCTGTTCATCAGTGGCGGCTTTTCTTTAGGTTTGCGTAAGCCCAAAAAAAATTGTAAATTAAAATAAAACTTACTAATAAATATAAGTACAAATATATTTTTAATTAATGATTAAATTTAAATCAATTTTTTACCTAAATTACACGCGAACAGCAGTCAATTATTGAAATAATTTAACTTACTTCGCCCAAGTATCATTCATAATTTGTCTGTATTACAGTATTATGCTTGGAAACGTTATCGCTTTGCTGGTTTGCAATTTCAATGCAATCCAAGCTTGGAGCGCATATGGAGTTGCCTATCTAAGACGTGGAGATTAATTCAGTCTCATAAGCTTCATGTAGGTTGCAAATCGACTGCAAACCTACGTTTAGTTTGCCCGTCGATTTCGCAGTCGTAGGTGTTTTAGTTTTTTGTGCGGTACGCTATTGTATTTTTTTACGATTTGCGTTTTGGTTTTGGTAAATACAACAATGAATTACGTTCACAGTTTAATTACAGAGCCATTCTGTGGTCGGTCATTACTTAATAAGGCTGAAATAAAAAGGCTTGGAAGGCCTACCCCGAATTAAAAAATAGAACAATCCGTGTCTATCAAAAATAAGACGTTTACCCGGACCTTTATAATAAATATACGTGGCTTTGTAGTTGTGAAATTAAAAATGCGCTATTTTATTTCCTTGTTTATTATTTGGAGGAGAAACTTCTCGGATAAAAGTCGGTTTTACCGATTTAAATCATTCGGGGTACCGTATTAAAAAGTATACGTTTTACAATATTCACATTTTGGGACTGTTAACGTAGCTACTCAATTAAGCAGCGCTTATCGAAGAGATATTGAACTGCACAATAAAAAATTTAGACATAATAGATACATTTTAAACATTATAATTAATTGTGTTCGTTTCTGTGCAGCTTTCGAACTCGCTTTACGAGGACATGATGAGTCTACGTCTTCCTCTAATCCCGGAGTTTTTCGAGGTTTAATTTTAGTGCTGAGTTAGACGGTGCCCAGAAACAATATTTGAAAAAAGCATCGGGATTTAAAGGTACATTAAAAACCATTCAAAATGAAATTTTGTAACCAATGTTTATTGTATATCAAGAGGAAATTTGTACAGAAATAAAAGAAGCTGATTATTTGTCCATAATAAATGATGGAACTAGTGACGTATTGAATATCTTTTAAATGGCAATTGTCTTCAGATACATTGTAGGGGGCAAGCCGGTTAAGCGATTTTGGGATTTTTTAGAGCCTTTAGAACATGACGCAAAAACTTTGTCTTCTGTTATACTTAAAGAACTTAAAAGCACATCAAAGGTAATAAAAACAAACTCATTTCGTAAATATATGATGGTGCATCAGTCATGAGCGGCTCGTCGAATGGGGTGCAAGCAATTATAAAAAAAAACTATGAACATACTGCTTACGTGCATTGTTATGCACATCAATTAAATTTAGTAATTTTAATTGCTGCATCCGCTAATAAAAATGTCCGCATATTTTTTTCCAATTAACAAGGGATTTGTTCTTTTTTTTTCAAATGGTCCTCAAAGAACTGCAATACTAGATCAAATTGTTAACAAACGTTTATCTCGTTCGTCCCCGAGAAGATGGAATTTTAATTCCAGAGTTGTTTGTACCATGTTCAAATACAAAGACAGCATTCTAGATACAACGTGTAAAATTTTAGATGACAGTTAAAACGTTAGTACCACCAACCAATCATCAGAGTATGTCAAAATTCTCAAAAGCAAGTGTTTCCTTTCATGATTAAACTTATTTTATAAAATAATGCCTCAAGTTGATTTGTTATTTGGTAAGTTTCAAACAAGACAAATTGACGCTGTTATCGCAAATAAAAATATATTATCATTTGAACAAAAATTAGAAATAATATTACCTCAAACGACGTTGAACCATCTCTATCTACTTCAAAACGACGTAAGCTTGATGATTCCGCGGAGTTATCTCGGGAAACAAAAGTTTGTGATATAATTATTTGTCAAGCAAAAGAACGATTTAGCTTTACCGGCCATTTAGTAGCAGCCAGTCTTTTTTTTCGGAACGGTATGTCGAATGTAGTACATGTTTTCCCAAACAAAAATTTAAGGATATGATTAAAATTTACCCCTTTTTATCGAACAAAAACTCCAGAAAACAGAACTGACCGTCATATATGAAACTGAAGAATTTAGATCAATTTCGGGACTTTTTGTACTTTATGACTATCTTTTGCAAAACATCGAGATAAGTGAGGCATTTAGGGAAGTTCTAAAACTTTTTAAAATTTTAATTAATATTCCGATGGCATCGGCTGAAGCAGAACGGTGCTTTTCTACCCTCAAACGGATGAAAACGTGTTTACGGAATACTATGTGCCAAGGAAGACTAACTGCTTTGGCGATGCTTTCTAAAGAAAGGGATCTTATCGAAAGCATACCTGGTTTCAGTCAGTGGGGTATTGATAAGTTTGCTAATGCCAAAAATCGATGTATAGATTTTCTTTATAAATAATTCACACAGTAAGTTTACGTACATTTTGTTTTGTCTACTATATTTTTAAAATTTACTGCCTTATTTATGTTTAGTTATTTAAAATCCACCGCTTTGTTTCATATTAACTCAATTTTTATATACTTTTATTTTTTCATCCCCCGTGTCTATGTTATACATATCTATGTTTTTAATGTACCATTGGAATTGCAACCCCTACTTTCTTAATGCACCAGCCGCCACTGGTTTTTATACTAATAAACCCTTTTATTAATATTGCAAATTTATTTCTTATAGTTAGTGTTGTATGTAGTTTGTTGATTGTAAAAATGAAAATACTTTTTGTCCGTTTCTTTCCAGAAAAAAATCCTGGAACCGCCCTTATTATATATATATATATATATATATATATATATATATATATATATATATATATATATATATATATAATTCTTTTTTTTTAGTTTCGATATGACAAAGTTGCAATCAGAAAAGATAAACAAATAGAACAAAACGAAAAATATGAAATCTGTTGGTTGTGTGGGGAAGAAGTATTATGTAGCAAGGTAACAGAACATAAAAATAAACACGTGTTGATGACAGAAAAAGAACTGATAGAATGTGCTGTATCAAGAAAATTTCAGTGTAAATTGTGCAAGAACCGCTATACCAATAAAAAAGATCTCCTTGTTCATATGGATACCCATATGGATAAAACATTCGAATGTAAAAAAGGCTGTGGTTCCAATTATTTATTTTCTTATTATGGTTTAAGTCGACATGAACATAGGTACCATTCAGCGACCGAAGGTAATATAAACTTTAGAAAATGTTTCCTTTGTGGCCTCGATGTTTTGAAGAAAGAATATAGCAGTCATATAAACGATCATATACAAATGACGCCGGAAGAAGTTTTAGAATGTCAGTTATCAAACGAGTTTCCATGCAAGCAGTGTGACGCAAAATATACAATGAGAAAAAATTTATTAACTCATATAGATTCTCATATGGATAAAATTTATCAATGTACAAAAGGTTGTACTGAACATTTATTTTCTTATTACGGTTTGAAGCGACATACATGCAGATTTCACAAATTTAAAGACTCTAAAAAATTAAGAAAATGTTTTCTTTGTGGATTTACTATATTATTTAAAGATTACAATCCTCATTTATATGACCATTTACAAATGACCGAGGAGGAAATTTTAAAATGTCATGCTTTGAAAGAATATCCTTGCAAGCAGTGTAGCGTCGTTTTACCTACAAAAAATTCTTTAGTGAGGCATACTGTTTGTCATATGCCGAAAACACTACAGTGTGTTGCAGATTTAAATTGCCGATATACCCTTTATAGTTATGTGACTTTAAAGGCACACCAGCGGAGTACTCATGATAAATTTATTTGTAAAAAGTGTAAAAAGTCATTTAAAGGGTATCAAACGTTCAGCTCTCACCATCATAAAGCAGATTACTCAAAAAAAGTTAGGAAAAAGCTATTTAATTGTTTGTGGTGTTCTGCTAACTTTATCGACCCTTTAGCGATGACTAATCATTACAGAACTCATAAACTTATGGATTTTAGATGTCGTATCTGTGACAAAAGGTTTCCTAGAGCTGTCGATATCAGGACCCATATGAATAAGGTACATAAGCAAAAGTTTAACATGGAGGATTGTTATAGGTACCTTATAAACAAAACTGATTCTATTAATTCAATTTTTCTTTGTGACTGGTGTAAAGTTAGGTTTAACACAAAATTGGCTTTAACGAAACACATGAAAATACATACAGGGGCTAGATATGAATGTAAGAAATGTAAAACGTCGTTTTTAGGAATCCTCGAGTATGTAAACCATATAAAAAGTAAAATTTGTACTAGGTGGGTCGTCGAAGCTCTAATTCCTGAAGTAAAGCATTTAAATTGCATTTATTGCCAAAAATCTTTTTCCGAATATTCTGAGGTAACGGAACACATCGTAGGACATCATTTAAAAGAACGTTATCCGTGCAAATATTGTGAATCGGTTCATTTGATAGAATCACTCCGCACTCATTTATGGAAAATGCATCCAAGAAAAAAGAAATATTGTTGTATCGGATGCACAGTACCTTTTATGACATTTAAGGCTTATTTGCAACATAGAAAAGGATGTAGTGAATTTCCATTATACAAAGAGCAAGTGGTAGGTCCAAAAGGCGCAACGGAACAAAATACTGAGATTATTAGTGGCACTGATTATGAAGAAAGTGTTAATATTCTAGAAAATATTGTGGTTCCTGTATATGGAGATTATTTCAAACATCAAAACCACACAAATGAAGACAATTTTGACATTATCAATGACAATGGTGCGGATTTTTATGATGTTCCAGAAAAAGTAGTAGTAAGTGCAGATGGAAATATAGTTCTGTCGAATAATTATAAAGATGTTAATGATTCAGTTTTAGAAATGGATGTAGTGGATATAACTTGTTTAAAAGATCTAGAATAAGATGAATATTTTTTTATAATATTTATAGAATAAATATTATTCTCTAGACCATTTTATTAGATTTATTTATAAAAAATATACGAGTTTTCACTTTCTTCTCTATCACTTTGATCACTGATAATCGGCTTTAAAGAACAGCCATATTTTTGGTGGCTTCTATCCAAAGTCCATAATTTCTCTTAGTGACTCATTTGATACTGGTCACCGAAGCGGCGGAATAAAAATCTCATGCAGCGATAAGGGATTGAAAACTATACCGCTCTATTAACAGAGCAGAGACTCTTTTAGACGTATTGTTGTCATATTTCGCGAGCTTTAAATAGCAATCAGCTGATAGTATTTAAAATACCATGGCAATGTTGACCAACTTGTACTTGGCTTCTTATCGCGAAGATAATGGATGTGGCAACACACATACACGGAATATCCATCTTGAATAGACTTGAAAATAAACGTCCCGACTGGGTTTTCGCATTGTTTGAATATTTTATTGATTTGTGGATAGGTTCTGTGAGTTCACATTCTAATTACTATACTTTCGTTGTATATAGATAATGTGTTGTGTAAAGAAAGTGTATTATAGTGTTTTACAATGTATATTTGGTGTATATATTTATGGTAAACTATGGATATGAACAAACCTTCAATTAGTGGTTCGCCTACAAAAAAAAATGTCAGTTGGCGTTAAAAGAACGAATAATGTTTAAAAATGTTTACCATGATATTCGGTAACGAAACCCTGAAGTAACCACTTTGAATGTTATAGAAATATGTGGCACTTTAAGAACATTTTCTTCGCGCACGGTGTTCAGGGTTTTAAATGATCATTATAAAGAAGACGACCAACAAAAAGCAAAGCAGACTAGAGGACCGAAAAAAATAATCCTAGACGATGACACAAAATACGTCATTCGCCGCAAAGTTCATCGTTTCTTTTTTAAAAATGAAATACCAACATTAAAAAAAAAATAAGACAGAAATTAATAACGATACATAGTTATTATATATGTATTCTCCTTTTAAGCAGAGAAAAGGAAAGAATATATACAAACAGGTTATTTCCTGCAAATACCACCCTGGCCCTCTCTCCATATGCGCTTCGATCCCCTTATGATCTCGTCAGTGGAGCTGCATCGGACCGAGAGCAACATTCGCAGGAAATAACTGATATATGAAATATAAATTCTAAGGTATGTCGGTCGGATATTGCAAACCTGCCACCTACCGACCTCGATGTCAGACTGAAAAATATCGCCAGTCGAATGACATCTATGAATCACTGGAGTAGTGAGAAATTTTTAAGAAAATCATAATTTCAGTAGGAAATAAAAAGATTTATCTGCCGTATTTAAATAGTTGTTATATATGTAATTCCTCTTTCAGCAGTGACACACCTGAAGAGTCATCTTTTTAAGATCGGTGTCGTAGACGACCCGACGTGTAGATGGTGTTTGGAGGAGGATGAAACTGTTGACCATGTCCTCAGAGAGCGCCCAGCACTCAATTGACTGAGACAGAGATATTTTGGAGATACAATTTTGTTACAGGAAGCAGTTAGGCAAATTCAATTAACGAGGCTGTTTGGATTCGCAAAGGCGACCGGCCTCGAATGACCTGCAGTTATGGTGAGATGTAAGGGGCTCAATGAGGTTCTTGTAGTAAGAACATCCTACTGACTTCTTCTGTACGCACTGTACGACGTCTCTGTGGATGCGTATTATCATTTAGAGTAAACGTGGTGCGAAAACGTTCCATAGTTAATTGAATTAATTGCTCTGATGGACGATTATGTTGACCGTAAAATGGACGTAGTGCGCGATACGTATTTCGAACAGAACCATGATTTTCAAAATAAATTTGCACAATTTGGAAGCGTTGTTTAGGCGTCAGTCTATTCATGTTGAAATGCCAAACCAAACTAAACATAAATCACTTGACAGCTGACAAAATGGCCGCCAGTTAAAAAAGTGTTGCCAACTCAAAGTTCTATACCTCTATAAAAAACACCCTATATAATTAAACATATACTAATTTGCGTTTCAATCATTTTTCCCAGTACACGAGGAGGGACTCTTGCTGCATCCAGCCCAGTTTCTTACATCCCACGATTAAACTACTATAGTCTCAAGTGAACCAGTAATGAATCTTGACAACAGTGGGCCTCGGTGCAATACATGTTTGTGGGCTCTTTTTTACTTAAATTAGTCAAAGTTAATTTTTTAGAAATGACTTCACACGAATTATTTGCTTTGTTCGGGATCTCCGAGCAATGCACCGAAATGCTCGGTCATAAACTGAAGAAGACATTGTTATGATCACTTTTATCATCATGATACAGGACGAGTTAGCCACATAAGGTTCAAATGAACACTTTCACTTTGATTACACTGGACAACAGCCAAAATGTATCTAAAATAAAATCGACTTAATTTTATCATTTTTGGTGTGCTAAAACCGAAACTAAATTTATCTTTTTAAAATTAGTGCAAGTTTTAGAGATACGTGATGTCATGTATCCCTACATATTAACAATGTAATCGCAAAAATGCAGGTGGTATATTTGTATTGTTAATAAAAAACTTGTTCTTGAAAATTGCAACTAAGTTCTTAATTTCATTGTCATTTTTGTGTTCAGCGTCCCAAAATGAACAAAAAAATGCACTTTTCATAAAAGATACAACAAATAAACTACAATTTGTTGCATAGTGTTAATGAACTCTAAAGAAAACGGTCATTCTTTAGATTCAATTATCATGATCAAAATGATAGAAGTGGGAGTGTGAACTTCGTGTTCTTTTGATTAGACATTTAGATACTATTTTGGCTGTATTCTTTTGAGTAATTATCAATTGATCAAAGTGAAAAAAATGTAACTGATAACTTCATATTCTTTTGAATATGAATTTACTTGTTATTGAAGTGATCATGACACCTTCTTCTGGATACCCTTTCTGGATTAAATGGCTTGGTTTGAGCCAGATTGCCTGAATGAGTTACACTGCCCAGCTTCCCTCTCCCCCTACTGGGGTTTTCATGGCTTGTTACGAGTCAATACTCCAGCTCAAATGATAGGACCCTCAGATAACCGAGTATGTACCCTCTAAAGTCTCTAGCTATACATTTTTAAGCTTCGAACATACTCCTATAGAATTAGCATAACGTCAGAACTAGGGCCCGGTTGTTTGAACGCTGAATAACGTAATATTTTTATTTATATTTGAAAAAGTGTTTATAAACAGTAGATACTTCATGTCTTGGTACCAAGGAACTTGGAAGGAATAGGAAAACCACAAAAATAGGCTAAATGCGTAAAAAAGTGTTCCACCATGCAGAAAATAAATGTCATAAATTGACATCGACTGGCTATGTGGAGCAAGCGCAAAAAGAAATTTCGTAGTAAATTTGTTGCATGAAGTTAACAATGTGAGAACGGGAAACCAGGGCTGGGTTTGCGACATGATCGGCGCTAGTGTCTAGTTTTTATCATTTTTTTCATTTCATTTTTTTTTGATCAGAAATTAATTATTTTAAAGTTAAGAACGTACATGGAAAACACTTTACTTAATAATAACATAAAAGAGGAGTAACATATAGTTAATCCCTATGTCCAGATCCTTTTCAACATTGTAGATAAGATAAGATTTTATTTAGAATTATGTTTAAATTTCTTTTAAGGTAGCGTTTATTTCATTAGTCGTTTTATAACCTGAACTTTAAATTGTAATTTTTCAATATAACAACACAAATAAGAGGTTTCTCAAATCCAGTCCTGTCCCTTGACCTACTGCGCAAGTGCAGCATAGCCACATTGAGGGGAGTACCACGGATTTCTAAAAATAAATGGATGACAGGTGGTAATGGAACTATCAAACGAAAAATGTCCGGAGTATGCTCTGCGCCATTTTGGGTAAAGTGACATTTTGGCACGTAAAATTAACCGTCAAAAGTCAAAAGATAGTGTCATTGTTGTTATTATTGTGAAATAATCTTTGTTTTTCCTTGGATTAAATTTATTTTAAATAACTTGATAACCAAGTAATATGCACCAAGCCATCAGTCAAATATTTAGGTGTAAATATAGACCACAAAATTATCTTCAATTGGCACTTTGGAACTGTTAAACAAAAAATGTATACAAAGGGCCAAATACCTTAGGAGTCTAATATACAAAGAAAAAGGCATATCAAGAAATACAACTCATATATACAAAGCAATGTACTGACTTTAATAGGAATACATACCTCCTATATACAGTAATTGCAGGAAGCCAGCACTCATAAAACTTGAAACGGTAGAAACCACTGTTCTATGTAGTATTACTAAAATCCATCGTCCTAGCTATCCATCAATCAATTATTGTATGAATTCACTAAACATCTAGCCGATTATTGAAAGACTTCCTGTCCTGACAAGTAAGTTTGAAAGAAAACCTGAAACTTGACCGGTGATAGAGGAACTGTGTATGACCCGGGGCCGGAACCATAGGCCAGCCCGAAGACCCCCCCATTAATGATTCTATTCAACCTTTAATATACTTTTTTTTTTTATTTTGTGAAGATTTGTAGGGGCTTGAAGACCAAACGTGCTATAAATAAGCTTTTTATTCTGAAGGACCTCGTTTGTTGGCTTGTAAGGTTCAAATTTATACGTCCTAATAAATTATAATCAATAATATTTATTTAGTTGTAGTGTAGTATAGTGTTTAACACAGTCTAAGGAAGTAAAATGTTGCATTTAACATTATTTGAATATAAAATTGAATGTTACTTATTTAAATAAAAGTTTTAAATATCTTACAAATTATTACTTCTTAAATTTTTTATAAGTTGTGTTGATGAAAACAATTATGTTACACTTAACTGTTTCAAAGTAAGATACTCGACCGTTTGGGGGATATAGGAACACAAGTGTTTATGTTAAATCCATAATTAGAACTAGCCGTAGGAAAACAATTTTTAAACAGCACGCTCATACTATTGAGATATGAACAGAATTTAGTGTAATAATTTTGTATGTCTATAATCTCAAATTTACTTGAAATTTGCGAAACATTCAACTTTCTGAGGAAATTTTAATTAGAAAATAACGGGGTACTACCTAATTAACATTTCAACTGTTTTTTCAAAAAATAAATCGTTTTGAAAAAACGGTTCGTCAACATATTGCTTTTTTTAAGGACTAGTTATTTTTAACAACCAAAAATATAATAAAAATTTTTAATTTATTTTTACGACCGACCAATAGTATGACAGACGTCCACACTTAACAATCAATTGACACAAATTGGATAAGTTGGTTGGGGTTATAACGTAATACTGTCATTTTATCTCTTTCTACCATTCGTTTCGTTCAACTACTTATGTCGATGAAATTTCGGAAAGGTACGCAAATTGCTTCAAACCTTGTGAGTGGGAGGTAAACGATTACGTTTAGTCGTTATAATTTTTCAGTGGCGACAGCGTATTCACTGTTGTTATAACTTCACCTTACCCAAAATGGCGCATAGCATGGTCCGAACATTTTCTGTTTATTTGACGATCAGTACATATACTTTATAAGTGCGTGGGGAAGTACAGAGTTACATGAGGGAACCAAATTTAGTTTAGGGCATTCTCCTTCCTTTTACCCCTTCCAACTTCCTTGCTTGGCACACGCATACCGATTTTATGCTATCCTTTTCTAATTACATTATTTAAAAGAATATCATATGATAATCGATACTTTAATTCTAGAAATAAATTTATGGTTGCCTAAATTATTATTATTGTTATTTTCAATATGTAAACAATTTCTAACAATATTTACCAATAAAAATAAGTTTTTAAATCATCTTTTTGGTAATATTAATTGCAAACTTCGCATGTAGAGTAATTTCTAACACTTAAAAGAGTCACGACAAGTAATTAAATTGAAAGAAAGGTAAGTAAACATGTTTATCTCTGTCAAACATCAAAAAAAGCCTCTTCCCACCGACTATAAACAGCCATCAAACAAATCTATTGTTTAAATCTATAGGGTATGATCGAAGTTTTTAAGTAAACAGTTAAATTTAAACAGGTCAATGCATGAAACTACCGAATACAGATTCAACTGCCCGCCACAAGAATATCACTCTCTTTTAATACGCAGGGATCTGATTTGTGGGACTAAAGAACTCTTTCTTCGTAAAGCATGTAGCCACGTACGAATTTTCCCCCATGCGCAATAGGACTCTTCCTATAAAAAGCGTTCCCTCCTTACATCGTACCTTTAGTCATACTCCCCCTTCCGTCGTTAAAAGCCCACACCACGTTTTTTCTTACTTTTTATAAGAGCACATCCACGCACATGGCTTCTTGAACTTGACTATAAGGGAACAATGGCTGTTTAGTTAGAGCCAGAGCTACCCTTCAGGATAGATTACTCACACTCCGTTTTGTTGACAAAACGTTGGAGATTCTCGGGTTGTCGAATATGTACCTCCGACTTTTGTAAATTCTTGTCACTTGTGCGACTGGCCATGATCAATGGATGAATCTGCTGGAAGTAGAGATGACTGCACGTCACAAGTATGTGTTAATGTGTCGAAATCCGATTGGAAGGGTAAAATTACCCTTCCCACCGTAGAGCACGGAACCACGCACAATCTTCCCCCTTCGCACAATAGGACTTTCCCTATAACGAGCGATTCATCCTTACACCGTATATTCAGGTCGGACTCCCGTCTTTGTTCTTAAACTGTTAAACCACGACTTTTTCTTGCTTTTTGTATGCGCATTCCAGCTCACATGTTGTCAGTTTGAAAATTAAAACGGAAGTCGAAGTGGCTGCTTGGAAATAGAATTTTATCAAAAAGTAGGGTTATGTAGAAATAAAATAAATCAAAATAATATATAGTTGAACCGCTGTATATCTTTACGTCAAAATTTGACATATGCATCAAACTAGTGACATTGTTTTTTTGAGAACTGTAACAGGGTCGGAGTGGCTCATTCTACTATTTTTTTTTTAACAAGAAATTTGTCGAATAGTTTATAAGCAAGTTTCACAAACTAAATATCCTTAAAAAAGAAAAATGTTATACACAAAAATTTTAAAATCGAAGTTTTTCCTTCTGTTTAGACATATCGATAATTTTATATCCCATTTGTATAGGGCTATTTAATGAAGGGGTTTATGTGCTTATAATGGGTTTGATATTTTAAGTGAAATTTTAAATATGAGAGATTTTAAAAGCGGATTAAAATTTCCTCTTTTATATTACTACACTAAGAGATGTACTACTGCTAAAAATAATTTACTTTACGTATTAGTACATTCTTTAATAAGCATTGCCTTTTTAATATGTTGTTAGCTGATAATTTTGAAATTGTAGAAACTATTGTACTAAAAATTTTAAACACACTCTTTTTAATTTTGGGATTAGTAGGCTGATGTCTGAAGGTACAAGTGTGGAGTGCTTATGTGTATGTTCATTTTTATAAGTGAACCTATGTTGTTGGCATGTTTCACCTATGAAATTTATGACAATAAAAGCTTTATTTATTTATTTTATAAAGTAAATCGTTTATATTCTAAATTATTGGTAACTATTTCGGTAACAGAAAAAATTATACGCAATTTGTTGATAAAGTTCTATTTTTATTATAATACTCCAGTTAGGTATAACAATATTAGGGTAGTCTAACTGAAAACTAAAAATAAATTGACTATTCTAATAGAATCGGAACTAAAAAATAGTATTCTTAGAAACAGTGGGTAAGTATACAATATTCTAGTAATTATTCAGTGTTTTATACTTAATGACTAACTTTATGATTTCTGACTGCAATAAATGAAGTAGTTAAGCTGCAAAAATATTGAATAAAAATAATTATATAATAATTAATCATCTTCATCAAATAGCCTAGTTTTCTTAAAAAGAAATACATAAATTTAAAAAAAATGTATGCTTCAATAGATAATAGTTAACACAACGCACGACTCATGGCTTCGAGTCTTTTACTGACTACATTTCAAGATTCCTCATGCCCTATCCTCACAGATAAATTTATAAACATATAAATGTGTAAAATAATGAAAGGGGTTCGGTCCAGGGCATCCAGATCTAAGGCCCCAATATTGCATCAGGTTCACTGAAATAGAGTAATACATGCATAAAAAATAATACAGACATGGAACAATAGAAATCGTAAGTGAACTAATTACAATTAAGATTAATTATTTATTTATATACCTAACACTATTTTCAAAAATTATAGGTATATATACAATATCCTAGAAATGATAAGTATTTTATATTAAATTATTGTAACTTTATGATCTTTGACTGCAAAAACTAAGGTATTCAAGCTACAAAAATATTGAATAAAAATATAAATAATTAATTAGTTTCTTCTTCATTAAATAGCTAGTTTTCTTAAAAATAAATAAACAAATTTAAAAAAATGGGTGCCCCAAAAGGTAAGATTTAATACATCGCACGACTCATGGCTCTGAGTCTTTTATTGACCTCATTTCAAGATTCCACATGCAACATCCTCACACATAAATGTATAAGCATATAAACATGTAAAATAATGAAAGGGGCTCGGTTGGGGGCATCTAGATCTGAGGCAAAATCTAGGGCCCCTATGTTGCATCAAGTTCACTGAAACAGAGTAACACATATATGAAAATAATACTGCCATAAAAAAATAGAAATCGTAAATGAACTAATTATAATTAAGATTGATTATTTATATATAATAAATATAAAAAAAATGATACCATACTCTTTCTTGTTTTATATAATGCCATGGGCAAAAGAAAAAAATATCCTATATAGAAATGGAAAAAGAAAAGAAGTGCTTAAAAAATGCCAATAAAAAATTTAAGTTAAAAATTTAGAAAATATGTAAAAAAGAATTTTATGAGAATACTTTAGAAGTGGTGAAATTTTTATGTATGAAAATGCCAAAAGAGATTAAAAAAAAACACAAAAGAAAATTATTAAAAATGTCTGTACATCCACATATTATCAAAAACTGAAAAGAGGATTAAGGGTCAAAATGACTTCTCTTATTCTGAGGAATCGCTATCACTCTCACCAACATGAATAATAAGTGGCTGTAAAGGAACTCGAATTTTCTTTTCAATTTCCCACTGCTTTTTAATAATATTATTTGTGTGTTCCACATAGTTAGCCCAATTCTGTTTTGTCACTGTTCCTAACGCCTTTTTCCAAGCCTCTATTGGTTCTTTAACTTGTAGAATCAGTTGGTCATAATTTCTCTTTGCCTGACTCCATACCATTTCAATTGGGTTAAAATGGCAATGGTATGGAGGCAAGCGTAAAACTTTATGTCCAGAAGATTCTATTAGCTCATCTACTACAAAGCATTTTGCAGGCTTTGGTACCCGAGATATCAAAGACCACAAAGTATCTTTTGTAGCATCTTCTCCAAAGTTGATATATTTTTCTTTCAGCCACGCTTTCATAGCATCCTTGTTCCAACCCTTTGTTGGCCATTTTTGAAGTTGCCTACTATGATAGGAAGCATTATCTAAAACAATTAAAGAAGGTGTTTCCAGTTTTGGCAAAAAATCTTTTAACCAAGCTTCAAAGTTTTCCGAATTCATTTCTCCATGGTAATCTCCAGTTTTTGACTTTGATTTAAAAATCAGCATTGCATCTTCAACGAATCCATTTTCATTTCCTGCATTCAGTACTATGTACCTGAAAAAAAGTAGAGTAGTATGTGGCAGTACAAATTATTTGAAATATTTTGCAGAAACACAAATTGGTCTTAACCAACGGAAGCTTTCATGGTTTTGGTCAATTGAGAAATAGTGGTTCTTGAGTTTAGACCAAGTCAAATTTGAATTGTTATGCAACTTTTTACCTAGATTGCTCGAAACATCTTCAGGGATCTTCATTTCACGTAAATAGAACACGGAATATTGCATGTGTTGATGGTCTTAGTTAAAGGATAATATCAAAATTAATTTATTTTTCTCAATTTTTATGTCATTAATGCCTTGAAATTGGAAAATTTATTTCATCTGTTTATTTTTTAGAAATATAATGTATTGTTAAAAATATACTGTATTATACCCATTTTTGGTTTATTTTTAAGCACCTTTATGTTGTACAAATTATGGGTGAGGAGTGTGCAATTAAATAAGTATAATACTTATTTCAAATCGGCTTTTTTTAGCACAATAAAACATGATACCATTTCAGCAGTTTCGATTGGCAAAGCATTGACTCGCCTGAGAACTCAGGCAAGAACACTGACGTACCATATTTTAATATAAAAATATTAGTTTCGCGATACAGATTTACTTCACGTTTCAGCAAAATACCTGTAAGCAGTTTTTATCTTTTGATAATATATTTTTTTTTCATAATTTTTAACGCCCTGTATTTTGAAAACGAAATATTTTAGATATATGTTTATATCAAATTCTTTTATAAAGCCGCTTAAGAAATCACAAGATTTTTTTTTTGGATTTCTGGAAAGCCTGTATCAAAGTAAGATGATCATTATTATTTTGTAAAATTTAAATTAAATTATTTGGTTAACTTTCATTTATTAAGGAAACATTTTTATCATATTAAGTAAAAATTTTTCCTAAAAAAGTTCAAACTTGTTTGATAAAACATACAGAAATTAAAGTAAGAAATTTCTCAATCTCCCCAGGAAATAAAGTATTAAAGTAAAAATTTAATATTTAACATCCTGCTAATAGGAAATGATCCAAGGATTATTTAAATAAAGCTTTTTGCAACCTGTTATAGATGAAAAAAATTTAAATTGTGTAAGTGCAAATAACAGATATATTACCTAAATCCCTCCCCAGATATTTTTCGTACTGATCGAGTGCTATCGTCCTGCCATGATCGTCTGTGGGTGCCATTTTGAAAAATCCATGTCTCGTCTATAAAGACTGGCTCAAATTTATTTTCCCCTTTTTCTTCGTTCTTTAAGTACTGTTCAAGAAAGTCTCTTCTCATTTTCTGAATTTGTGGTTTCTCCATTAAAGCTCTACGTGGGTCATCCTTCCTATATAAATATATAAATAAAAATGAAATGTGTATCCTCCAAAAATAAATTACACAGGTCTCCTGTGAAAAATCCTGCTCCCTCAAGAAGTCCTATAAAAAACACAAAAAAATTAACGCTTTATATTTTACATTTATCGATATAAAAATATTTAAATTAAGTTGTCATCTGACAGTATCTTACGGTCATTATTTTGACCCAATTGCAACTGCTTTATATTTGTATCTAACATTTATTTGTTGTATGTAAATGATTGTTTACCTGTAGATAAATCCTATTTGCTTTAGTAATATGCCTAGACTTGTCCTTGCTCCATGGTATATTTCTTTTGCCTTTAATCGTTCCAACAATATTGAGACTGTTAATGAGGTACCTTCACAAATAAAAAATTGTTATGAAGAAATGACGAAATCTTGATATTCTATTTAATTTAGTAAAATTAGGTTTACTTTTTGTATTAACTACAAATATTTTTTTGGGTTTTTTTTATTTTTAAAACTTATATTTTCATTATACATACACCTTGACGGGTTAGAAAATGTAAACAAAACAAGTTAGAATAAAATATAACATATAAAATTTTTTAGAAATACTTACCCTCAGAATACATCATATATATTTCATCTCTAATTTGTAATTTTGTTGCTTCCGGCGTATCTTCAGTTTTTGGTCTCTTCCTTTTTCTTGTTTCCTTTATTGTTGTTATTGGGACATTTAGGAAAGTTCTCACAGTTGTATGGGATAAGTGTAAGCATTGGGCAGTTTCCTAAGTTGTTTTAAATTTTTATAAAAAAAAATTGCAATTTAATTTCTAATTTGAATTTTAAAAATTCATAAAGTTGATTACCCAGATCTTCCCTTGCTACTTGTTTTAATTAGTAAATTAGCCTGTAAGGAAAATTTTTTAAATGTACATATTTCATACTATAAACAAATATTTTTAAAGTGATTTTTGGATAAATGATTAGGGGACACATAAACTAGATTTAAACTTAAGAATTCTAAAAGTAATTTTTCTCTTATTGACAATTATACCAGCTATATAAAATTTTGAAAAATATATATTCCGGAAACGAAAAGTAAACAAAAACTAATTAGATGAAACAATCCTGTAACAAGACAAAGTGAAAAAAATGGAAGTTAATATATTCCATGGGATTTATCCGTATTTTCAAAATATTTTTAAGGTACTTGCTTACCTGAATTATAGCATTTAATATTTTACGAACAAGAGGTTGTTGGTAGATGGAGAAGTTTAATTTTGAATTTACACTGTCATACGTTTTCAGGATTCTTGGGTAATGGAATTTAATAATCATATCAACTGAATATGTATAATTATATCAGAATAAGTCGGCACATGGGTGGAAATTTAAGTTAAAATCAAAAATAGTGATTTGGCTTAAAAAAAATTGTTATACGAGTTCAACTGAGCAATTAAAGCACATCAAATTAATGATGAAGGAAGTTCTGGGTGAACAAATTTACTAATATTTTTATATATGTATATTGATATAATTTTATTGACAAATGTGCAGTCACTAAGGTTTCACATTTTATTTTCAGGGTATTGTTCCTTTGTAGTCAGAAGTATGTTTTACTAAAACTGACAAACATTTTAAACACTTTCTGAATCACTTAAAAAACAAAAGTTAGAAATAAATATGACAAAAAAATGTTATGTAGTAGAAAATAAATAACAGTAGGGCTGGAGTCAACTATGTTGTTTTTAAAATCAACAATTCAATTTCTAAAAAGTGCGACTAATAACAGTTAGGTATAAAAATAAGCATAACCCAAATTTACCTCTATAGGATTACAATTAGGCAGCTTCCTTTTAACATAATCGTGAGTAAATTTAATCCAATCTTGGGCTATAGGACAGCTTCTTATGTGGCGGAATTTAGGACTCTGCATACTTGAAGAAGAAGGGTGATTCTCCATATCCTAAAACACAAATGTAAGTCGCTAAAAGTGGCCTCTTTCATATAGATTATAGGTTGGAAAAATGATAGGATCCTGTATACTAGAGAGTACATTATACTAAGAATGGAGCTACGATTTTGTTTTCTTTTCCAAAAACTACCTTAAAGTACTCTAATAATCTCCTAAATCTTCACTAAATCCAATAAATACCTAGAAATCTAAAACGTTCCCTGTAAAAACAACTAAAAAATTTGTGCATGTGTACTATTTTGTTCATCTTGTTATTTTTTTCTTCCAAAATTAAGCATTTCAGGCATATGTTTCAAGGAACAGTTTCCCTTGTTTTCAGCTATTGTATTATTCTTTGTTATAATATTTTAAATATTTCTAATTACATTCTGTAGAAGCTGTATTAACTAATCATAGTGTACACATGAGTTTGAAATACTGTGTATTTTCATAAAGCTCTACAGAATGTTGCTTAACGTTTTCGAAAGAGATACTATATACAAGAAAAAACCTCTTTATTAGTTACTTACCGGTATATCAAGCTGATTAAAATTATCCATATGTACATCCATATCCAGTTAGAAAACCTAAATAAATCCAATAAAAACAAGCACTAGTAAAGTGTTTTTATTATAATAACGATAGTCTAAAATTTATAGGCTATCAAATGTTTAAAGTCACAAACACTAAACACTACAATATTAAATAGCGGCACAAAGTGTCTAAACTATTTTATATCGTAATATAATAAAAATATCGCAACGTTGTCGACAAAAATGCCTTTAATAATATTGTTTGCCGTTATTATAGAAGGACAAAATAAAGACACAGTTAGTCTGAGGCAAGGTTATGTAAATAACAGCGGCTTTCTTTTCTGTTCCTTGCTCCTGACCTGTGATATCTTTTATCTCTTTCATTATTATTAAGAGAAACAAGGAGGGAAAATCATCAGTTTTTTCCGATTTATGTTATGTCTGGAGTAGATACGGAGTAGATAAGCGTGTTAACGTTCATATTTTTATACAAATATTAATGGGATATTTTGAAGAATTATAAAATTTTAGATAATAAAACATGTTAAAAATTATGAAATAAGTATAAATGTTGTTTCAATTGTAAAAATAACTTATTTTTCTCTACTCCGAGAGGAGGACAGAAAATCGAAATGAACGACCCTAGTTATATTTATGAGGAACATTTTTTTTTGATGTATGGCAACTAAAAACCGTTACAATTACTAAATTTTTAAAGATATACAGCGTTTCAAGCATATAAAATAAGTACCGATACGGCTCGTAAAAGCATTGAGTATAATGTGGTCTCAACATTATAAAACAGTCATATTAAAGTCGTATAAATTCATCTCCATCTCTCAAAGTCATATAAGCGCAAACGCTAATTACTTTCATTTTATTGGTTATTTTCCAAAAAAAAAGTAAATTACCGTCAAATTGTTATAAAATCTTATTGTATTAAATAATGAGCATGATAAAACTTGACTTAAAGATAATTAAACATCACTATAACCTAACATTTTGTTTAGAAAATAATTGCCGTTAAAACAAACGCTTTCATTATTGGCCACATCAATAACGCTTTTTCGTCTGGTAATTATACACTAAAAAGGGGATTTATATACATCTGTCCTTTAACTTTGGGATCAAAGATTGTTCAACATGCTCATTAAGTATTTTATATGTATATGCAAAATAATTGCCCTGTTTTTTTGATCGGCATGTTTTTATTAAAGAAATAGAAAAGAATAATAATAATTAGGGTGCCTTTTTTAAATAGGCGTAATTATTGTTTAATTAAAATATTATTTTATATTTTATAAAATATGGAATAATTCCTCATTTCACGTGTAGGAAATTGCCTAGATTGTACAAAGATAGGTTTACATCTAAAAGAAAAGAAGTTAAATTCGATTGCTATTCCGCGAGTATTTCGAATGATTAATGTTTTGTATTATCTATTTACATGTACCGATTGAACCATAATGTAAATAGGCTCTTAGAGCCGTTTTACACACACAAGAATTATGGCCAAAATTTATCTGATAATTATGTTGAAAT
This sequence comes from Diaprepes abbreviatus, assembly GCA_034092305.1. Taxonomy (NCBI): domain Eukaryota; kingdom Metazoa; phylum Arthropoda; class Insecta; order Coleoptera; family Curculionidae; genus Diaprepes; species Diaprepes abbreviatus. The sequence goes on along the minus strand of JASJET010000159.1, from coordinate 2,056,728 downwards.
TTTTCATAAAACTAGTTTGCTGTTTTACACATCAAAGAATTATTGTGAAAATTTTCGGCATATAAATATAGAATGTGTTCTATATTTTTATGACTAAAATGCAGAAAGTGCGCGAAAATCGACGCAGAATAAAATATGTGAATTGACAACCCGTGTTTGGTAATCAACTTTATTTCAATGTTTATTCATTATTTCTTGCGCAAAATATCCCTTATTTTGTGGTTTTTTGATTATATATGTTTGGAAACTTTCATATTCATGACATTTTAAGGTTATTCCCAGATTATTTAACTGCTCGAACGTCACATGTTATGAAAATACGCATGAGCACCGACAAAATTACCACCAAAATTATATTCAGATTTCTTGTACGTATCAAACAGAGTGGAATATTATTTTAAAAATTATCTCCAAAGAATTTTCGGCAAAAATTTGCTGAAAATTTTGGTTATAATTTTCGGAATAATTCTTGTGTGTGTAAAACGGCTCTTAGTAGGGAATCTTCTATCCTCGTCTTGCAATTCCTATTCTCTTCCACTGACCCGAACTAACCTTTTTTGTTCCAGGCTTCCTCTTGGAGGTCTGGACGTACCCTTAGTATTTAATGATTTTTTTAATGTGAAATTTAAAAAATTAAATAATAAAAAATGAGTTTAAAAAATATTAAATCTGAGCCTTCAGATAACATTTCTGATACAAAAACTGTACTATTTGATAATTTGCAAGCAGCACATGGAAACGATCAATCTTTACAAGGACCTGAAATTATAAAAAATAGTTCAAAAACGGAATATTTAACAAAGGATTCTGACCAGGATGGTCTTTATCAGGTATATTACGTCCCTATTTATTGATTTTCAATATTTTATGTTATATTGTCATTTACTGTTTTGGTATATTTGTCCTTGGTGATTTGAGTAGAGACTAAAAATAACCTCGGGAACGTTTTATCTATTATAGTTCAACTGTTGATTCTGAACCCTTAGAATATAAATAGCCTGATTTATCTATATGCATGAAAATATGTTCGCATTAAAGTCTCTTTCTTTTAAATATATATTTTTTAGTGTGATGATTGTCCGAAGTTATTCTATGCATTTGAGTTATATGAAATACACAGATACATTCATTATCCTGTTGGAGACTGTCCACACTGTAAGAGATCCTACAAAAGTGCAAAACCATTTGGGGATCATATTGAAGATCATATAAAAAATCACATTAAATGTGAGTACTGCCCGAAAATATTTTTTATGAGAAAGTCCTATATTGGTCATATTGCTCAACACAAAAGGGAGGATAGAATCTTTGTATGTGGCTATTGTAAGAAGGTATGGTTTTGTATGTTGAAAGATCAAGTTTATGTAGTAGATATAGATAATAATGTTTATTTTATATTGCAGAATTTTCCTACTAAAAAACAACTTACATATCATGAAAGAGTTCATACGAATGAAAGACCTTACAAATGTGATCAATGTAACAAAACTTTTAAACAGAATGGTTCCTTGAAGACCCATATGAACACACATATGGAAGAAAAACTGTATACTTGCCATGTAAGTGATTTTTGTTCCGTACTTATTTCAGTTAAGTGGATTCTAGGAAAACGACGGGTTCTTGAAAGAATTTCAACACTTACCCCCTATTTCAAGCTGGTAGAAGATGATTCTGGCCTTTTTCCACTATTGTTCTCTACTTGCCTGGGGAGTAGAGAAAATCACTTTTCACTTTAGGTTCAGTTTTTTTGCACTAAATCATTCAAATTTTGTTGTAATCACAAATTTAACACCAATAGAAGCTTCCGTATTATATAAAATTTCACAAATTTGCACTTTTTAATCAGAAAAATCAAGAAAAACTAAAAACCAAATTAAAGTTAAAAGTACAAGTTTTTCTTAAAAATTAAACTATATTGTTGACTGAGATGGATAAATTTTATAGGGCTTGTTGTATGACCACCAAGGTCTCCAGATCTAAATCCCTTAGACTTTTACTTCTGGGGACGTCTAAAGGAACTAGTTTATTCAATATCATTAAATACTAAAGAATTACTAGCGAGAATAGCACAACATTATAATGAAGTCCGTAGCAATGCCGAAATATTATTTGCAGTGCAGCAGGAAAATATTCAAAGAATAAGAAAATGTACTGAAGTACGTGGAGGCCATATTGAACATTTGCCAAAATATCATTTAAACGTTTTCACAATTTTTGCATTTTAGTAACATTGTAAATTAATTAAGCCCCAAACAACCCTTTGGAAAGTTTCTAGACTTGACAATGTTCGAGCTAGAAATCTTTTAGCATAACATCTTGCCTTCAAAGAGTGAGACAACGCTTCCCCATAAATTAAAGCACATCAGTAAACTGCGTATTTTATTTTTACCTGTTTGTGTTTAGCATTAAGATTGACGAAGTATACCCTTCTTCTGTGGCATTAGTAACTTTTGAGTGTTTCGTATAAAAACCGATTTATCTGAAAAATTGCCAGTTTTATAGAAATAAATTAAGAGTACGTTTTTTGAAGGGGAATGACCAAAATATATAAAAAAATCAGTTTTCAGTTCTGTAAAATGACACCTGTCAAAAATTAGACCCAACGAGTTTGGCTGCAAGTCCATTCCTGACTTCTCTGATGATCTAAAACATCTACTGTAGTATGGGTTAATGAATCTTTATGGCCTCTATAAAATATTAAAATTGTATTAAATTATACAAGTCGGTTCAATACTTAGAGCCGATAAGGTAAAGCGCTGGGTACCCCTTTAGGGCTCTGTCTCTACTTACTGGACACCTTGTATACATCATATATACACACATCCTACATATATCATATATGTACACATCATACATACATCACACAAGTCCCACATACATATACACACAGACTGTATAAACCTGAATTAACTTAGCTCTTACTTATCTTTGTTTTTATGCTTAGGATATTTCCTCCTAAATAAATGTTTCACTAAATAGTCAGCGAAATGAGAGTTATCCTGACCAAATTTCTGAACACTTCCATCAATTTCAACATAATGCATCCTTCTGTAACGACATTTTATTTTTATTAACCTTTTCAAAAATCATTCTGTTCTTTATCCCGAATAATTACCAAAGTTTATTCTCAAATTACACCCAATAACACATATAGGAAAAAACATTTTTTACTTAAAGAAATGTTTGTGCAAAGTAATGGTTGTAATTGATTTTGTGTAATTACATTACTGTTTTTTTTTGTTTCAGGTTTGTCAGGGGACATTTGCTACTACCTCAAGTTTGAAACGTCACGAAAAAAAGATTCATGCTACTGGGCGCACTATGGTGTGTAAGTTATGCGAAGCAGAATTTCTTAATCTTGATAGTTTTTTTCAGCATCGAATGGAAAAACATCCTGATTTAACTAGGTTGGTAAATTAGAATTCTTTTAAAAACAAATTATGGATATTTTAAAAATCAAAATTTCAGTTAGAAATAAATGAAATCTATATCTGCCGTGTTTTCGTTTTTTTCTGCCTGAAAGGAAAATAACAGATATGCAGAAATTATGGATATATTTTTTATTTTAAGGAGTTGTTTCAAAATATATATAATTATACAGATAATGAAAATCAATGGTTTCAGGTGTAAAAAAAATTTTTTATATACCAAAAAAATGTTTTTCAGATATTTTCGAATTTGTCCCATTTGCAATGAAGAATTTATTTCAAAGCATCGATATTTAACACATAGAAAAATGCACAAGGAAAAGGGTGAATTGGAGGATATAAAAATTTTGGTATGTTTCATCTCTACATAACATCATTCAAAAAGTCGTCAAAGTTTTCTATGACCTCGACTAGCTTGATAATAAATGAAATTCAATGAAAATTATTACGCCATAGGTGTGCGTTGCGCGTTAGACCTTTTTGAAAAATATTAATATAATTATGTGACTATGTTTATTTATTTTAAAAACAATACCCAGTATTAGACAAAATTATAGCAACCTATATTTATTTGCTCGGTACTAAATCAATCCATCAAATTTTCATTATAAGTTTTTTTATGTATTCTGAAGAATCATAGGCTATATGTACAATTACTTCTCATTCTGGTCGCTAGGTGGCGAGTCGCTAAGTTATCATGGTCCTTCTTTATGGCAAACCGCTCCGCAGCGGAGTTAGCCTGTAGATCTTAAGTATTAGACAATCATTTTCGTTGCATGTTTAATTTTCGACTTACATTGATATTCCAGAGTCCGCGACGGCGATATTAGTAGTAAATAAAGGTGTGAAAAGGTGGCAAAACTGTTACAATTGAAATTTGAAGTTTTTGTACCACAGACATTCTTTGTTTACCCTACTGACATTTATGCATCAAAAATAATTTTTTTAACTACTAAAAACAAGAACTGAATATTTTGTGAAGTAAATATAAGTGCCTTTAATTTGTTGTTATATATATATATATATATATATATATATATATATATATATATATATATATATATATATATTTATTTATTTATTTATATATATTTATTATTTTTCATTTATTTTATATTATTCATTGCGTTTACTTTAGTACTATATAAACTCTATTTGGTAATTGTCTCCCGATACAGCTTTGTTTACTCTTTTGACAATAAAACATATAGATGTCAGGAAGGTATGAAATAAATAGAAATATCGAAAAATGTATTAATTCATCTCTCGATAGAATCAAGAATATTGAATTTTAACGCTAGAGGATTGTCCACCAAAATTTTAGTAGCATTAGGGGGAACATCTCAATGCAACATAACTTTCAGGACTATGAGGTGTTTAATCGAAATAGGTTCGTTAAGTCGCCGTCAAACTAAGAAAAAAACATTTCTTCTGAACATAAAATTTTGTCAAAATCATAAAAATGATCCTTGTTTCTCTTTGGAAACATTAAAAATTGTAAATACTTATTTTGATTTTGATGCAGTTATTGTTTGAAAATTCGATGTTAGTATTTCGGTCGTTTCCTACTTTCAAAAATGAACAACTAACACTAAGAATTTCCATTAAACTAATACACTACAAAATAAAAATGTGTGCTTCATACTTCAGAATTTAACAATTAGTAAAAATTAAGGATGACCTATAAAAATCGTCCATTAATAGTCTAACTTAAAAGTAAAAGTTCCATTTTTTGTTTTTCAATTGTGGTTGTTCGACTAATTTTGTTCTAAAGTATTTCAATTATTTTATGAAGCAGACACGAATTATGCCGACTTTAAAAACTAAACTAAGAAGTTAAAACTTGACCAACTTCTTAGTCGTTAATCGATAATTGTTAATTTCTAGTTAGGACTATGAACAAATCTAAGTAGATTGTTTTATTCAACTGGCAAGTGAAAGTTGATGATGTAAATTCTTAGTGGAGGTTGATAATTTTTGGAAGTATGAATCAGACATTAAGACTTTTGGTTTGTTGACAGAATTGTTTTATTTAAATTTGAAATCAATTGTTTCCAAAATGGTATGATCTTGGCCATGAGGTCAAGGTAAAATTTTATGGTCAGGACAAGTTTAAATGACACTATTCCCGAAATATCGTTAAATCTCCGATTTTACCATAACTGCCTGGATCTTGGTCTTGCCTTAACTACCTGGATCTTAGTCTTACCTTAACTGATTGGATCTTGGTCTTACCTTAATTGGTAGGATTTTTGGATTGTCCTGAATATACCCTTAAAGGTCAAGGTCATTTTTAGATATTTTATAACTTTTGTATTGTATTTTTTCGTGAAGTAACTATTTACAGTATTGTTGATGAAGTTCAATTCAACCGGGCCTTAAAATTTAATCTTGACCTCATAATCAAGGTCTTTTCCGATCGTAAAATTTGCTGCTCTTCTCATTTTCGTGATCAAAAGTAGAGGTTCCTGTTTAAAATTCTGAAGATAGCCTTCAAAGTTCGAGGTCAAGGTCACGATAAAAGGTCATTTTTTTCTAAAATTAATATTTACGTAGTTAGCGGGGAGGAAAGAGAAAGTCCACACTTTTTAAACACGATTATACAAGCTACAGTATTAAACCGTTTTTGAAGTAAAATTGGGGTGGAATCTTTTCAATGTCACAGAGAACTGGCTGACGCAATGTTAAATGAACCTGTTTAAAGTATATTTATTAAAATTGTTTGTTTTCATAGTTAAAATTTTCTGGTTATGTTAAATAGAATTACTACTGACTTCATATATTTTTAGGCAGAAGCAGTTAAAGATGAAGAAATCGAAGATAAAGTAATCAAAGGGGGGGACGGTATAAAAACGCAGAAATGTATTTTATGCGGTGTATTGGTGGATTCGAATCAATATTATGCTCATCAGAACGATCATTTGGAAATGACCGTCGCTGAAGTAATGGAATGTGAAAGAACGCTCAAGTTCAGCTGTAAAAAGTGTGACGCCACATTAAGAACGAAACAAAATGCGGTTAGACATATGGATTTACATTTTGAAAAAACTTATTTTTGTCCTATTGAAGGTATGGTTAAATAAACTGTGAAGCATGTTTCCATTTGTATCTGTCTTTATAGTAAAGCACATTTAATGAATCCCATTAATTCTTTATTTACTAATATTTTTAGATGCATTTCATTGCAATTTCCTACTTTTTAACGCCTATTTCGTTTTAGGTTGTATACGCAAAAAACCAATGACCTACTTGTCATACACCAAACATCGTTACAACAACCATCAGAACGTCAAATGCCGAAATTGTAAATCCACTTTTGCAGGATACCTGGGATTCAAACGCCACCGCAGAACTAACCCTTGTAAAATTGCGGCCAGGAAAAAACGACTAGTGTATATGTGCAAATGGTGCAAATCGACATTCACTAATGTACAATTTTTATTGCTACACTACAATACGCATAAGCGAATTAATGTGTACAACTGTCACACTTGTAACAAAAAATTTCCTAGATTTAACAATTTTAGAAAACATATGTCCGTCGTTCATACCGAAATTATCGATGCCACTAATACGGCCCCTTATCGAGTTGAATCTGATCAAATTATTAAAGACAAAGAAGTTCCCAAGAATAAATATTTCTGTGGAACTTGTAAGGAAGCATTTCATTCGAGAAAAATCTTCGAGGAACACGAAAAGGTGCATTTCAGATCGAAATTTCAGTGCAAAAAGTGCAAGAAATGTTTTATAAGGCAAACCAATTATTGGTATCATGTTAAAAACAAGCTGTGTTCTACTTGGTTAGCTGAAGCGATGCTTACGGAGATCAAAGATTTCACTTGTACGCTATGCGAAAGAGAATTATCGAATTTTAGGAACTTTGCAAGACATATGACCAACGTACATGGACAAGGTGATTATCATTGTAAGCATTGCGTCTCGAAATTTAACAGTTTGGAAAAATTTCGTGCGCACTTAGTCGCTAAACATCCGAACGTGAAAAAGTACTTTTGCACTCTTTGTGAAGCAACTGGTTTCGTTACTTTCAGGGAGTTTATTGCTCATAAGAGGGTTCATAAAAGGAGGTGTCATATAAAGCAGGTTCTTTGTAAGGTGACTATGGAAAATTTGGAGAATTGTAATAAAAAGATCAGTGTCAAGCAGGAGCTTCAATCGGATGAAGAGGGTGAAATTTTCGATGTTCCTGAAAAAGTTACAGTTAATGAAAATGGGGATATTCAGGAGTGTTAATATCTAGTCTTTTTAACTTTTAGTTGTACCAAAAATAGTTGTTGATATAATAATTTTTTTAAAAGTTATAGCTAATTAAGTCCAAAGATGGATTTCGCATAAATTAAAAAATTGAAGTCGAAACTAAAGCAGGTTGTGTTTTCTTTATTTGCTATTCACAGCCTTCTTAAACGTTTTGTTAATAATAATAAGACTTTCCTTTATCGCCAACAGATCATTTAAATGATGACAAAGCAATGTCAATAGTTGTTCCCATTTTTAAAAAGGGTGATTTGGTGATGTCGGCGCCAGTGTCCTTACTGCCAATCTTCTCGAAGATGATTGAAAAATGCATGGCTAACTATTTTGAGAGACATGGTTTTTTTCTGAGCAACAGTTTGGATTTCGGCCGTGCAGGGGCACTGTTCTCAACTATAATAGATGCATTTGAAAATAGGGAGTACACTGTCTTATTGTTCCTAGATTTGAGCAAGGCTTTTGACTGTTCTCTCACACGCTGTTGTTAAAGAAGTTGAAATTCTATAATTTTTCGGACTCTATTAATTACAATAACATTGTAGTCGAGCCCCGATTTATTTATTCGTTAATGAAGAGCATAGAAATGAAACAAAAAGTAAAAAATATAATATTGCAACAAGTGAACAATAAATATATTATATATATAATTTTCTGCAACGGTCCGCAACTCCATTAGTTTTAGATCTTTTTAGGTGCACGAGTGTGTTCCAACTCTAATGAATATAGATCTGCTGGTATTCTGATGATCGAGGGTCCAAGTCCCGGCATCGGAAGTTCCTTCCTTTTTATTCGGTAAATGGAATTTTGATTTCATTAAGAGGGTCCCACGTAATTTGCGCCCAGAGCCCATAATTTTTAAATGCAGCCCTGGCTGTAGTAGACTTATTTCTATGGGTCACCCATATCTAATCAAGGGTTACCTACTAGGCAAATTATTTGTTTTGATCAAATAATTTGCTGAATTCACGGAAAACAGTTCACGATTGGCTTTTTTCGACTTCGGACCCTTCGCGTTTCATTGCTTTGCCGGGATTCAGTTAGAGCACTGAACCACTAGTATTTCTGAAAGGGTGTGATAAAATAAACAGATGAAATGTTTAGAAGTAAAGTGGATTGATGTTTATAAAAAATTATTTATGATTTTAAATGATTTGATTTTCATTCTATTTAATGGGACATGAAAGCTTGGATACTAATAATTTTAATTTGAAAATTAACTGATAATTTCTTACAAATCGACTCCATCCACTTAAATTCTAAACATGTCATTTATTAAAAAAATATATTTTTATTCAAAATATCAGATACAAATATCAAAACTTTGTATAAACTCTTATGTGTAAATATATTATCATTCACAAAGTCTATAATATAATAAGTAAAAAAGCATAATAGCAGTCTATACCCTACATCTATAAAAGGTAGAGTAAGCGGTGGTATTACTGCAGTTAATTCGGTACTTTCGACATTCATTATGCAAAATTTTATTTGTAATCAATTTTTTGATGGCAACCTTTATCTCCCGAAGTTAGAATGCCTTAGTTTAATTACGTAAAAAATGTTGATCCAACGTAACAAATTGAATATGTAAAGTATAATTTAATTCTTGCTGGTTTTACTGGTTAAATCGGAGACATACTGTGCCGAAAAAAAACTGGCTGCTACCAAGTGACCTGTAAAGCTAAATCGTTCTTTTGCTTGACAAATAGTCGTTTGAGGTAATATTATTTCTAATTTCTGTTAATTTTGATTCAAATGATAATATATTTTTATTTGCGATAGCAGCGTAAATTTGCCTTATTTGAAACTTACCAAATAATAAATCAACTTGAGGCGTTATTTCGTGAAATAAAATTTTAACCATGAAAGGAAAGTCTTGCTTTTGGGAATTTTGATATACCCTGATGATTGGTTCGTGGTACTAACGTTGTAACGAAGTTACTAATTTTTTGGGTAAGTGTATGTTCGCCGGGATTTTATTTCTTTATTTAACATCCGAAAAATCTGATTCTTGCGGGAAAAGATTGCTTGAAGTTTTAATATTACCGGAATATAATTAGATTCACCGCGCTATGCCGGGAAATATAATTTTCCGAGATTTTCAGAGCGTCCGATCATAGTAATCGCGCGCCGCATACAGCAGTATCGTATGCGCGATCACTGCACACCGTCACACGTCAGCGTAGTGGGAGCTCGGGCCGTCTATTTAAGTCCCAGCAGACCATTATTTCGCTGAGAACCAAACGGTCTCCACCCGGGTCAACAGTCCAAACGGACTGGACTGGGTCGCCTGCTGGGCCGCGCCTTCCTGGTCTAGTGATGTAGGTGAGGCTAGGTTTGTGTGTATATGGTGTTTACCATACACTTCCTTCCTTACGTCCTACCCCTCTAATGGCCAGCATTGTCGAGGACCCTTATAAGAACGGGCAATGTTGTGTCATCCTACCGTCACTGTCGAGGACCCTTATAAGAACGGGCAGTGACGGTTCCTTTCCTAATTTCCTACCGCTATTGGTCGACATTGTCGAGGACCCTTATAAGAACGGGCAATGTCGCGCCATCCTGCTGACGCTGTCGAGGACCCTTATAAGAACGGGCAGCGTCAGTTCCTTTCGTTCCTTCCTAACGTCACCGATGCACACACGCACTGATGCCGTAAGTTTGTTATTGTTTCCGTATTGACCAGGAATGTGTTTACCGCCAGGTGCCCGCCGACGTCCGTTGACAAGGGCGCTAAACAACTGCCGCCCCGACGCCTATCGCCGCCGTCGCGTTTAAAGACCGTCGCCGTGTAGAGACGCCGCCTATCGCCGATCGACGCCGTGTTATTGTTACAAACCGCGTATACCGCCGTCGGTCGAGTTTTATACGAAGCGCCGTGAACTGGGAACGCGGATTTTAGATACGAGGCGCGATAATTTGCGTACAAGCCGTCGTGAGTAGCGTCGCGACAGAATAGTACGAGATACGTGAATGGCGTCGCGAATGATACCGCCGGGTTACCGTCATCAGCGCAACCGAACAGAAGGAGCTACCGTGAACTGCTCTAAAACATACTCTTGCCCTCCAGACCGGTTGTTTGTTTATCTTATTGTACATTTTAGATTGTAAGTTAGTTTTAGGCCATGTCTTTTGTATGAAAGAATGGAATACAGGATTCAGGATGTTTTATAACCGTTTGTTTTATTACCTAGTCCCATTTTTACCACTACATGTAACCATTGGCAGCCGGCAGCCAGCACTAATACACGCAATTGACCCCTGGCTTGCCGTTTCTCCACTGTAACAAGCTGCCCGGTGCAAAAAGTGGGCCCTCGACCACATTAAATACCGAGGGTGGCGCCCGAGAACCGACCCCCGAGTGGATGTTTTGACCTTCAGGCAGTCAGACCGTTGATCAGTTGAGAGAGCAGGGATATCCCGAATTTACGTAGCAGCCGCTGACCTGATACCCCTGCGCTGAGCATTTGACCGATGACTGTCTGCACGAGAAATATCCACTGACCGATGTTCCGCTGCCGTGAACGAAGAAGAGCCGCAGAGCACGACCTTGCTCCCCGCTCCCCGCCTACGTAAAAACGCGTCACAAATTTGGCGCCCGAGCAGGGACTTAAAATTGACTAGAAAGACAGGGACTATAAAAACGCTTGACTTGAAAAGCGCATATCTCTTGTATAGAGTATAACCGGAAGAGCATAGGACCGGAAAGAAGAGCAATACTGAGGTAGTACCGAGATTGGCCGACACCGGGAGACAGTTGGGCGTGACTGTGGTGGACCATGTTACCGAAGGAGTATTGCTGTGTTTTTTTGTACCGTCACCGTTGAGAGTATTTTGTTCAAGGAGTACCGACGTTGAGGGAATGTTTTTCCACCGCCGATCAAGTCCGTTTAGTCAAAATAGTCGTGATAATAGGTAATCTGAGTATTCCATTCTGTGTCCGCCGACCGTAGCAATGTATATGAACCGATTTAGGTAAATTTTGTTATAGTAGGTAATTATGGCCTAAAACTGTAAGAAAACCGACTTTTCATGAAAATTTGTTCTGCGCATGCGCGAGGTAAAATGTGAGCCGTATGTCTTTTCCGGCTAATTTTGGGTCGTAGATTCCATTTTTCAACCGTAGAAAGGTTAATTCTTTGTGTAACGCGAGATACGGCCAATTTTACCGACTTATGTTAAAATATTGATGTTGAACGCGCTTGCGTCGCGCATGCGAACCGGAGAGTAAACTGGAGGGAGAGTATGTGCGCACCGATAGCCTACATCCCACCGATAGGACCATTCCGAGGGTACTATAAAGGCAAGAACCGACCGAAAATTGTCAGTTCGAAGCCGACCGCTCAACCAGAAGCATCGCCAGCTCCAAGCACCGACAGAAGAAGCAGTACCGAACAAGATGACTGAAGACCCGCCACCGACTACAAGTGCCGCCAGCCGCTCGACACAAACCGATCCAAGTGATACAAGGGTAAGTTGGGTGTACCAGTTGAAGAAAGAAGACGTCATACACGAGCTGACCAAGTTTGGACTCAACATCACCGGAACAACCGAGATCTTGAAGAAACGTCTGATTAGTTTCATCAGAGATGGTAGGACCACACCACTGCCGCAGCCCAGTCCGTTTAGTTTTCCGCCTGCTACCAGTGTCACCGCACCGTCATCAAGCTTGACCGGACCGACTATTAGTATTACTGCTCCATTGCCAACCGTTACTGCCGCCGCCGCTGCCAACGTCACACCTCCGAGGTATGCTGCAAATATTCCTCCGCCGCCACTGAAAGTCCATAAATGGAATGTCTACTTCAATGGTGACAACGATCCGATAACCTTCATCGAACGTTTAGAGGAGATATGTACGTCACACAACGTCAGGACGGACCATTTATTGCCACAAATGCCAGAGCTTCTGCAAGGGAAGGCCTCTTTATGGTTTCGTAATAACCGTAGCAATTGGACTACTTGGGACGACTTTCTCGCCGATTTCCGTACCTGCTACTTTCCGCTGAATTATGCCGATGATCTGGAGGCAGAAATCAGTCGACGCCTGCAAATAAAAAACGAGCCAGCCAGCCGTTATATTACCGACATGCAGACCCTCATTCGCAGGCATGGAAATATTGATCCGAAGCAAGAGCTTCAGTGGTTGTACCGTAATCTACTTCCCGACTACCGTCAATATATCCGGAAGACAGATTTTACCGATGCCGCTACGTTCACTAGGGTCGTCCGAGAGACAGAACTATTGCTTTGGCAGTTGAACCCACAACGAGCACGCCCTCAGCAATCCAGAGAGACTGGGCCAAATGATGGCATATCACGACCGCCACGCAGACCGTTCTCGTCTCAGGATAGCTCATCTATATTGTGTTGGCGATGTGGAGAAACCGGACATATCCGAGATCAGTGCAAGGGAAGATTCCAGTTGTTCTGTTCAAGATGCCAGAGGAGAGGTGTGATGTCCCGTGATTGTCCGTGTCCGGAAAACTAGATCGGCGCTGTCCCGCTACGAGGTCAGTACAGCCCCGCAGTAGTAAAACCTCGCGACCGTCAAGCCAGAGTCCTGTTGCAGTGATTGACAACCGCCCCCATGCTTGTGTATTTATCTACGATACCCCGTTTACCGCCCTCATCGATACCGGTGCCGCAAATTCCTACATGGGAGACCTAGCCGTGGAACTGTGTCGCCAGCGACAATGTAGAAGAGTACGACCGATGGTTCAGCATGCAAGAGTGGCACATGGTGGCATCGTGGAGGTTACCGAAGCCTACCGTATTCCCTTGCAGTTTGGGCGTACGACGCTAACCGAAGAACTAAGCTACTTACCGCATTTGACATCCGAGATCGTACTGGGAATGGACATATTGGCTCGTCGCCGGTTCCGTCTTGACCTTGGCTCTGGCCGATTGTACCTTAATAATGAAGTATTACAATCGCCTAACTTTTGTAGCCCAATAGGACAAGTCAGCTCTGGAGCGAATCTAATTCTCAACAGCCAAGAGGAAGTCCGTCTGCAACAATTTCTCAATGAAGAACTACCGAAGTTTGAGAACATACAAGGTACGACCCCGCTGATTCAACATGCGATAAGACTTTTGGAGCCGGAACCGATCAAACAGCGATACCGACCACAAAATCCGAGGATGCAGGAGATTATTAATACAGAAGTGAGAAGTATGCTGAAGGATGGAATAATCGAACCATCGGATAGTCCCTGGAGCTCTCCTGTAGTGATAGTGCGCAAGAAAGATGGTAAAAACCGATTTTGCATAGACTTTCAGAAAGTAAACAGTATTACCAAGAAGGACGCCTATCCGTTGCCGTACATCAATGCTATACTGGATAAACTCCGAAGGGCCCGATATATCTCCAGCATTGATCTTAAACAAGGATACTGGCAGGTACCGCTCTCAGAAGAAAGTAAACCGATTACCGCTTTTACTGTACCAGGAATGGGGTTATTTCAATTCCGAGTGATGCCATTTGGATTGCATTCCGCTCCGGCCACTTTTCAACGTCTAATGGATCGCATCATAGGACCGGAGTTGGACCCGTTCTGCTTTGCCTATCTGGATGACATAATTATCCTGGGAGAGACTTTTGAAGAGCACCTCCAAAACCTGAAAGAAGTGTTCCGCCGACTACGAGAAGCCAACTTGAAGCTGAATCCGGAAAAATGTCAATTTGGAAGAAGATCTCTACGTTACTTGGGACACTTGGTTACCGCCGAGGGTATTCGAACCGATCCCGAAAAAGTTTCTGCTATCCAGCGCCTTCCAGAACCGACCAGCGTTCGTGGCCTCCGACGCTTTTTGGGTGTAGCGTCTTGGTACCGCCGTTTCGTGCAGAATTTTTCACAGATTGCGGCTCCTTTAAACCGGTTATTAAAGAAAGGAGTGCGATGGTCTTGGTCTACCGAACAACAAGCCGCCTTTGAACATTTGAAGACCTGCCTGACAAATGCTCCCGTATTAGCTTGTCCTGATTTTTCCCGACCGTTTGTCCTTCAAACCGACGCTTCCGACACTGGCCTAGGATCGGCTTTGATTCAGCATGGCCCCGAAGGCGACCATGTGATTGCTTATGCAAGCCGCAGTTTGAGTCCGAACGAGAAGAAATTTTCGGTCACCGAAAAAGAGTGCCTGGCTATTGTTTGGGGCATTGAGAAAATGAGGCCCTACCTGGAAGGCTATCACTTTACCGTCGTCACCGACCATCAGTCCCTTCGATGGCTCCACTCGATCAAAAGTCCGTCTGGAAGATTGGCCCGATGGAGTATGTATCTGCAGCAGTTCGATTTTGAGATAAAATACCGAAAGGGGATTTTAAACCGAGTAGCCGATGCCTTATCCCGGGATCCAGTAGATGTGGACGACCAAGAGGAACCATCAGATCCGATACTCACACTCGAAGAATTCACACCGTGTAATTGGTATAAAGCTAAGAAAGTCGCCGTCGAAGGTAACCCGTCTGCTTTTCCCGACTACTGCATCAAGGATGGTCTACTTTACCGCCACTTCTGGGATAAAACCGATCTGACCGAAACTGAAATGACTGATCCGTGGAAGATATGCGTTCCCCGTTCAGCTCGAAAAGCCGTTCTAGAAGAAAATCATGACCAACCCACTGCTGGACATCTGGGAATTGCCAAAACTGCAGCTCGAATCGCCCGACGATACTACTGGCCAGGGATGTTCCGAGAAATCGCTCAGTATGTGAAAAGTTGTTCCACCTGTCAGCGATTCAAAGTATCACAACAACAACCGCCAGGCATGATGCAACAGTCGAAGAACATTCAACCATGGGAAACCGTCAGTACCGATTTAGTAGGACCGTTACCGCGCTCCGCAAAAGGAAACAATTACATGGTTGTTTTTCAGGATAGATTCACCAAATGGGTAGAATGCCGCCCCATTCGTAAAGCTACCGCCAAAGCAGTGAGCCAAGCATTCTACGAAGGAATCATCACCCGATTTGGATGCCCAAGGTTCGTCATTTCAGACAATGGGACTCAATATACCGGCCAAACTTTTAAAAGCCTGCTTCGGGAGATGGGAATCACTCACCGACTTACTCCACCGTATTCTCCACAAGCTAATCCCGTAGAAAGGACCAATAGGACCATGAAGACTATGATCGCTCAATTCTGTGAATCCGATCATAGAAAATGGGATGTCCACTTACCCGAGCTTATGTTTGCAATAAATACCGCTCGGCATGATTCTACCGGATTTTCTCCA
This sequence comes from Diaprepes abbreviatus, assembly GCA_034092305.1. NCBI lineage: Eukaryota > Metazoa > Arthropoda > Insecta > Coleoptera > Curculionidae > Diaprepes > Diaprepes abbreviatus. The sequence continues at coordinate 2,040,790 of JASJET010000159.1, read as the reverse complement.
GCTTTCCTTAACTTCGGCCGTGAACTCGATCCGCCCAATTCATTGAACCGACGCTTACTAAACAATGGTGCCGAGGGACAAAGTCACATACCGATCGCTGAACCCGACGCAGCTGAAGTGACACGTCATTCTGAAAAATTGCAGAAGCTGAATGAGACTTACGAGCTGGTTAGAGTAAATCTAGGAAGAGCTTTTACTACGCAGAGCCACCATTATAATCTGCGTCACCGAGAATGGAGATGCCACGTGGGCGATAAAGTGTTTAAGCGTGAGAATCCTCTCTCGTCCGCCGCCAAAGGCTTTGCCGCAAAACTAGCACCGAAGTATTCTGGACCCTACACCGTTATTAAAGTTGTGTCGCCGGTGGTGTACGACTTGAAGGGTTTGGATGGTAAAAAGATACGGCATATACATATTAAGGATCTTAAACCGGCTCACGACCTCTAAGCCGAAAGATCCGCCAAACCGGCTACCCTTCTGGCCGCAGTCAGCCTTAGGCTCAACATGGGAAACGGTGAGGTACCATGCGTAGCATGAGGAGCCACCGCTACTAGACCGTCATGGAACCACCACTACCAGCCATGAGGAATCCATTCCACCAGCCGCCGAAGAAGACGAGAAGATTAGGTTAAGTTTAGAATTGTATCTGGTTAGGCTTTTATTGTAAATATTTATGTAATAAATATTTTCCGAAGAAGGGGGGGTGTGTAACGAAGTTACTAATTTTTTGGGCAAGTGTATGTTCGCCGGGATTTTATTTCTTTATTTAACATCCGAAAAATCTGATTCTTGCGGGAAAAGATTGCTTGAAGTTTTAATATTACCGGAATATAATTAGATTCACCGCGCTATGCCGGGAAATATAATTTTCCGAGATTTTCAGAGCGTCCGATCATAGTAATCGCGCGCCGCATACAGCAGTATCGTATGCGCGATCACTGCACACCGTCACACGTCAGCGTAGTGGGAGCTCGGGCCGTCTATTTAAGTCCCAGCAGACCATTATTTCGCTGAGAACCAAACGGTCTCCACCCGGGTCAACAGTCCAAACGGACTGGACTGGGTCGCCTGCTGGGCCGCGCCTTCCTGGTCTAGTGATGTAGGTGAGGCTAGGTTTGTGTGTATATGGTGTTTACCATACACTTCCTTCCTTACGTCCTACCCCTCTAATGGCCAGCATTGTCGAGGACCCTTATAAGAACGGGCAATGTTGTGTCATCCTACCGTCACTGTCGAGGACCCTTATAAGAACGGGCAGTGACGGTTCCTTTAATAATTTCCTACCGCTATTGGTCGACATTGTCGAGGACCCTTATAAGAACGGGCAATGTCGCGCCATCCTGCTGACGCTGTCGAGGACCCTTATAAGAACGGGCAGCGTCAGTTCCTTTCGTTCCTTCCTAACGTCACCGATGCACACACGCACTGATGCCGTAAGTTTGTTATTGTTTCCGTATTGACCAGGAATGTGTTTACCGCCAGGTGCCCGCCGACGTCCGTTGACAAGGGCGCTAAACAACTGCCGCCCCGACGCCTATCGCCGCCGTCGCGTTTAAAGACCGTCGCCGTGTAGAGACGCCGCCTATCGCCGATCGACGCCGTGTTATTGTTACAAACCGCGTATACCGCCGTCGGTCGAGTTTTATACGAAGCGCCGTGAACTGGGAACGCGGATTTTAGATACGAGGCGCGATAATTTGCGTACAAGCCGTCGTGAGTAGCGTCGCGACAGAATAGTACGAGATACGTGAATGGCGTCGCGAATGATACCGCCGGGTTACCGTCATCAGCGCAACCGAACAGAAGGAGCTACCGTGAACTGCTCTAAAACATACTCTTGCCCTCCAGACCGGTTGTTTGTTTATCTTATTGTACATTTTAGATTGTAAGTTAGTTTTAGGCCATGTCTTTTGTATGAAAGAATGGAATACAGGATTCAGGATGTTTTATAACCGTTTGTTTTATTACCTAGTCCCATTTTTACCACTACATGTAACCATTGGCAGCCGGCAGCCAGCACTAATACACGCAATTGACCCCTGGCTTGCCGTTTCTCCACTGTAACAAGCTGCCCGGTGCAAAAAGTGGGCCCTCGACCACATTAAATACCGAGGGTGGCGCCCGAGAACCGACCCCCGAGTGGATGTTTTGACCTTCAGGCAGTCAGACCGTTGATCAGTTGAGAGAGCAGGGATATCCCGAATTTACGTAGCAGCCGCTGACCTGATACCCCTGCGCTGAGCATTTGACCGATGACTGTCTGCACGAGAAATATCCACTGACCGATGTTCCGCTGCCGTGAACGAAGAAGAGCCGCAGAGCACGACCTTGCTCCCCGCTCCCCGCCTACGTAAAAACGCGTCACAACGTTTCTACTGTCATCTAAGATTTTTTCCAATGTCTCTAGAATGCTGTCTGTGTATTCGAATACGGTACAAACAACGAGGGAAGTGTTTGTTAATTTCATCTAGTATTCCGGTTCTTTGAGGAGTATTTGAAAAAAAAATAAATAAATCCCTTGTAAATTGGGAAAAAATATGTGGGCATTTTTATTGGCGGATGCAGCGTTTAACATTATAAAATTTAATTGATGTGCATGACAATGCACGTAAGCAGCATGTTCATAGGTTTTTTTTTTTATAACTGCTTGCACCCCATTCGGCGAGCCGCTCATGACATGCTTCATTGTATCTTTGCGAAATGAGTTTGTTTTTATTGCCCTTGACATGCTTTTCAAGTTGTTTTAAGTAGGCAAATTAAACAGGTTTGCAGTCGACTTGCAACTTACATGACGCTTATAAGACGGAATGAATCTCCACGTTTTAGATAGGCAACTCTATATACGCTCCAAAGGATTAGCTTGGATTGCATTAAATTGCACACCAGCAAAGCGATAACATTTCCAGGCAGAATACTGTAATATAGACAAATTATTAATGATATTTAGGTCAAGTAAGTTAAATTATTTCAATAATTAATAATAAATATAAACCGGTAGCTCGTTCCTGTTTACCTTGAACTACAACTTTAACGTATTCATCTGTGCATTCGTATACCGAATCAACGGCTCTGCATATACAAAAAAAAAATAATGTAAACTACGCTTAAAACTTTAAAGGGGTTTTTCTCTAAGCGTTCGATATTTTGTTTATTCGCATTATCAAAAATCTTGGATTTTTTGATTTTAAATAATGCAGTATGAAGACTGCACTATTTGGTAAAAAACATGATTCTAGGACCATTTTTATTCCGCTATTTTTGAATACTTATAACTTGAGTGTTTTTGGATTTCTTACAATTTAGTGCCTCAGAAAGAGTTTCTAAAATATTTTGACTGTCAAAATGATGTTTCCCATCTCTTTTCACATTCAATAAATAACTTTTTTTTTCTTATTTCTAGGATCGGTTTAGTCAATTTCTAGTCTTCCTTTGCTTCTATGGTTGCACGCTTTGAACATATCCCTGTAGAATTAGCATAACGTCAGAACTGGAGTTGGGTTGTTTGAACACTTAATGTAATACTTTTATTCATATTTGAAAAAGTATTGATAAACAGTAGATATTTCATTCCTTGGTACACATATACTGATTTTACGCTATCCTTTTCTTACTGCATTATTTAAACGAGTATCACATGATAATCGGTACGTCAATTCTAGAATACATAAAAGCATGAATTTATGATTGCCTAAATTATTATTATTGTTATTTTCAATATGTAAACAATATCTAACAATATTTATCAATAAAAATAAGTTTTTAAATCCTCTTTTTGTTAATATTAATTGCAAACTTCGTATTTATAGAAATTTCTAACACTTAAAAACACTGAAAAGGGTCATGATAAGCAATTAAACTGAAAGAAAAGATAAGCAAACATGCTTATTTCTGTCAAACATCAAAAAAGCCTCTCCCTCACCGACCATAAACAGCCTTCACACAAATTTGTTGTTGTTTACATCTGTAGAGTATGATCGAAGCTTGTACGCCTGTCTCTGTTGAATAAGTAAACGAGATTTTATGGTTGTGTAAAGTATTTGTAAAACTAATTTATGTTAATATGAACTTAAAACAGAAAACTTAAAGTAAACTAACGAATAAGTTGAACCGATGGTATAATTTCATTTTCCTCCCAGGAAATACTTTGATCATGATAATCGACATACAACTGATAGCACGAGAGCAAATTATTATCACTAGAAATCTGTATCTTCATCCAGTAAGTACCAGCCAGAGGTGTTCCAAATTTGTTATTCAAAAGATGAACTTTCTTTGGTACTGAAAATAAGTACATTTTTTGCTCAGGTTGTAATGTATAGGTACCCTGAAAAAAGTAGCATTCAAAATATACAAAGTTTTAACTATACAATTTAGGATATTAATTCCACTTAATTTCGAAGAGCTTTTTGTCTTACCTCTGTTATGGGGCATCTGCAAGGTACATTGTTTTTAGTAAATTTCTCTGGACATGACTGATTTTGGGAAATGCCATAGTGACAAAGATCTTTGTATGTGCAAGAACCATAGCCGTCAACACATGCCACAGGTACCCATATTTTCATCCACTTGACATATCTCTTGACAGTTAAAGATGCCTGAACAATAATATATATATATATATATATATATATATATATATATATATATATATATATATATATATATATATATATATATATATATATATATATATTTGGAAACAATTAGGACTTAAGAAGGAATAGGATATTCAGGACGTATTGGTTTTATGAAAGGAAAAATCTGTTTGTTATATCAGTATATTTCTGGTTTAATTGCTAGGTAAACAATAGGTAAAATTTGTTTCAAATGAGTTAAGGGTACGTTTTATCTGTCAACAGTGATACTCATAACTGTATACATTTACATACATACAAATACATTTAAGGCATATTAAATTTTACAGTAGAAAGAGAACAGAAATCCCAATTGGACCATTATTTGGAATAATTTTGTTCATGATCTTTAAAAATGTATTTATCAGTAAGATGAAAGGTACATTTCACTGTTAAATTAGTCACGGAAACAGTAAAACCTGCTTAATACGATTTCCCGCATAATACGCCATTTTACGTTGGTCCCTACAACTTTCGGCGTGTTTTCGTACGTTTTGTCACGCTTAAGGGGGATTCCACTTTAAGAGGCCTAAAAAAGGCGTTTTTTTTAGGAATGAAAAAATCTCTAAGGCTAGCAAACTTTTTAGGATATTTTCATGTATACTTCAGCTTCAAAAAAATTTTTTTTGAACGTGAAATAATGAAATACAGTCGACTTATGGGCATATTCACAGAGCGCCTCGAAACTTAAAGTCTCCAATCGGTGGGAAAGATACTGGTCGTTATTCTTGTCTGAAACAGACAAAACAAAAAAAAATTGATACGTTTTTCTTCTAAGCGAACTAAGAAAAACTCGAAGAAATCGTGAATTCAAACTTTCTCGAGGTTTGAAAGAAAAATGTACTTTTTGGAAAAAAAATCACTTCAATTTACTGTAAAAATTGTTTAAAAATAATTTTTCATCAATCTTTTCAATTCAAATAGAAGAGTACACAAAACTGAAGATAATTTCAGTTCAAATATGCCTTGATGAGCATTCAACAAAAATATTTTTTAGTCATAAAATATAACTACCACTTTCCATTGAATTGATTTTATGTTTCTCCCAATATTTATTAAATATATGATGAATGGACTCCCCGGGCTGTTCCGACCATACACCGAATTCTTCGTTGTCGATTAATTTTACATTACATTTAATTCTTGAATGTGGTTTAACAAAATATGTACTTTCAAGGTCTCCAAAACATTTAGTATCGCAAAAACATTTTTAAACTCTTCCAAAAATAAGCGTAAATCCGCTGGAACTTTGTTTATAGAAAAACAACCATCGACAGCTTTGTTCTTCGCTTTAAAAGCTCTGATATATGATCATACGTTATTTCAGAATCATTCAGTTTATCACCTTCTTCAGTAAGCATTGCCCTCAAAAATGTCATCATGGTAACTTTTGGCTATATTTAATTTTTTAGGCCATATTAAACCGGGACAATTGTTCATACTGTCTTATGTCACTTAAAGATTTACAATATAAATCCTATGTCATACTAAACTCAGAAGCTGACGGCTCAACGGAAGTCGATGATAAAGCGACTTGAAAACTTATGGTGATCTTAAGAAAGATTTTGAAAGATACAGTTTCATAGGTAAACGCAAAGTAACTGCTAGAATGTGCCATAGTACAGTTAATCCTTCTTTCATCCACAAAACGATGATATTTACATTATTCCTAGTCCCTGAACTGCATTTGTTGTAAGGATTTGTAAACCATCTTTTTTGGAAGGTTAGTTAAATTAGTTGGAAAAGAAAAAACCTTTATATGGCCTAAAAAATTAAATATTGTGGCTAAAAGTTACCACAGTGACGTTCTTAAGGGCAATGGTGGGCGACAACCCCTTAAAGAAACTGATAAACTAAATGATTCAGAAGTAACCTGTAATCATTAAAAATTCAATCCTATATCAGCGCTTTTAACGCGATGAACAAAGCTGTTTTTCTACAAAGTTTCAGCGAATTTAAACTTACATTTGGAAGAGTTAAAAAAATGTTTACCAAATGCTTCAGAGACCTTGAAAGTGCATATTTTGTTAAACCACGTTCAAGAATGTGTAAAATTAAACAACAATGAAGAATTGGATCTATGGTCAGAACAGCCCGGGGAGTCCATTAGTATTAATGTTCACATTGTTTTAACCGTTTTAATTTTAATTTGATTTGTACTGTGTAAAGACTGCGCTGGCGTTGGAGGCTGTTCTCCAAATGGCAAGGTTGAGGTATGCCCTTTGAAGAGGTCTGAGCCCTGAGGATGGTTTAAGTAATACCGAAAGCGCTTGCCCGATAATTCAAAAATATACACTGAAATACACAATATCTCTCCTTTTCTTGATTAATGACAATGCCAATCCTAGTACCTGATCACAGACAAATGTTTGATGTGGGTGTATTAAATGGAAAAAAAGATCAGCGTGTTGGTTTTTAATATATAATTTTTGGGAACATTGTTCCAGATCTTAAGCTTAACTGTTGTCGGCTGGATGGAGTCTGCACCATCAATTGAAGGACTGATTAAACGTTTTTTAAGATAAGATAAGATAATTTATTAGTAATAATATACAAATAGTACTTTTACAAGTCAAATAAATAAAATATTAAAATTTTGTCAATTAATTATTATCATTAATACAAATAAAACATTACACGATATTGATTCTTCCTTAAGAAGAAAGTTTTGGTAAAAAAAGCTAAGAGAAGCTGACAACAAAGACAATACTACAGATTAAAATTAGATTCGAAATACTCCTCGAACGAAAAAAACGCGTTCAGCATAAGGTAGCTCTTGATTTGTTTTTTGTACTCATAGAAGTTAAGAGCTTTAATTCTAGCTGGCACGCAGTTGTAGAACTTTATTGCTAAATATTTTGAACCATTTCTGAATCTCTCAAGCCGGCCAAAGTCTGGTACAAGATTGTTGTTTCTTGTTGGATAGTTGTGAATATCTTCGTATGATCTGTTTAGATCAAGATTTTGTTTAAAGTACAACAAACACTGCATAATGTACACACAAGGTAAAGTTAAAATTTTTAAATTCTTAATCGAATTTCTAGAGTCTTTTCTATAACCAAGTCCAGAGATAATACGAATACATTTTCTTTGTTGTACAAACGCCTTATCAGTATGACAAGAATGACCACAGGAAAGAATAGTATAAGCCAAAAGAGAATGAAAGTTACTGTGATATGCTGTCAGACGAGTTTCTTTGGAAGTTACCCGTACAAGACTCCTGAACAGGAACAGTTGTTGGGATAGTTTTTTTGAGAGATTAACAAGGTGTTGTTCCCAGGTTAATCCTGCATCTAGGTGTACTCCCAGAAATTTGACCTCCATTGCACATTGAGGTAGAAATGACAATTTCACTATTATTCCTTAGAGTAAAATTAATACTTTGTGATTTGGAGTTGTTCAAGGATAGGCGATTGGCTTGAACCATTGAAATAGTTTTTTTTCTGAAGTTTGGTAATCAAGATTGTCAATCTCTGAAGGGTGATAACTTATATGAAACGTCGTGTCGTCAGCAAACAAAACAGTATTGACTCCCTTGCCCTTACAGTACGTCAGGTCATTTATATAGATGAGGAATAAGATGGGACCTAATACCGACCCTTGAGGTACACCATACCTTAGGGATTGTTTTTTAGAAGTTTTTTAAGTTGGTCTTACCGTAATTGGGGCGATCAATTCATCATCAGTAGAAAGAGAACCTGAAACAAATATCTCCCTGTTTTTTTCTTCAGCAAGAACATCTTGAACAATTACAGGATAGTATGCGTTATCATCACATTTTTTTATTTTATATACCTTAGCTTCATCTGCCATCTAGAAAAAAATGAAAATGTATAGGAAAATATATACACTGCTAAAAATTTAGCCAAGTTGATAAGTCTGCAAGCTGTCATTATCTAGTTGAAACCCATGTTGGCATTTGTCTATGTTTTGTCTGACATGCTAATAGCAAAATTGAGGTATTTTACTAGATGGTTTGAAAAGTTCCTAGACTGCCACATAGATGGCGTTGATATCAGAAAACATATGTTATTGCTGGAATGTTCCTTCTTTCTTAGGGACACATGTCCAAGCTAATTTGTCAGTTTTTTTTACAGCAGTTTGAGATATATGCGTTTTACTTTTTTCTTAAAAATGGAAAAATTGTAAATTTGTGCAATGATAAAATATTTATATAAAAATGGTTTGAAGGGAGATGAAATTCATACAGACATGGTAAATGTATTAGTATTTAATTGGCTGAATTTAAATGTACTGATATCAGTAATGAAGTATGCAGCGAACGACCAAAAACTGTTACCAATGAAGAAATTATTGTGGAAATTAGGGTTCAGAAAGATATTGACAAGGTTTGTGCCACACTCATTAACTTTGAATCAATTCAGTTTGAAGCTCGTAGTACTTAAATTAATTGCCATACCAAATTTTATCATTAAATTAATAGCCTCACCTGTAAACAAAAGAATATTTGCCATCTATGTAAAGTGATAAATCTCTGAAGAGAATAAGAGCTGGGAAGCTCCCCTATTCTTGTTTAATAATTTATATATCAGATATTCCTAAAACAAGATTTACAAAATTGTATTATTTCCAGATCATACTGCTCGAACATCTAACTACTTAATTACTGAGCTCATAAGTTTATGGGTGCAAGGATATAGTTAACATCTACTGGAGACTTGGATGTACAAGTAGAAAATAAAATTTAATCCCCACAAAACAGAAACTGTTTAATTTTTAAAGGCACATTTAGGGCTCCTAGTGGATTGATTAATAGCAGCATGGTCACAAATAAACTGGAATGATCAAAGTCATAACTTACAGCCACCAACCAACATGGTGCATTTCAAATAGAGCATTGACACTATGAATAGGGTTAATCTAACAAGGCTTCGAGGTTTCCAATATGAAGTCCGAAGAATTATATGTATATTCCTTTTAGATTATTGCATCGTGATCTTAAAACAGAAACACTGAAAGAAGATTTCACTCTAGATCTAACAGACTACCAAAAGACCGACTAAATAACTGATAATGACACCCACAAAGGCATTTAACTCAATAATATAATATAACTCGAGAAAGATTTCCTGGTACAAAAAAACTGCTACTACTATCGCACTCATAAAAAATACTAACAACTTGATATGAATAGAATCAAATAAATGTGCCATTGCTCGGCTATATCAGGGACAGGCTTTCCTAGTGTATGATCTGAATTATCTAGCATGTCATGATTTAAAAAGGTATTTTGGAGCATTTCTTACAAGCCTTAAAGTTCTGGAACGTTTGTTTCAAGCCTGAAAGTTCACCAGTCTCTATCAACCAGGCAGTATGTATATGTTTATTAAAGAATGATATTATTAAATAAATATAACGGCTATATTCTTTTGAGTAATTATCAATTGATCAAAGTGAAACTGATAACTTCATGTTCTTTTGAATATGCATTTACTTGTCATTGGGCTGAAGTGATCATGATTACTTCAAGTGATAGAAGTGAAAGTGATAATGACTCAAAAGAATAGCCCTAATATATTTTCATTTCGACAAATTAGAAACTTACCACATGATAGTAAAATAAAATTAAGACTAAGGGAATCCAAAAAATTTTTATTGCTTTCATCATAAAAGAAAAAAAAATATGTAAAAAAATAACACCAAAAATTTGAATCTAAAATTAAAATTATCTATGCTGAAACCCCAGAATATGAAAGTTCCTGAAACCAGGGGCACCAACTGCGGTACCCAGAACAAGAAAGTTACCTGAGGAAAATAATTTTCCCTACATTTTTATCAGCTTCGAGCCTACACTATCGGAGGCAGCATGTAATGCATTGTGCGTGTTACACGATCAAGAGAGAGAAACGACGAATATAAGATCATACTATTTCTCTTGCTCCGAATCGCGATTGGTCAGCGAGGCCATCCTAATTATGAAAATGTTCGGAGCGAGAGAGATAGCATGACACCATATTCGCTCTTTTCCTCTCTTTGCGTATTAATTTATTTGTTGAACCTATAATGAAATAAATATTTATCCGAATTGCGGATTATTAGGTACTCACGAATCTCATCTAAAGCCGCGTCCACATTAGTAAATAAATGTGTTGTATATTAAATTTAGGATTTACTACAAATATTTACAGCGCTAATTTTGCGTTATGCCGACATAACGTTTGTTCCAACTTGCTTCAGAAATAGTTTCTGACCGTCAGGGCTCTGCGCATTAACTTATTACACATTATATTTAAGTTAATACGCAGAATCCTGCGGTCAGAAACTATTTCTGACACGGGTTGGAACGAACCTATAAATATTTATGTTATGAGCCTTGTGTCCATGGCATGGATCTCTTAAAATACAATGGATGACAGATTATAATGGAGCTGTCAAACGAAAAATGTCCGGAGTGTGCGCGGCACCATTTTGGGAAAAGTGACGTTTTGGCACGTCAAATTGACTGTCAAAAGTCAAAAAAATAGTGTCATTGTTGTGAAGTTATTGATTGTTATTCAAATCTTTTCTTAACAACCAAGTAATATGCACCAAGCTATCAAGTCAAATATCACTTTGGTCATTGATAACTGACCGTAAAGAATATGGCTAATCTCAAACTTCAATTCTGACTGGATGAATAAAACTATATAAGAAATTCAAAATAACTTCATATTATCGGTCATTGTTTCTTTTTTTGTTCTTTAAAATGCAGTATGGTAATTTTGCATCCCTAACTAATTTTATTTTCTATGCAATGTTTCTATGGTTCTTTTATGATTACACCGTATTTAGTAGTTCATTTGTCCTTTTAATCTGAACCCTTGAAATTTAATATTATTTCGTTAAAAAAAACAGAGAAATCAAAAATATATACCCCCAAGTTCACTAATATGGTTTAACTTAAACCCGTCATAAATTGATAGCAGAGGGTTTAAACTAACGAGAGCAACAATACGTCAATCAAGTTTTAAATCCTAGAAATACAAGCATAAAAAAATTAATTTTTTTGTTACTGAACCGGCAAAAATGGAGAATTTTATTTATTTTTAGAACTATTTCTTTTACATATTTCAAGGCTGTATTGCTAGGATCAATCCTTAATACCACCACTTAAGCGTTTATTTGTTGACATACGTAATATAAATTGTGACAATATCGTAAGCAAAATAAAACGGGCCGACAGAACATCAATTTTTTATGGCAGCTAGATCGGGCTTATGTCTTAAACCTTTTTAGTGAATCCGGCTGTTAATGCATAATAAAAATATCTTGTGTGGATATACCCTTAAAGTCAACTGGAACTATCCCTAACTTCGTTTCATTTATAAATGACGTCACCTCAAAAGTCATAACAAATCGTTATTTATATTTAAGAACTAATGAACTTGAATTTTTAAGATATCTACGGTTTAAATATTAAGTTAAATATTATTTAATAAGATAAAAATGCCTGTAAAGTTTACTGTGTATCTAACAGTTTTATTTATAGTGTTATGTATTACAAAGTTTGGTAAGAAACAAAAATTAACCTTACATTTTCAAAAACCACTCCCAATTTGTTAATTCTCTTATTTGAGTAATTATTTAATTTACCTTATTTAATATTAATTAACAGTTATTACATGTTGTTCATTAACTCATTATAGGTGTGTCAGTACGTTGTTATCAATGCAGTTCAGCTGAAGATCTGAAATATGAAGATAACTGTGGCGCCTATAAAAAGTTTGATAAACGAAATAACATAGCAATAGACTGTAACAGCGAGGAAAGCCATATGCCAGGATCATTTTGTATGAAAGTAACACAACAGAGTCCTAGAGGATTTATTTGTAAGTTTCTAAGAAGTGGGTCAGGTAGAGTCTCAAAGAACAAATCTTTTAGTTTTACAGTTATTCTTTTTATTGTTATTTTCGTACTATTCTGTTTACTAAAGACAAATTTTTTACTTTGCCTCTTTAATTTTCAACATTTGATTTTTTTTTAAGGGGATGGTAGATGGCGTCAAGTAATACGTCGATGTGCATCAGTAGCAGACACTGGTGTAACAGGGGTGTGTAACTGGGGTGTTTACGATAATGGAATATATTGGGAAGAATGCTACTGCTCAGAAGATGAATGTAATTCTGCAGGATTTAATGCTGTTTCAAAGAGTGCCATAGTCTCTCTTGTTTTATTAGTATTGTGGTGCAACTTTCGGTAACTATAAGTGGCTTGTTTTATTGATATCGGAGTTACAAAAATATTGTTTTTTATACAGAGCTATAGCAAACAATTTTTAAAACGATTTAAAACTTTTTTTTTTGCAGTTTATTTTGTTTTTTATAATTTTCTAGAAAATGTAATGCAGAAAGCCAAGCTCTAGATGTGAAACAGGGTGTGTAAAAAGTTGCAGGGTGTCAGTTTGGTTTATTATAACTTCATTGTTCATCATATATGAAAGAGAATATTTTTGTAATATTTGTTTCACATCATTGTAACTGTTTTCCGAACATTTTCTTGTATAAAAATACAATTAAGATTATAAGACTAACAGTCCATATATTTTGGGCATGTTGTTTTTATGATCATTGTTTAGATCATAATTCTTTTCATTTTATTGTATTAAGGCTGATTTATTCCTTTCATTGTTTAAGAAGCAAATAATTTTTTTATGTGGTATTTTATAAAAATAAAATTTTAAATTAGAAAGCACACGTGCAAAATATTCAAGATTTTCTCATCATTCCAAGTACAACATTTGGTTATTTTTTTTAATGCTCTCATTGAAATGTCATTTTGATCAACATTTCCATTTTAAAGAATATTGTACAAATTAGTCATATCAACGAATCTCCAAATGCCAATTTGTATTTTAATGCTTATTTGCACAATAGCATTTTAATTGATTTAGAATGTGAACATCTTTAAAAACACCAGTTTCATGTTATATTTACTATAAAAAATTTAAATTATTCGTAGTTTTTAAGCTGGTAGACCTTGTTATCATGTGCAAAGTAAAATCCCTGAATAAGTATGCTGCATTTACTCAATGACCTTAGTTATTTGTACTTAACATTTTCTCAATCTACAGAAATTATATATACCAGCTATACCTAGATCTGAAGCTGAATTTTACTTTGATCTTAGTGTTAATCTTGCAGTTATTCAAGTTTTTTTTTTTTAAATGAAAACCCCTCTTTCTGATTTTGGAAGTGAAAAAATGTAGATTTTTATTTTTGAGCATGTTATATTATCAGATTGAAATGATTATTAGAGGTGTAGTAAGTTACTAAAGCAATAATTGCCGAGGGAACATATGGTGAAAAAATATTCTAGACAAAAATTGTAGGGTTTTATATTTACACTGAATCGTGATCTTGATTTCAGAATTCCCATTTGATGAAAGTTGCCCTTATGTGTCTTATATAATCAAAGGTTAAATTGTGCAAATGAAGATAATTCTTATTAAGAACTATTTATTGTTAAACTCAAACAGTTTGTAACAAACACTTTTATAACTGATTTTGCAGACTTTATCGATGTTTGTGGTGCAAGACTTTGAATCTCATTTGTTGTGTTGTCAAGGTTTTTTAATTGATGTTAGTACCAAATACTCTTCTGTTGAAAATCCAGTTGCAAACTCGTATAATTGAATTTCTGTACATATTCGATACGTATTAGCAACCCTTGTGCCTTAGAGAACTCAAATTTTTGTTTGACACTTTATTCGCTGACCATATCCTTTTATTGCCAACTCTTAACTTTATTTAGATTTCTTATTGACTCAATTTTTAGTTATATAATATATAAATTTAAATTTTTACTTTAGTATTTGTTATTTGGGTTTACAAAGAACGTTATGTTAGCAAAAATTATTTGTTGACTATACAATCTCAGAAATGTTGTTAAAAACAATATTTTAAAAAACTCTTAAAAGAGAGCGTGATTAAAACTGCATGGAAACTCAAATCACAAATATTAGAGGGTTGAAAAACGCTGTATCAATTGATTTTTTTAAAGGAAAACTATGTACAGGGTTAGAAAAACATACAAAATATATATTAACCGTCCGTATTACTGTGACTTTGAGTCACTCAAGTATTTTATATATAAGATTGTTAATGTTATTATAAGTGTAATATTTTAGTTATAGCTTATGATATATTTATTTTATACTGACTTGTTCCAAACATATTTTATCTCTAATTTTTCGGATAATTCTTTTAAATAGGTTATTTTTTTATTGAGTTTTTATTTTATGATTGTCACTCACAAATCTTTAACTAAAAAATAAGTTAGGGCAAGAAAAATAGAAAGTAAATACCAGATGCTCCATGGAATTTTTACACATTTTAAATGTTCTATTAGCACAGGAATTTCTGTATAATTTATTGTTAGCATATACATCGTTTACTGCCATCCTTTATGGGTCTAGACTAAATGGCTCAGTGTAGGTAAAAAATAAATTATTTGCGAATTAAGAGCAAACTCCTTTCAAAATTTTAATCCTGTTTTTCTTAAACCAGTATTTTTTAAACTGATAATTACTAAACTGATTTCATTTCCATTTTATATACTTCTTTTACACAAACAGATTTTTTGCCCCCATAGCTTTTTTTATTAATAAAAATCTTGAGAACTGTAGATCAATAAACTTGCTCATCCATCTTTGCAAATGATTGGCCAAAACTGTTATGAAACTTTTGGAATAAAAACCTGCTTTTACCAATCACGAAAACAAGCTGGTTTCAGGAATGGATATGTCACAAGGGTCTATTTGCAAATAATAAAAACTTTTGTTAAAAAATTGGGCAAATATAATGTTAGTATTTGTTGACTTTGAAAAAACTTTTGTCACAGTGGAATTACCGACGGTAGACTTTAGATATAGCAATATAATAAAATACATGCAATAACGCGACTGCTACGGGTGAACTTCACGAACTTAAAAATAAACTAGAATAGATCGTGGAATTAGGCAAAGAAATACAATCTCTCCAATATTCTTTGAAGCTGTATTAGAATATGTATTTGAAAAACTGACTTGGGAAAGACGAGGTGTAAATATCTACAATTTGCCGACTGCATTGTTATAATAGCAGACAAGTTCGGTGAAACTCGACAAAAGCTATCTGAAATAAATCTAGCATCTGTAAACTTAAACAGGCCTAAATATAAATTTCCAGATACCTAAGTTACTAATAATATAATGACGATATACGCAATCGAAATGGAATAGGTATTCGAAGTTTGTCCCAAAAGTATCAAGCCTACCTTCATATCTCCGCATTGGTGTTATTCTTTATCATTTGGTGAGTGACAACCTTCAAAGTAGTCCCCATTTAATTGAATAACACGTTCCCAGCGGTGTTTCCACTTCCTGAAGCAGTCCTGGAAGTTAGTTTTCGTAATTGCCTTCAGTGCATTCGCCGCATTAGTTTCAACCGTGTCTTTGTCATCGAACCGGTGTCCTTTGAGTGGCATTTTTAATCTGGGAAAGAGCCACCGCAGGGAGCTACATCGGGACTGTGCGGAGGCTGGCGAAGCTGTACGACTTATTTATTGCTGTAAAAGGTTCTAATAAAGGTTCGGACAGCAAAAAGTTATCGAAAAAAACGTATCAAAGTTGGTAATTTGAGAAAGAAAAAATGACTGATCTTGATAAGGTAAATATAGGATGGGTTTCTTTTGATATAATGGATTGGCTCTATCCCGACCCTATGTTTATTTTTTACATTTTCCGATGTAACTTTTAAAAAACCAAATTTATTGCGTAGAAATTAAAAAAAATAGAAAGTGTTATCTTACCACACATATCTTAAAGTACCTTGAGCTATCCGGTATTCGCTACACACATATAATGATAAATATTCCTTGTTTTCAAATGTCAAAACTTTACCAAATTTCTACCCAAATTGGAGATATTTTTTTATCAGAAAGTCTACAGCTCTAACTTGAAACGCATTATTTAAAATACGATAAATTTAATGCAGTAATTCTGCTTGATTTGTGGGATTTGACGGGTCCTGCAAAAAAACCGGCATATTTTAGTTGTATAGTCCACAATCAATCACTAGATTTATATAGATATGTAATGTAAATGTAAAAAAATTAGGTTTTTAAAAAATGAAACACTTTTATATTGAAGCATTGACCTTTTTAATAAAAGAAAATTTTCTTCCAATTTGAATTAAAATTTGAATATTTGTAACATTTCTTATTATATTTAAATTTACTTGTAAGTGTATTTAGTATATTGTGCCTTAAAAAAAAAGTAGAAGTGAATGTAATTTATGTATCTTTATGACAAGCATTTACTCATAAGGCTGGAAAAGAAATAAAATAATATAGAGGGTTCTTCCAAAACACATATCCCATACAAGGTAGAAATTTTCTTAAAATGCATACCGAAACAATGATTAAGGCCCATTTTTGAAGTTTACAAGGTGTTTCAAAAATTTATGGCAGACCAAAGTTCTATTTTTTAAATGAAATTTCTAGCTTGTATGATATAGGTGCTTTGGAAACAGCCTAACTAACGTACTATCGCGGTAGCTTGTATATGTTCCGTCCATATTACTGTGATTTTCAGTCACTCCAATATTTTATAGATATGATTTTTTTTTTAAATTTCATTATAGATTTAGTATTTTAGGAACTATTGTTTCTTCATGTAAATTGTTTTTATACTGACTTTTTATCAAATAGATTTTTTTATTACTAGAATATTTTGTTTTTATCAAGTATTGTTAATTTTTACGGTTCCACACCAAAAAAGAGTATAGAAAAATGTTTACATTAAACCAATCCCCAAGGATGGAGACAGAGCTAACGTCGAAAATTATCGCCGAATTTTGAAATTTTCAGTGTTTAGTAAGATTTTTGGATTACTACATGATTTGTTTTCTTTTAAACATATAATAACGGATTCTTAGCTTGGTTTTATGACAGGTCTTGTTTATGAACAGTACTTGGTGGAAGCTTTGGAGAGGAGGTGTTAGGTAGATGCTATTTACACTGATTTCTCTAAGGCCTTTAACAAGGTTAACAATCGACTTCTTATCTACAAGCTACAAGGCTTGGGTATCCATGGGTCACTTCTAAAATGGATTAATAACTATTTAACATGTTACAATGTGTGAGAATTACCAACTATGAGTTGTTTCTTTTTCAAGAGATTATAACTTTCAGTAGACGTCTTCTTTATGCGGATGACTTGATGTTATTTCTTGTTGTCAGGGGTAGAGAGGACTGCGAGAGCATTCAACGCGGTCTAGCTCGCTTTTATTAATAAATGCTTTTTATCTTTTAAATACTTTCAACATGATCACTCGTGTTGAACGTGTAAAAATCTGGTTGTTACATTTGATAGAGCTGTTCGCTTTGACATGCATAATAGTAATGTTGTGAACAGTGGTCGGAAGTTGCTCGGATTTGCAAGGAGATTGCAAAGAGGTTTTAGATTAGTGCAGCTTTTAATAATGTGTACTGCTTTACTACAGTATTATATCGCTCTGTAGTCAGATCGATGTTGGGGTAGGCGTCCCAACTTTGGTCACCTCATTATTACCTAAATATAGAAGAATATTAAAGAAGGCAAAGCAGGTTTGATTGTTTTAAAATGAGGGTTTCAACGGGATCATCTTATAAATAATGTTAATTATTGCTGATGCTTTTAGTCTGCTACCGTTGTGTGCGAGACGCATATGTCTTGATCTTGTTCTAGTACATAAAATTGTTAATTCCTACATTAGTACACCTGAACTGCTCAGTAATGTTGTATTATCGGTTCCTCAAAGAGCTTTTTGAGCTCATGATTTGTTTGAGGTGGCATATCATCGAACGAGTTGATCTAACCGTCTATTTCTCGAATGTGCAGGAAAATTACCTACCCTCTGAGGTTGATATTTTCCATATTTCAATTAATACCTTTAAATTAAAAAGATAGGAATTCTTATGAAATTAAGTTAATGATATCAACTTTAAATGCTTGTCTTTATTGCATTGATATACCTTTTTATTTGTATACTGTTCTTTAATTTTAATTTTCTTGTTTAACTGTTTTTTTATAAACTTACTTTAATAAGACAAAAGTAATAACGTCAAAATATTAATACTATTCATTTCCGTTGTTCCCTAACTCCTTTGCCGTATGCACTATCGATTTAACGTCCTAACCGTTTTGACCAATTAGCACGTAAACAACGTTTTCTCTCGTGTTCCGTGATAAACAGAAACCAAACTTATTTTTGTTGAAACCTATTGGAGAATGATCTTAATATATAACTATGGTGTATGCACGGATTTATGAAAATAAAATGGATGACAGATGGTAATGGAGCTGTCAAACGAGAAAAGTCCGGAGTATGCTCTGCGCCATTTTGAGTAAAAGTGACGTTTTGGCACGTCAAATTGACCGTCAAAAGTCCAAAAATAGTGTCATTGTTGTTATTATTGTGAAGTAATGTGTTTTCCCTGGATTAAATTTATTTTATATAACTTAACAACCAAGTAATATCCACCAAGCCATCAGTCAAATATTTAGGTGTAAATATAGACCACCAAATTATCTTAAATGGCACTTTGGAACTGTTAAACAAAAATGTAAACAAAGGACCAAATACCTTAGGAGTCTAATATACAAAGAAAAAGGCATATCAAGAAAAACAACTTATATATACAAAGCAATATACTGACTTTAAGAGGAATACATACCCCCTACATACAGTAATTGCAGGAAGCCAGCACTCATAAAACTTGAAACGGTAGAAACCACTGCTCTATGTAGTATGACTAAAATCTACGGTCCTAGCTATCCACCAATCAATTATTGTATGAATTCACTAAACATCCAGCCGATTATTGTAAGACTTCCTGTTCTGAAAACTAAGTTTGAAAAAAAAACCTAAAACTTGACCGGTGATAGAGGAACTGTGTACGACCAAACGCCGGAACCATAGGCCAGCCAGAAGACCTCCATTAATGATACTATTCAACCTTTAATATACTTTTTTTATTATTTTGTGAAGATTTGTAGGGACTTGAAGACCAAACGTACTATAGACAAGTTTTTTATTCTGAAGGACCTCGTTTGTTGGCCTGTAGGGTTCAAATTTATATGTCGTAATAAATTATAATCATAATAATATTTATTTGTTGTAGTTTAGTATAGTGTTTAACACAGCGTAAGGAAGAAAAATGTTGCATTTAACATTATTTGAATATAAAATTAAATGTTACTTATTTAAATAAAAGTTTTAAATATCTTACAATATGTTTTTTCTCAAATTTTTTATAAGTTGTGTTGATGAAAACAATTATGTTACACTTAACTGTTTCAAAGTAAGATACTCGACTGTTATGGATATATGGACACAAGTGTTTATGTTAAATCCATAATTAAAACTAGCCGTAGGAAAACAATTTTTAAACAGCACGCTCATACTATTGAGATATGAACAGAATTTAGTGTAATAATTTTGTATGTCTATAATCTCAAATTTACTTGAAATTTGCGAGACATTCAACTTTCTAAGGATATTTTAATTAGAAATTAAAATACTGAAAATCACGGGGTACCACCTAATTAACATTTCAACTGTCTTTTTCAAAAAATATAACGTTTTGAAGAAACGGTTCGTCAACATATTGCTTTTTTTAATGACTAGTTATTTTTAACAAGCAAAAATATAATAAAAAATTTTAATCTATTTTTACTACCGACCAATACAATGGCAGACATCCACACATAACAATCAATTGACACGAATTGGATAAGTTGGGTAAGGTTATAACGTAATACTGTGATTTTATCTCTTCCTACCATTCGTTTCGTCCAACTACTTATGTCGATGAAATTTCGGAAAGATATGCAAATTGCTTTAAACCTTGTCAGTGGGAGGTAAACGATTACGTTTAGTCGTTATAATTTTTCAGTGGCGACAGCGTATTCACTGTTGTTATAACTTCACTTTACCCAAAATGGCGCATAGCATGGTCCGGACATTTTTTGTTTATTTGACGATCAGTACAGTTACTTTTATATGTGCGTGGGTGTATGTAGTATTATAACGCTGCCACGCCTCTTTTTGTTCAAGTTTACCTGGAAAAAAAGTCATCTGTAATAAAACTTTTTGCCGTTTTGCTTATTTTTTGCTTCTTTCACAAAAATAAATTACTGTAATATTTTTTCACCCACTCTCGTTAAAACGCTCTGGCTTAACCCTACGGCCTTATATAAAAGGGATAATACGATAATGTATATATGTAGGTAAGGGCGAAACGAGCAATAATAAATGGTTTTTACTTTATACATATATGTGAGTTTGTAAATATACCAGAAAGAGGTTATTTTTCTATAAAAACTATGTTAAATTGTCCGGCAAAAGTTATGTAAATCAATTTTTTACCGGACTACGGGGTATGTTAAATATAAATTTGTCCATATCTTTTTTTCCGATGATTATCTGTACGTCATTTGGAATAAGAGGTAATAAAGTTTTTGATGACACTAATGGGAAAATTAAGATAATGTGCTCGAATGTCCAAAAAAAGTCTCCCCTATAGCATTTATTCTTGTCTGTCATTTATTTATCGAATTTTATTAACTGTATGGATTCCAAAACACAACTGCCACGTTTTTAGGATTTACTAACAATGGTTTTGTACCAGGCTCAGTTGAAGGTATTTTACAAATTCTGGAAAAGTGACTCTCCGAAGTCTGAGTATCGCAAATCTCTATCATAGCAGAGCGGCTTCGGTTGCTCTATGTAGGGAGATGAAGAACATCACTCTCATTCAAGAACCCTGAATATGCCAGGGGAAAATAAAAGGGATCACGGGAGTTGGATGTGAGCTCATATATTCCAAAAAACCCGACAGACCTAGGAGCTGCATGTTGTTTAAGAAACACATAAAAATACGAATATTAGGTATATATATTTCCAGGGATCTTGTTGTTGTGAAGTTCACAACAAAGGAAGAAGAACTGACGGAAATAACAATTGCATCAGCATACTTTCCGATCTGGGCCTAATACTTTTGACAGTAAAACCCGTATTCTTGAAAAAGCAATGTTGCCAGATATGAACGTGCTAAAACTCGCGGATATCAAAAAATGAAATGGATGATAGATTGAACTGAGTTGTCAGACCGAAAATGTCCGTAGTATATTTTGTTGCCGTTTTAGGCAAAAAGTAGTTTTGGTACGTAAATTAATCCTCAAAAGTAAAAAAAAAATAGTGTCGTTATTGTTATTAAATACCTAAGAGTAACTCTGGACTCACGACTGAGCTGGAATGACTATATTGAGGCTCGAAGCAAGAAAGCCACATGTGCTTTCTGGGCTTGTAAACGAGCCTTTGGGTGTACATGAGGATTGACACCTAAAGTGCTATTTTGGATATATACTATGGTGATCCGCCCCATGATAACGTACGCCGCTATTGTATGGTGGCGTAGTACAACAAAGCGCAAACGCATTCTACAACTTGATAAAGTTCAAAGAATGGCATGAGTGCGATGAGGACTGTTCCCACCAGGGCTCTAGAAGTCCTGGTGAACCTGCCTCCCCTTCACTTATACTTAGAGAAGGAGGTCCTGAAGACTGTTTATCGTCTAAGTTGCCTAGTACATCATGGAATTGGAACGGGCGGCTACTTAGGTATCTGGGAAAGCGTGGTGGGAGATGTCCATTGTGGACAGATTACATGACGCCGCTTTCAAAACCCAACCTCTCTCTGGAGATATTCCTGCCAAGCAGAGAGGATTGGGAGGGAGCACAAAATCTTCCGAAAAATGGATCCTGGTAGTATACTGATGGATGTCGACAAGATGAAAGAGCTGGAGCCGTATTCGGCAGGAGCACAGGAGTCAGAGATTACTACCCTCTCGGACAATGTGCTATAATTTTCACAGAGGAAATTTGTACTACTCTGCAGTGTGTCCGTCTCTGTGAGAGAGACATAGACAGGAATAGAGGAATAAATATATGTTCAGAGAGTAAGGCTGCGATATTGGCACTGAAGTCCAGTGTCGTGACTTCGCGACTGGTGTCTGAGTGGAAGCATGTACTGAATGGTATGATAAGGAAAGGCTGCACAGGCAGACTCGTATGGGTCCCGGGTCACTCTGGCATACACGGGAATGAGCAAGCAGACCGTCTGGCAAAGTTCGGCGACTGAATCGTATGGATCTCAATCAATATTACCTGTCTCAATTGCTATTGGCAAAAGGGAATTTAAATCATTGCTGGAAAGCAAATTTATTGAATCGTGGAGGGGAGCTTCTGGAATGAGGTGTGCTAAGGAACATATAACTGGGCCTAGTGCACGGCGTACTAAGGAGCTTCTCTCCTTGGGAAGGAAAGAGCTGCGAATTGTGTTGGGATTGTTGATAGGACATTGTCACCTGAGGGGCGATCTTCATAGAATCGACGTGTAGATGGTGTTTGGAGGGGGATGAAACTGTTGACCATGTCGACAAAGAGAGCCTAGCACTCAATGGACTGAGACAGAGATATTTCGGGGATACAATTTTGTTACCGGAAGCAGTTAGGCAAGTTCAACTAACGAGGCTGCTTGGATTGGCGAAAGCGATCGGCTTTGAATAACCTGCAGCTATGGGGTGGGATGTGAAGGGCCCAATGGAGGCCTAGGCATCGATGCTCTAGTATCACCACCCCTTTTTCATTCATTCATTCATTCGTTGTTGTTATTGTTGTGAAATTATTGATTGTCATTAAAATATTTGTACTTTCTCTGGATTAAATTTATTTTATATCACTTAATTATCTTGAATTGACACTTTAGAACTGTTAAACAAAAATGCATACAAAGAGCCAAAAACTTTAGGATTCTAATATATAAAGAAACAGGGATATCAAGAAAAACAACTCACATATACAAAGCAATATAACTGACGTCAATTGGAAATCATGCCCCCTATATACAGTAATTGCAGAAAGCCAGCACTGATAAACCTTGAAACGGTCGAAATTATGGCTGTATTCTTTTGAGTAAATTATCACTGATCAAAGTGAAAAAAGTGAAACTGATAACTTCATGTTCTTTTGAATTTGCATTTACTTGTCATTGGGTCGAAGTGATCATGATTACTTCAAGTGAAAGAACTGAAAGTGATAATTACTCAAAAGAATATACCTTATACCTTTACATAGTATGACTAAAAGCCATCATTCCCATCCACCACGGAAACTATCCAATCAGATATTTAATGTATGAATTCACAAGATATCCAGCCTCTTACTGCAAGGCGTCCTATTCTGACAACTAAATTTAAAAGGAACCTGAAACTTGAACAATGATAGAGAAACTATTTAAGACCAGGGATCGAAACCAAAGGCTAGACAGAAGAACGTCCATTAAATATACTCGCAGATCTCACATTCAATTTTTAATATATTTTTTTATTTTATAAAGATTTGTAGAGGCTTGAAGATCAAATGTACCATAAATAAGGTTTTTATGCCGAAGGACCTCATTCGTTGGTCTGTAGGGTACATATTTATATGTCGCGATAAATTATAATCATAACAATTATTTAATTGTAGTGTAGTATAGTGTTTAACACAATCTAATTAAGGTAAATGCTGTATGTAGTTAACATTATTTAAATATAAAATTTGCTACTTATTTAAATAAAAGTTGGGTTGTGAAAAGAATCCTGTTATGAACACAAGTACTTAGGTAAATCCATAAACAGAACTAGTCGTAGAAAAAAATTGAGTTGAGAACAGAATCTCCTGTAATAATTTTATATGTCTCTAATCTCAAATTTACTTAATATTTGCGAGACATATTCAACTTGCTAAGGATATTTTCATTAAAAATATCAGGGTCACCTAATTAACATTTCAACCGTTTATTCAAAAAATAAAACGTCCTAAAGGAAACGTTCGTCAACATATCACTTTTTTCAATGACGAGTTATTTTGAACAACCACAAATAAAATAAATTTTTTTAATACTAATCGTCAAATATGTCATTTAGCGGCTGACATTTCATTTGCGCATGTTTGACCGTTCGCTTGCCTTCCACCGGGCGAACAAGGATATAAATGATGAATGCGTCAAGAATACACTCGCTACCCTTTCAGCGTTCACTTCACATTCTCCAGTTCGAGGATACGGCCCCTGGAAAAACCTCCACTAAGTGCAGTGGTAGACCTGGTTAAAGACCGAATAAATGGATCTCAGCTGATCATTGGTTGTGATGCCAGTGCTAGTCATGGAAATTGTAGAAGCTCTGATAACAACTAAAGAGATAAGTCAATTTACCAGTTCATAATGACAGATAATTTAGACGTAATGAATAAGAGTAATGATCCTACCTTTGTCACCAGGCAAAGGCAGGAGGTCACAGATGTAAAATTAAGTACGACGTATGTCGGCAATTTTATTAAAAATTGGCATATGTCAAGGAAGGAGCGAGGGAAACAGATAAACTATCAAAATTCGCGCACAGCGAACTACTGTGGAGACCTAGAACGGAAATTAACGAAAATCAAAAGTTGGGTATACAGCACAATAGAAATACAACAGATGGCAGAACAACTTACAGAGGCTACAGTTTTAACTTTTGAATCTAACTATCCTCAGATCTTCCAAAACTCTGTCCGGAACGTACCGTTGTGGAGATTAGAACTAGAGGCGAGGGGACAAATTAGGAGACTCTGGAATAAAGGAATATCAGGAAAATGGGACGAATATAGGACATCCCTGACTGAGTATAGTAGAAATTTGCATAAAGCTAAGAGAGTATAATGGAGGAAGCACTGTGAGAAGATTGAGAGGACCACAGGATGCGCCAGACTCCAGAAGATGCTCTCGAAGAATATGCAATCAACGATAAACTCTCGAGTAACAAATACTGGCAAGTATACTTACACTGGG
This sequence comes from Diaprepes abbreviatus, assembly GCA_034092305.1. Classification (NCBI taxonomy): domain Eukaryota; kingdom Metazoa; phylum Arthropoda; class Insecta; order Coleoptera; family Curculionidae; genus Diaprepes; species Diaprepes abbreviatus. Next base: position 2,015,265 of record JASJET010000159.1, on the reverse strand, counting down.
AAGGATATGATGACCGGATTATTTTGGGCTCACTTCCTGGGTTAACAATAATAGATAAATCGTGGGAAACTTACTGAAGTAGCAAGCACCGTAGCTAAATCCACTAAGGAGAACTGGCAGATTGCCAAAAAGGTGATTATCTCCACCATAAACTTATTGAACCATACAAATCACAGGGACCAGACGAGATTTATCTGGCAATGCTACAGCTTTGTTGTATACTAAGGGCTAACCTAACCCTAAAATATATGCCATGAAAGGAGAGGTAAACCAGGGTAATATTTATATCGAAACCTGGAAACATAAACTATTTATCAGTAAAGGCAGTTAGACCAATAAGTCTAATGTCATTCATTCTCAAAACTCTCGAGAAGCTGTTAGGTAGGCATGTTAGGGATGACTTAATGATAAGCAGCTCATTTCACCGGACTCTCCTATAGGATCGGAAGATCTACTGATACAGTGATCAACAAAGTGAAAAACACGCTGGAAAATGGAGAAGTGCTCTTAGGAGCATTTCTAGATATATAAGGGACGTTTGATAACATATGTCATTTCAATCAATCACCGCGGCAATAAGGAACATTAATTTAGAATGAAACATGCTAAAAGACAGGGTTCTCTACACATAACTGCTTCGAGAAACTCTGATAGCGTGGGTAACTTGGTGATGTTCGCAGGGAGGAGTTCTCTCCACTGCTTTGGGATGTGGTAATGAATGAACTTTTGAGAAACCTGGGAAATGAGGGACATTCGGTACTAAGATATGCTGATCATCTGGTAATCTTAACTCAAAATAAATTGAATACGACCAGATCGAAGAAACTACAGACTCATAAATAAGAAAATAAACATCAAATCCTGAAAATTAACAATGAACAGTACACAAATCAACTGAAAGAAGCCAATGAATTACATCTGGAAGCGCTTGAATTAGATGAATTGAATTTAGTCATAACCAATGAATTATTGGAGGCAAGCTCTAAGGTCGCCGCGAATCAACAACAAAAACAGTCTAAAATCAGCAAAAAGTACCAAGACCTGTTAAGGAAAAGACGTCAACTTTTGAGTGAAAATAAAAGAAACACAGTGGAGTTCGCAGAATTAAACAAGATCATAAGAAAACAAAGAAAAGCCGACTTAAGAAAATACCAAGAAGAACGCATAGAACAAATAATAGAAAAGAACCGAAGTCTGAAAGGAATGAAGTCTAAAGTAGGAAAGAAGAAGATAATTCTGCTAAAGAACCGGGGCGATGAAGTAAGAGATAGAAAGGAGATAATAATGATAACTGAACAATACTATGAAGATCTATATAGCCCAAGAAACCCTCCCTTGGCTAATACTATAAAGAATTTAAAAAAGATAATAACAAATGTGAATTCTGAAAACCTGCCAGATATTACAAAGGATGAAATAGATAAAGCCATACAAGATATGAAAAGAAATAAAGCAGCGGGAGATGACAAAGTCTTAATAGAACTTCTTAAGGAAGGAGGAAGAAAAGTTAAGGAATATTTAAAGATCTTATTCAACAGATATATTGTCGAAGGTAAGATACCCAGTGGATGGAACAACGCTAACACAATTTTGATATATAAAAAGGGCGATCCGGCGACTCTGGACAATTATAGGCCTATATCCCTTCTCTCCCAGTTATACAAAACCTTGATGAAAATCATAACTAGCAGATTGACGAACAAATTCGACACGTATCAATCTGTTGAAAAAGCAGGATCCAGAAGGGGATATGGAACATGCGACCACCTGCATACACTAAAAATATTAATAGAAAAAACCAACGAGTATAATCTGCCTCTGTACATGGCCTTTGATACTACGAGAACGCTTTTGACAGCGTAGAACTATGGGCTGTTGAAGAAGCTTTGGTAAATAGCAGAATAGACTCGAGATACAAAAATCTATTGCATAATGTTTATCTAGACGCAACGATGACAGTACAACTTGATGACGAGCTAAAGACGAACCACATGCCAATCAAAAGAGGAGTAAAACAGGGATATACAATCTCGCCCAAATTATTTACAATGGCCCTGGAAGACTTGTTCAAATCATTAAATTGGGAAAATAAAGGGATAAACATTAATGGTAGATTCCTAAATCATCTGAGATATGCAGATGATATACTCTTGATCGCATCCGACTGGGAAGAGCTGCAGTCAATGATAAACGACCTCCATGAAACATTGCTCCAATGAGGATTAAAGATGAATCTCAGAAAAACAAAAGTAATGTCAAACTTAGACGAACAACAAGTTACAACAGCAAATGCAATCGAAATAGAACAGGTGAATGAATATATATATATATATATATATATATATATATATATATGTATATATATATATATATATATATATATATATATATATATATATATATATATATATATATATATATATATTTGTTTGAAGTGTGTCACGGATGGATAAATGTGCTTTGTTGTTTATCCGGGAGTTCATCCGTTCGTCATTGTTTCCTGTTGAAGGATCTTGCAGACGTTTCGCCAAGGTCGCACTTGGCATTTTCAATGCTTACTGATCGGAGTTTGGAAAGTGAACTGAGGTTCCTTAGATTGCGCAGGCTTTTTATACTTTTCGTGATCGTTCGTAATCGTTCGTGATCGTAGATTGTACCGAAGATTGTTCGGTGGTGACTCCTCCTTCGTGTCGCGTGTGTTTGCCGACGTTGCCGGTTGTACTTGTTTTACCGATGTTGATGTGGTGTTTTCTGTTCGTTTGATGATGGATTTCCATGTGACTGGCAAATTTAGTGCGTCGTCTCTTTTGTTTAGTTCGCCACTTTTTTCGATTTCTATTGCTTCGCGAACAAGTCTTGTTCTGAGGTTACTAACATTGGCAATTTCTTTGCATGACTCAAAATCAACTTTATGTCCTGTTTGGATATGGTGTTGAAAAAGTGCCGACGTGGTTTGTTTGTTCTTAGTAGATAGCTTGTGTTCTTCGAGTCTAGCTGATATTCTTCTGTTTGTCTGTCCTATATATGATTTGTGGCAGGACCCTCAGGATATACTGTAGACCCCTGGATTCTCTAACTTAATTTTGTCCTTGGGGTTTTTAAGTGTCGATCTTATGGTTTGATCTTCGGTACAATCTACGATCACGAACGATTACGAAAGATCACGAAAAGTATAAAAAGCCTGCGCAATCTAAGGAACCTCAGTTCACTTTCCAAACTCCGATCAGTAAGCATTGAAAATGCCAAGTGCGACCTTGGCGAAACGTCTGCAAGATCCTTCAACAGGAAACAATGACGAACGGATGAACTCCCGGATAAACAACAAAGCACATTTATCCATCCGTGACACACTTCAAACAAATATATATATATATATATATATATATATATATATATATATATATATAAATATATATATATATATATATATATATATATATATATATATATATATATATATATAAATATATATATATATATATATATATATATATATATATATATATATATATATATATATTTATATATATATATATATATATATATATATATATATATATATATATATATATATATATATACTTAGGCCAGGCCATAAGAGCGAGTAAAGACAACCAGACAGCCGAAATAACACGAAGAACTCGATTAGGATGGACGGCGTTCGGAAAATTCTCCTATGTTTTGAAAAATCAGAAAATTCCCTTATACTTAAGAACCAAAGTATTTGATTGTTGTATATTGCCGGTTCTAACATACGGAGCGCAGACGTAGACCTTTACAAAATCAAATTTGGACAGAATCCGCAAAACTCAAAGAGCTATGGAACGACACATGTTAGGAACATCACTCAGAGATAAAAAATGAAATGAGTGGATAAGAAGAAAAACCAACGCAGTTGACGCTGTAGAACAACCGTTGGAATTCAGGAATTGGAAAATGGTGCCCATATGAAGGGAAAAGATCCAGAGGCAGGCCACAGATGAGATGGAAGGATGACGTAGTCAGACATGCCGGCTTAATGTGGCAAAGAAGAGCCCAGAATAGAGAGATTTGGAAATAAATAGGGGAGGCCTATATCCAGTTTTGGAAGGATGAAAACCAGGTTAAAATGAAATGAAAATGAATGAGATTGGCGTGAATGAGAAATTTTTTGTTCATTAATATTTTAATGAAAAAGTCATAATGTCAGATGATTTACAGGAGTAGCAGTCTCCATATTATCGTTTCAATATGGTTCTGAAAAGGGTAGAGCTCGACCAAATTAAAAGTGTGATTGAAGAGATTATCGAAATAAAACTCAACAAAGAGTTTAAGCTGGACCTTATTGACTCTGTAGTGGATTCCACTAAGGAGATAATCGAAGAGAAGATGAAACATCTCACTCAAACTATAAGTATTCTGAATACAGAACTGTCAATAATGAAGGCTGATAATTTCCGCTTAAAAAAGGCTCTTGATGATTAAGAGCAGTTCTCCCGTAATTTGAATTTAAAAATATTTGGCATATCCAGCTGGAAAGGTAAACGCTTGCGAGAATCCGTATGGGATTTTTTTTTGGTTAAGTTGAAATGTAAAATCGCTGATAGCGATTTAAAAATATACATAATATATACGCAAAAATCCCAACAATGATAAGCCTCCAGCTGTGTTTGTGGCGTTTCGCGGAATAAATAGACATTCTATGATCTTTCAGCAAAGAAAATTACTAAAAAATAGTGGTTTGCTAATCAAATAACATTTTACTCAAGGCTTGCGCTTCTGCGTGTTGCAGTGTTAATATTTGACCAAAAAAGTGTGTAGTGCTTGCATATAAATGTTTATATTAAAGTTAAAAGTGAAGTGCATTGAGTCGATGATATGGATGCATTAAATGCAACTAAACACACCCAAAAACTGTAAGTATGGCTCTTTTCAAGTTATTATTTTTTTTTAAATGTGAAATCAGAACAGATTTGGTTACTGGGTATGCGTTTTTCATCATTCTTTTCCGTAAGCATTTTTTTTGCTGATTGAATATCTAAATAAGTATATATATATATATATATATATATATATATATATATATATATATATATATATATATATATATATATATATATATATATAAATATGTAGATAAGTTTTTGTCCGTGTAATTTAAAATAAAATAGAATAAAATATTGGCGAAGCGGACGTGAAAATTTGTCAATCTACATGATTCTCGTATTAAAAAGTGCGGAGCACTCCAAAATATGGAAAAACTCCGGGTCCGACAGATGGCGACAGCGCTGTTTCGTCCTAATATGGGACTCGTCAGGCCACCTCAGTCGGTACAAACCATCATCTCGCCTTTGCATCGTATAAAGCCGAACTTATAATCAAAATACGGCACATAAGACGACAAAGGCGACATCTCGATGGTCCACTTGATAATACAAGAACCACACAGATTAACAAAGTTTGTAAAAGAACCGTCATATGGTGGCGCGACGGTGAATTAAAACAGAAATATGTAAAATCGAGTACACGAAACGCGCTGCCTAAAAGATAGGGGTCGCATTTTTCGGTACTGACAAGCAAGCCTACCGCTATTTAAGCAGCCAAAGCCACGAGAATCATGTAGATTGACAAATTTTCACGTCCGCTTCGCCAATATTTTATTCTATTTTATTTTAAATTACACGGACAAAAACTTATCTACATATTTATTTACTTGTTTGGCTTTGAAACACGCTAAACGATGCTCTCATGGTGGGAGCGTTTGGTGCGGCACGTGGCTTTGGCTGCTTAAATAGCGGTAGGCTTGCTTGCCAGTACCGAAAAATGCGACCCCTATCTTTTGGGCAGCGCGTTTCGTGTACTCGATTTTACATATTTCTGTTTTAATTCACCGTCGCGCCACCATATGACGGTTCTTTTACAAACTTTGTTAATCTGTGTGGTTCTTGTATTATCAAGTGGACCATCGAGATGTCGCCTTTGTCGTCTTATGTGCCGTATTTTGATTATAAGTTCGGCTTTATACGATGCAAAGGCGAGATGATGGTTTGTACCGACTGCGGTGGCCTGACGAGTCCCATATTAGGACGAAACAGCGCTGTCGCCATCTGTCGGACCCGGAGTTTTTCCATATTTTGGAGTGCTCCGCACTTTTTAATACGAGAATCATGTAGATTGACAAATTTTCACGTCCGCTTCGCCAATATTTTATTCTATTTTATTATATATATATATATATATATATATATATATATATATATATACATATCAATTTTCCAATGATTCCATGACGTAATAATGATAGATATATTTCTTCTCTTGTGTAATATTTTCTAATTATTTTATTCTGAATGATGATACTGATTGTTTTCCTTTTGGCATTTATATTACATAACATTACAAATAAATTTCACGGTGCTAACTTGAAGCAGAGGCGAATCCTCTTTGAGGGGCAGTGATATCACAAAAGTACAGTATGACAAGCGAAAGCAAGTTGTCGACGGGGGTGCGGGAGACGCCAGCAACATTCCTATTTGTTGTGTGAAAGGCAGGGTCGGGTCTATTTTTCTGAATTCGAAGCTCCTGGTGTGTGGCCATCGCAAGAAAAAAACAAGTTGTCGACGGGAGGCGAGATGCCAGCAGCATATACATTCCTAGTATAAGAGGCAGAATCGTGTCTCTTTTTCTGAACTCAAAGCTCTTGGGGGGGGGGGGAGGAGGCGAGAAAAAATAAGTTGTCGACGGGAGGAGATACCAGCAGCATATACTTTCCTAGTATAAGAGGCAGAATCGTGTCTATTTTCCTGAAATTAAAGCTCTAGGAGGGGGGGGGGCGATCGCCCCCTTTCTCTATTTCCGCGCCCACCTTTTATAAGGAATAAGATCACTTCGTAGCAGCAGGTCTTTTTTTTTCGTATGTCGTATGCCGAATTTAGTACATGTTTTCCCGAACAAAAATTTAAGATTGCGATTAAAATTTACCCCTTTTTATCGAACAAAACCTTCATGCAGAACTGACCGTCATATATGAAACTGAAGAATTTTGATCAATTTCGGAACTTTGTGTACTTTATGACTATCTTTCGCAAAACATCAAGCTAAGTGAAACATTTAGTGAAGTTCTAAAACTTTTTAAAATTTTAAATACTGTCCGATGACGTCGGCTGATGTAGAATGGTGCTTTTCTACCTTCAAATAGATAAAAACGTTTTTACGGAATTTAATAAGTCAAGAAAGACTCTCTGCTTTGGCAATGCCTTCTAAAGAAAGAGATCTTAACGGAAACATACCTGCTTTCAATCAGCGGGTTATTGATAAGTTTGCTAATGCCAAAAATCGGCGTATGGATTTTCTTTATAAATAATTCACACACTAAGTTATACGTGCATTTTGTTTTGACTGCTATACTCGTATTTTTAAAATTTACTACCTTCTTTATGTCTAGTTATTTAAAATGCACTGCTTTGTTTCATACTAACTCAATTTTTAAAGACTTCTATTTTTCATCCATCGGTGCCTATGGCAGGTTTTGTACGTGTCTGTATTTTTAATGTACCATTGGAATTGCAACCCCTACTTTTTTAATAGACCAGCCACCACTGACATTGGATAGGAAATTCTCCCAGTTACCCATTTCTGCAATAAAAAGGGGGTCTCTATTAAAAAAACTTGATCTTCAAATAATTCTGAAGATTATGGTGAAGGTCATCAAATAATACGTCGTTCGATTTCCTATAACCTTTGTATTTAAAGTTTTTCTCCATAACCCTTTGATTTTGAGTTCCTAGACTTTATGCTACCCTGTATAAGTTGAAGGTGCTAATTAAAAAAAAGTTAGATAATTTTGTTCATTAATATTTATCTGTTCAATCTCGAAAGAAATTTTATTCTATATCAATAGAACTTGGCGCTAAAAAGAACTTTTGTTGCAAAAGCAACTTGGAAAAGCAGATAATTTGTCTGCTTTTCCACATTAATGTTTTTGGTGGGATATCATTACGTTACTAAATTTATTAATAATAATAATAAAATAAAATATTTATAAAAAAATTGAACCGACTTCTAAAAGTGTGCTAAAAAGTGAAAAATAACTGTAAATTTTTATATGAAAGTAAAATTTTTGAAGTCGGCACCAAACTAATACCTGACAAAATGTGATTTGCATATACAGATTAAAAATACTTTATTTGTAATTGCTTTCTTACTATAATTTGTATATATTAGTAGGCATTTATTTCATTTAGAAATAATTTGGCGCCGATTACAAAAATTTCATTTTCATATAAAAATTTATAGTTATTTTTCACTTTTTAGCGCACTTTTGGAAGTAGGTCCAATTTTTTTTATAAAAAATTTATTTTTAATTTTTTAGTTTTAAATTTAATATGAATCCATTTGATCTAAAGTTGTATATTATCCTAAAATGAACCATTAAAAATTTTTTGATTCTTAGAATTCTCCAAATACCAGTGAAATTGTGTCAAACAAATATTTAGTCTGTCATAGTAAATCCACTATCTTAAATTTCAAATTAATTTTAGATTGGTAATATAGGCTCCAAAACCTTCCAATATCGATATTTAAAGAACTTGAGATGTAAATTTCTTAGTCCGACATATTTTATATTGTATATTGAGTTTGTATGCGCCCCAAGAACCCCGCAATATCAATTTTAGATAAAATGGGAAAATGTAAAATTTTCTGTTCCTAATATTGTTTCTTATCAACCATTAAGTTGATAGGAAACAATATGAAGTTAATTTTTTACAACTATTAAGTTGTAAAAAATTAACTTCATGTTCGTAATATGTGACCCCGAAAACCCTCTAATACCAGATCTGAAAAAATGCGAATAAGGTAAAATTTTCAACCCACCATATTGGATCCGCCATATTGAACTTCAAAAAAATAATTTTAACGTCTTAATCTAATCTAAATCTAAACCCTTCAAAGCCCCCTAGTACCAATTTTGGATGACTTCCGAAAATTTAAAATTTCTAGACCGTCATATTGCATCTGACATACTAAGTTTTCTTTTTTTTTACATCCTCAAAAACGACTCAATCCCACCTTTGAATAAAATCGAAAAATGTAAAATTTTTAGTCCGCTATATTGGATTCGCCATATTAAATTCTGAAAAAATACTTATATATATTCATAATTTACACCCTCAAGAACCCTCTATATCAGTTTAGGACAAAATCGAAAAATGTAAACTTTATAGGACGCAATATTGAATCTACCAGATTGAATTTTTCAAAAAATATTTTAGATTCATAACTAACACTAACAAAAATCCCCCAACACGGATTTTAAACAAAATTAAGAGATCTAGAATCTTGAATCCGCCATCTTGGATCCATCATATTTAATTTTTTTAAAACAATTTCAGATTAGTAATGTGCAATCCCAAAAACTCCCCCATATCAGTTTTGAAAAAAAATCGGACAAAATGAATTTTTTATTGGCCATATTGGATACGCCATATCGAATTTTTTAAAAATAATTTCAGATTCGTTATGTACGACCCCAGAAACTCCCCCATACCAATTTTGGAGAAAATCGGGCCAAATCGATTTTTTCGTCAGCCATATTGAATTAGACTGCTCGTGAAAATAATTTTTGACCCCCCCTTATTGGTCGCCATTCGGTGCAATGATTTGTATGGCAACATTAAATTCCCTGCTAGTTTCTTACATTGGCGTGAATGAATGTCAATTCTATTATTCTATCTAACAGACAATAACTATCTCTTTCTATACTATATTTTTTTTCTATACTATATCTAACACAATAAATCGCTCTTCCTTGTTTTACTTTACAGGTTAATCGAGTATATTCAATAAAAAAGACCAGAGCTCCGATTCTGTAAGCATATTTTTTGACATTCTCTTTCCTTATCTTTTTTAGCACAGTAATATATTTATGTGTTAATACAGACCGAACAAAGATAGAGGATCTTTATTATGACATTCTCTTTCCCTTTACTCTTATAAAATCGCAGCCCAGGATAATTGTTTCTGTAAAACAATATTTAACTTGAATTTCTACTTTTAGTTTCCTCAAAATTATAATTTTTCTGTTTAAAGCAACTCCAATAAAGCAAATTTTTTTAACTTCTTTGGAACAGCGTAAATATGTAACAATTTTATTATTTTTAGATAACAAGCATGAAATGTCAGTTCTTATAAATAAATGAAAATGCTTTTTTTATGACTGTTTACATATTTTATTTTTTACAATAAAACTGTTATTTAGCAGAATAGCTAAAATGTGAAATATGCGCCAAAAACAAATCGAGACTAATTTTTTTTTTTTGAAATATCTCTTTTAGAAACATCCTTATTCGGACGTAGAGTATAAGTTAAAGAAAAAAAGTATTAAGGCATTTATTTTTAAAAATTTTATATCATGAATTAATATAGTATATTGTTTAATGTAAGGTATCGAAATGTCCACATAATCTATTGCAAAGTAAGATAGTTTCATCATTTAAAAATAGCTTCGATTAGGTCTTTGTTAAAATTATTTTCTCCTCGATGCTTTTAGAGAACTGATATGTTAGGTATTTATATAGGGTTAACAACATTCATTATAATGTTGACATTTCCTTCATAAAAACGGAGCTTTAATTTAAATGAAGTAAAGTAACATTATGTACTAAACCATTTTTATAAAAAAAATTAAACTCTAAAGGGGATAGTGTTAAAGCAGTTTATATTTAATTGTAAACAAAACAATATTTATTAAGACACTTTAAATATAAAGAAGCTTGTAAATACAAGAGAATTCTTACATAATACAATCATTTTTAATCTTAATATATACGTAAAGATTTACTAGCAACTTTTAATTTTTTACACTAGGTCAAACTTTCAATTTACTTAACTGTTTAGGGATCTGGAATTGACCCTTCCTAGAGTTGAATTTTTGAAATGGTAATCAATCGCAGCTTCTCACTACTTTGACAAAGGATTTTCATGACACAAATTTCCTATCTGAGCTAAAATCAAGAATTTTTGTTTTATTAATTAAGAACATATTCAAACAAAAGGTTATTATTTTATTTTTAGACAAAACAAATACATAAAAGTAAAATTTATGTAATTTCCAAACATCCTTAATAATATTGAAAAATTTCATATTATATGCAATCATTTATTTCTATTTTAATATGGCATATTGGTTTTTAAATGTATAATCATTTTAAATTTTAACACCATACCAGTTTCGATGTTCAGCTTTATATGTCAGTGGAACATTAACTTTATGGTAAAACGATATTGTTGTTGGTTAATGCAGACCTAATTCAGGACTTTTTTTGTAGAGTCAGTATATATTATTAAGTCCAAGTTTAGTTGTTTCAAGATGTTTACAACAAATAGTGCTTTGTAGTTTTTTTCAGGCAGTTTATTTGTAAGAGGCACAACATAAACTTTTTGCTCATCTTCTTGTATAAAACAATTTCCAAAAAAAAGCTCTCAACAGAGTTACTTATCTGATGTATAAAAGAATTATGATCATGACCAATTTGCTTCAGCTCTTGAATTTGAAGATTCTTTTCTCTTAGAAAACTAAAATATTGATAGCATTTAATAATTATCATATATCCATAAGATTAAACTTGTTACCCTTAGATTTACAATTTGATTCTAAGGTAAAATTTTATATAATTATTATTGAATGCTTTATAACTTACCATAAATAAATTCCAATTTACGAGATGAGGTATTTGCACGTCTTACGTTGAATCGCATTTTTTAAAATACAAAAAAAAAACGTTAAAGTTCACATTCCTGTTTGAAATTTTCAGGAAAACGTTACATAAAATGTGATAAAATCCATAAAACAGCAAAATCAAAAATAAATTTTTGTCAAAATGAAAAGTATTCAGTCAATGTCAAAAATATACTTTCACCAATATCATAAAAACTTAGGGACTTCATTGTTGCCAAAGCAATTACTTGCACCAAATGGCACGGAGCACGGTGGGGTCATTTTCTTTTATAAGGGAGATATGGAACACGAGCAGTCCAGTTTTATATCTCAAGTTCGTGCCTGTACCAATTTTGGAGAAAATTGGACAAAATTGATTTTTTTGTCCGCTATATTGGTCCGCCATGTTGGATTTTTAAAAAATTTTTGTATTCGTTATGTGCGACCCCGAAAACTCCCCCACACCAATCTTGGGGAAAATCGGACAAAATTAAATTTTTTTGTTCGCCATATTAGATCCGCCATATTGAATTTTTTAAAGATAATTTCAGATTCGTTGTGTACAACCCTGAAAATTCCCCCATACCAATTTTGGAGAAAATCGGACAAAATTAATTTTTTCGGCCGCCATATTGTCAGCGCCATCTTGGATATTACTACACCAATTTCATCCAAAAAAATATGGGACCACCGCAGTAACTTCCTGAACATAACGTAAAAATTTCATTCAAATCGGTGTAGCCGTTCCGGAGTAATCGGTGTACATACATAAAAAAAAATACATAATCGACGAATTGAGAACCTCCTTCTTTTAGAAGTCGGTTAACTACAATTAATACATAAGTAATAAAACCAAGGGGAAAATGGTGAAATGTGAGTCACCCTGTATATCTGAAAAACTTTAACTGTAGTTTATCCTAAATAGAAGAAGCCCCAAAAAAATTATCAATTGTTTACCATAAATAAGCTGAGTAGTCCCCATCCCCCAATCAATCCTGTATTACAAAAAATAGACACCCTTATTCCAGGCAACAACTACAATAGGTCGTGACGCTTGCGTCCGCCCTCTCTTGCAGCCCAGAGCTCGCTGAAGCTGAAGCACGTTTCAGTTGGCGCTGAAACGGCAATTGTTTGTAACGCAGCTGAAACCGCGCGTGATTTCAGCTGCTGGAATAACTGGTTTACAGGTGTCCGCGCGATCTCAAGTGAACCGACTTGAACAGCTGAATGAGCGAAAAATTATTTAATGGATTATTTTTCAATGGAATAGAAGTTGTTTCTGCTTTTATGGTCTTTAATTTAAGGTAAATTAATAATTTAATTGGTAAAATATTAAAAATTGATTATATTTTTAAAAGTGCATACACACCCAAGAAACTATCAGTTTAACTCTTTATCTTAAGACAGCTGGATAAAAAATGTCTATTTACCTTCTGAAAGTTCGAACTATAAGTCTGGCGTAACGTTTCAAATTTTTTGATTGTTATGATTAGTTTTATAGTTCTAGGTGTGTTTTAGTTTTTTTCAGTTTAATTTATTTCTAATCTTGATTTAAGACTGTGTGATGTTTCTTATTGGAGCCAATTAGTTCCATAAAAAAGTGTTTATGCGTATTCGAAAACCATCCTCATTTGGGCCTGTTTACTTGGTATGTCCAACGGTCGGGACTCTAAATGACTCCGCGTTGTGTGCACTGATTAGCGGCGGCCTTAACCATTGCAATGTTTAGGGCGGCAGATTTTTGCGAGGTCTTGGTTCCTTGTGTAAAGCAGGCGCGGATCCAAGGGGGGGGGGCGGTGAGGGCGATCGCCCCTCCCCCCCCCAAAACCTTTGAATTTAGGAAAATGGACCCGATTTTTTCTCTTATACTACAGTTTATTTAAGAACTAGAGAGAGTAATAAATCAATTTCTCTTCGCAAACTACCTGTGTTCTTTAGTCCGATGTCTTTAGCAAAATCTGTTAGACACATATATTTTTCATAGGAATGGGTTAGAAATTTTGTAATCAAAAATACTGGTCTATAATAATGGACTAAAACGTAGCCTTATTCTCTCAAAAAATTCGAAGTTATAATTTAAATACTTACAAAATATCCATTGTCAAAAATACAAAAAGTTAAACATATATAAAAAATAAATTCGTCCATATAATATTAAAATATTTTTGGGGCTATCGGTCATTTTATTATTAATTAAAAACATTTTTAGGGTATTTGACGTTTCAGTTTATTTATTTCTTAAACCAATTGCAGAATTACAATTAAACACTAAAAGGATTCAAATGTAATTAAATTTTTTTATGTTGTAATTAAAATTAGACCTACTTATTTTTATTTCTATTGTACTAATATCTTAATTTAATTTAATTTATTATGTGGAAATACGATAGCTCCCAACAAATAAGATAAACATGTTAATTCTACACGCTTAAGAAAAAGACACAAATACAATAATAAAACAATAAAAAAACTTACGGCTAATTAGAATTAAATATATATAAAATTAAAGAGTGGGACACACTAAAATAAAAATATATAAAAAAGTAAAAAAACATATAAACAACATTAAGCAATAAAATACAACAAAAACAAAAATTTAAATAATAAATTGTGTTTACACTAGTAAACATTATGTATCTAATTCCTAATCAAAGTCAGTGAAACTATCTCAGCTCAAATTAATTATAATTGGTTCCTCTATCTCACCGATCATGAGATCGAGTTTTCACTTTTTTTTTTTAATTCTTTTATTATATGGATTTTTCCCAATTTTCTACAGTAACTTTATTCAAAAAAAACTTTCAAAAGTTCAGTTAAGTTACTAATTTTGTTAATTGTGTTATTTCTAGCAACTCTACCTTTTACTTGAGAAAGATATTTACTTCTCCAACGGACAGTTTCCGGACGATCTACAGGAACAAATTTTCTATCTGGTTTATCTCAGCAAAAATTAAGTTCTCTGAGCAATTTTCAGAGATCAGTTCTTTTAATTTCAGGTAAATCGCGATCTTCATTGATTTTAGTTAGAATTTTGTAGACGGTTGAGATCTGCTTCTCATAATAAAATGTATATACAACCCCTTCAATTGCAGTTCTTATTTCTTCTTCCAATGCGGTTTTTCATCTGCCTGTGATCGAATGTGGCTTGGGAGTACTAACAATTCCAGTCGTTTTTTTTCCTTCAGTATTCGGCACATAGTAGATCTTCCAACTCCTGTCATGTTGGATCACATCTCAACAGAGCTTTTAACATTATTATCTAGATATTGATATCTTAAGGCATCATAAACATTCGTCGTAATAAGTTTTTCGTTAAGGAAAAAATGCCCTGGTTTAACGATTTTGAAATAAAAATACAGGTGAAAGCCGTATCTTTTGGGTATCTCACTAATCTCAAATAATATATAAAAACAAGCCCAAACAAGATAAATCACTAAGAACAAACTGCAAGGTGTACTTTGCTCATTGACAGAAATTAAATTAAACTATCAGAATTTTTATGTTGCAGTAAATTTATAATTTATATTTGAATATAATTAAATATAATTAGATTTACGGCAGTTCTCAGTAACCAGCGACACTGGGGCAGGAGGTTTCGTTAACAGTTGTATTACTCTCTCTAGTTCTTGAATAGAGTATAGGAATGTGTATACTGGCGATCGCCCCCCCCCCCCTCCCAAGAGCTTTGAGTTCAGGTAAATAGAACCCATTCTGCCTTTTATATTAGGAATGAATATGCTGCTTGATGAGAAATGCAAAATTCATAAAGAAGTAAATTTATATTAGAAGATTTATAAAATTTAAGAAACATAAAAACAATAAATTATTATCGATGATAAGCTAAGATACATAAATGCTTTAATAGATATAGACAGGGATTTAAAAATAATGTTTGCAGCTTTTCTTTTCTTAAGACTAAAATCTTTAATTCAAACACAATAATATAACGAATGAGCTACGTCACTTTTAAATCAAAGAATAGTAAGAGCTGAAAGCTGATCTTGTGTCATGGAATTCCTCAAATATGCTTTAATGACACAGGCCAAAAAAAAACGACTAAAATGTGGTTGTCGGACTTGCATTGTCTTTATTTTTATTTATTTTTGCGACGTTTCGATTAGGTTGTTTCTTTAATCGTTATCAAGTATAAAGTGATTTTTTTTTCCTAAGACTACGAGCTTATATAAGGACTGTGTCCATTGAAGCGAGAAGTTTCGCTTCACTGTACACACCTCAATGATTTTATGTTACAAAATAGTGATTGCCAAAGATGAGGTATCTCAACACTCGGTTTACTGAAGATTCCATTATTGTTTTTAATATAAGCTGCTTCTATAAATTGTCTTTTTTTCATGTCATATATATATATATATATATATATATATATATATATATATATATATATATATATATATATATATATATATATATATATATATATATATATTACCGCAGCTTCAGACCATTTTATATGGTGTTGTTTATTCCAGGCGTGTTCTGCAATACCTGATCTCGACGTTTCCCCTTTTTTTGTTCCTTAATTCTAACTTCTAGTAGTCGTTTGGATTCTCCAATATACATTTCACCACACTCACATGGAACTTTGTAAACACTTTCTTTCTTATGGGTAGTTTTTGGTTTTGTTAAATGAGCTCTAAGTGTATTTCCTGATTTAAAGGCTGTTTTTATATTATAAGTACTGGCAATCAACTTATTTTCTCCGAAGTTCCCTTAATGTACGGAATTGTGAAGAAGGAATATTTTTTTTGTTATCCAGTGGTCGTTGTTCTAAAGTTATTTATAACATCTTCAATTTGTTTTAAAGGATAACCATTCTGTTGTAAATCGAAAAATTAGGATCAAACTTGCCAAGCAGGAAGCCCACTCTTCATTTTTACTACAAGTTCGAGACAGCAACGTCATTCTTATTGGTTTCAGATTGAAAGCACCAATACCAGGTAATAGAGCACGCCGTATTTTGAAAACGCTAGTAAAGCACTATTAAGAACATAAATAAATTATCACTGATGGCGAAAAACTCTTCTTCTGGATAAAGCTACACAACGCTACTAAGAAATCAATGCCGAAACTTTATCAGATGATCATTAGCCAATTTTCCATAAAATAGACAACATACGCAACAAGTTGAAAGAAAATATGGCGATGAAACATCGAAATAAACTAGAAAAACTAAAATCACATCAGCAACTGACTCTACCTGAAACAACTTCAAGAAAAACCATCATGAGCTCATCTTTAAGAAGCAGCAGAAGAACAACTACTAAGCAAGGGGCTTAATTTCGCAATAACACCAAAAAGCATGCCTATTTTAGACATCATAAGCTTTGTAGAATCCATACAAGTCGACGAAAACTATTCCGACGAGTTTAGGAGGAAAATAAAATCAACCTTGGAAGACAAGAAAAATTCAGTTCAAAATCTCTTCAGCTAGAAGCATCAGCCTTAAAAGAACTTCATAAGGATTAATCCATAAAGATTTTACCAGTGGACAAGGGAAATGCAACGGTGATAATGGACATCGTAACGTACGACCAAAAAATCGGAGATATCCTGGAAAAACGACTGGGTCATGACCCCACTAAATCTAAAGAGTCAAAAATCTACAGAATACTAAGGAAATACCAAGACCATATACCTGATAACCTATGATCGGCGCTCACACCACACTACAGTAAGCTACCATATCTTTACGGACTACCAAAAATTCATAAAACGAACATACCATTGCATTGGCGAAGTTTCTTTTAAAAATGATAAACCTTTAGAAGGTAAGACGAACACATGTTAAAAATTCTACACATTTTGTGAACATTATTAGTAACATTAATCTAGAGCAAGACGTTACACTAATAAGTTTGGATGTGGAAAGTCTGTATACTAACGTGCCATTAGGGGAATCACTAGACATAATCAAAACTAGACTTTCAAATGATACTACATTATCAGATCGAACTACGCTACCACTGGACGGGGTGATGGACCTTTCGGATGTGTCGCCTGCGTAGTGCTTACTTTCAAGTAAAGGACAAGTTCTTCGCTCAGAACGTTGGGCTTTCTCCAGTCGTCGCCAATATATATATATATATATATATATATATATATATATATATATATATATATATATATATATAATGGTTCGAAACTCATGCCATAGAAACGACAACAGTAAAACCGAAAGTCTGGTTGAGATATGTCAATGATACCTTCATCGTATGGAAAGACAATGATCAAGAACTTAATGATTTTTTGAAACATCTAAACACCGTTCGATCTATAATTAAGTTTACCATCGAAAAAGAGGTAAATGATCAATTGCCCTTCCCAGATGTCATGGTGAACCGTTCAAACGAAACTATGAAAATTGCAGTATACAGGAAGTCAACACATACTGGACAATATCTTAATTATAGTTCTAATCATTCTCTTGTAACAAAAAGTGGAATTATACGCAACCTATATAATCGTGCTATATCTATTTGCAATAATGCCAATTCATAGAAAAAAGAGGTAGCAAATATTAAATCTGATTTACAATAGAATGGTTATTCTTTAAAACTAATTGCCGATGTTATAAATAACTTTAGAACAACGACCACTGGACAACAAGAAACACATTCCTTCTTCACAATTCCGTACATTAAGAGAACTCCGGAGAAAATAAAACGAATTGCCAGTAGTTATAATATAAAAACAGCCTTTAAATCAGGAAATACACTTAGAGCTCATTTAACAAAAAAATAAATAAATAAAAACTACCGATAAGAAAGAATGTGTTTACAAAGTTTCATGTAAGTGTGGTGAAATGTATATTGGAGAAACCAAACGACCACTAGAAGTTAGAATTAAGGAACATAAAACTCATACACAAAATGGGGAAATGTCGAGATCAGATATTCCAGAACACGCCTGGGATAAACAGCACCATATAAAATGGTCTGAAGCTGCGGCAATATTTATGGAACCCAACATGAAAAAAAGACAATTTATACAATCAGCTTACATTAAAAACAATAATGGAATCTTCATTAAACCGAGTGTTGAGATACCTAATCTTTGACAACCATTACTTTGTAACATCTAATCATTAAGGTGTGCTCAGTGAAGCGAAACTTTGTGCTATGTAAAAGCTCGTAGTCTTAGGACAAAACATTCAGTTTATACTTGATAACGATTAGAGATACAACTTAATCAAAACGTCGTAAAAATAAATTAAAATAAAGATAATGTAAGTCCGATAAGCACATTTTAGTCATTCTTCAACACTGTCTACAACCTTCAAACAAACGCAAAAAAATGTTTGTAAAACTTTTTATACAAATTTGCCTTAATCTTATGAATTTTTGGTTGTTGAAACCGTATTTGGTATCAGTTTTTTCTCATCACCTCCAATTTTCTCATAATATAACATCGATTATATATTTCAAAAAATAGAAAAAATTTCATATTTAAAAAATTTAAAATCATAGTTTTTTTTGTAAGTTACTTACAATAATATTAAATTACTAAAATGCGAATACTAGATGCCTATTTTTTTGTAGTTCTTCTCCCTTTTCTCTATAAACTTTCTTGCATAGTTTTTCCTTCAGTGTGATGCATTTTGATGTTTTCTATGAAGTGGTCAATAGTACTCACCCCTCATGTTGATATTTCATCGTTCCTGGTATCGTTTCTTTATTTCTTTTATGTCCTGATGAAACCGTTCCCCTTGCTCTCTACTCACATCACCTAAGTTTCCAGGAAAAAGTCAAGATGATTGTGCAAGAAATGGACTTAAGGCTCATCAGAAAACTAAGAGTTTTGTACTTGTCCATCATATTAGCTACTATAAGTCCATAGTTGTGGGCTTTCACATTGCCCAAAAACTTCTTCACAATTTCTTTAAATTATATCAAGCCTCTTTTTTCTTTGTACAGGGTGAGTCAACGATTGGATGAAGTAGGTTTGTGCCTTTTCGGTGAAATTAACAAAGAAACTATATTTATTGTTTGATACAGTTAATTTTTACGCAGATTTTAAAAATATTTAGGACTCTACAGAGTGAGCCAAAAAACTAGGACAGCATAAAGTTGTATTTTTTTAAATAGAACACCCTATATACGAATCGTATTTTCGATTTAGCTTATAATTATAAATCTTTTTTATTAAGAGTTTACTATAACAAAACTTTATAGTTTTTGAGATAATTAAGTTTAAAGAAAAAAAGTTACATTTTCAAGCATCAATTCAATCCTAAATAACGTTTTCAATTTTGTGACAAATATATTCAAATTTGGAATTTAGCAAGGCCAAGGACAAGTTAACATAATTTTTACCTAATATTTGAAATAAAAGCTACAGGATGTTGAACACATCGGCTCAAATTTGAACAAGTTTAAATGAATAAATATCTTTTTTTTTTAAATGGTACACCCTGTATATTTTCATGTTATTTAATAGAGTAATAAAAACCCTAAAAGTTTTGTTCAATATATCCTATACCTATTTATAATAGTTTTTGAGATATTTCAGTTTTTCTTATTTTCCATACTTTTTTACAGAAATAGTCTTCATTATCATAGTAGCCATGGCAAAAACAATGTAAAAGAACACTGACAGCTTTAGTATACTTTGATAGCTATTTACCTGGTAGCTGGTGGTAATGAAATGAGAAAAGTAAATTTACCACTTAATTTTTAAGGGTGATTTACGTCTAAACCGTTGGGTTTAGCGATGTAAATAAAGAGCACCTTTTTTAAAGGCCTGGCATCAGTCTTTCAGAAATTATGCCAAAAACTACTGTAGCTGTCAACACTAAAAAATTATGACAAAAAAACAATTTTCAATGTAGGTAAAGTGCCCTCTAGCGGCAAACAATCAATGTGAATTGTTACTAAAATGATGAAGCGCAGAAGACTTAGCCTATCTTTTAAATATTAGTCAAATCGGTTTTCCTGTAAGCGAGTAATTCAAAAAACAAAAAATAAAAACTTGAACTTGGACGGCTTGTAACTCGAAAACGAATGACATTTTGAAAAAAAATTATATGAAGCTCTACCCTTATTTTGTCAAGTAGAATCACCCCCTTAAGTTTCGTGATCGATTTTTAAATCACCCTGTATTTGTGCAAGGAATCGAATATACTACATTTGATTTATTCATGAGAGGAGTTTTACTTTTTAGATTAGTGAATAGTGTATTTAATATATTGCGAGACCTGTGGCATACGATAATATCATGCTTTTTCAATGTGTTTTATTTTTTCTGATAGT
This sequence comes from Diaprepes abbreviatus, assembly GCA_034092305.1. Lineage (NCBI taxonomy): Eukaryota > Metazoa > Arthropoda > Insecta > Coleoptera > Curculionidae > Diaprepes > Diaprepes abbreviatus. The sequence goes on along the minus strand of JASJET010000159.1, from coordinate 1,994,301 downwards.
TCACTGGTGTACGGTAATGCAACATGTTTTTGCTGTTTATGTTCTATGTTTCTTGTAATTAGGTTATTATAAAATTTATATGCTCGTTTCTTAATTATTTCGGTGATAGTTTTTTCATTGGAATTATTATTTATTAGTGTCCTTTTTAGTTTTCTCAGTATTCATGGTCGGAACATGGTCGATTATAACACTATTTCTTTGAGTTTTTGAGTGATTAGAGAAACAGTTTAGATATTTACCTGACCAAGTTGGTTTGGTGTACCATTCAGTTAAAATTTTGTTTTTTTCTGCGTATGTGTCATATCTAGGAAATTTATTTTATTATTTCTTTCTGTTTCGGACGTGAATTGTAATTTTTCGTTGAAACTGTTAAACTCTTGGAGAATTTATTGATTTTATCCTGTTGCACGGTTGCTATGCATCATCGACAAACCGTTTGAAAAATACTATATTAAAATTTAATAAACCTAAACCTAAGAAAATTCAAAATAAAAAAAAGAATATATATATATAAACATATAAATATATATATATATATATATATATATATATATATATATATATATATATATATATGTATATATATTTAAGTTTTTGATTTTCTTGGGTGTAAAATCCGTTTTATTAATGAAACTGCATATGTTTTATTTGTTATGCATATCTATTGACGTTTCGGTCACCCTTGACCTTCTTCAGAATGATTTTTTATAACTATAACAGAAACATTTTTTTGCCATATTATAACATAAAATTAGTGAGTTAAATTTAAAACATACCTTATATAAGTTTTTACCGAGGAACACAACATAGACTACATATTGTTAACACATGGTTCACTTTTTGACAAGATACTACAAAAACCTTGCTTTTTGTGTCGCATCCCTATTTAAACTGAATTTTCAGTTTCAGTTTAAATAAAGATGCGTAAGACTTAAGTATAGAATATTATACATAAAATATATCTATAATTTTACGTAGAAATCAAAAACGCAACAATATATAGGGTGTTCCTTTTAAAATAAGCAAGTTGGTATCTACTTCCGGTATAACCGGAAATAGATTTATTTATTTCTTACTGAAATCTTAACTTTTAATATTTCAAAATTCCACTATACATAGATTAACTATGCTTTTTTATATATGTAACTAGAAATGTTGCTTTTTGCTGAATAGGAATAATCACTATATTTAATAAGTTGTTTTTACCCGTAAAAATGAGTCTGGGCCGATATAAAAAAACACATATCTAATGTTTTTGAAACTTCTACCAATATGCAAAGTTTCATTTCATTTGATGCGTGGCACTTGGGTAATGTTGCTTGTAAGATAAAGGAAAATAATAAAAATCTCTTTTTTCTATCGGGTAGCAAAACCAGCTAACCTATTTAAGAAAAAAATCAACCATTTTAATGACATTTTTCTTCGACGAAATAAAATATTCAAAGAAATCTTTATTGGAATTAAAGCGGGGTTAATCTCGATGAATTTTAATGAAGCTAAAAAGAATTAAAACTTTATTATTAAGGACTTATTAAAGTCATAATTTATCAAAGAATCTCCGGTTTATTAGTGGCCTGATTTGGCCAATTAAAATGTTTCTGGGAAATATTTACTGGGTTATGAAATTTGCTGCTGTTAAGTTTGTAATTTTGCAAATTTGAGTTGTAGATTTTTTTGATATGAATGAATCAAGAGTATTTACTTACAGGAAGAGTGAAGTGACTTTGATATGTAACATGATTCTGAATGATTATTTGAATATTACAAAGTTTTTAGATGGATAAAGTGTGAAGATGACTATTACGGATCTCAGTAGGCAATGAAACATTTAAATTTGATTATCTCGAAGCAACACCTATGAGGTATAATTTTTTGGATAGAGGATGTCAACAATTTTTAATTAGAAATTTAATATCTCTACTCACAAAAAAGTTATTAAGCTTTAGCTGCAGGCAAAGTGGTGGAGCCCTCTGCAGTGTACATCGAAACTGTAGTCAGACCTTGATTTCTCATCTTAAAAAACTGCAAATTACCAAATTTAGTGCAACCATAGATATTATTAAAATAAATATTTTTAAAAAAGTTATAAGAAATTATAACTTTGACACCCTGTATTTCGGAAACCAACAAGTTTTGGACTAAGTTAAATTGGACTAGATCATTCTACTTTAGCCTGAGAATTATGCGCTACTGTTTTCTTTATAGATCTTTAATAGATACTATAGATTGACATTTTCGTTGTTGTTTTGATTGAAGCCACCGACACATCTTGAGAGTAAATTGTCAATACTTAGGTCTACATAAATTGGTTTAATGGATGTCAGAACATCAGGAGGTAAGGAAGGAAAATTATATAAGAAGGGATTTCACCAGCTACTTACCGTCAATAGGAAGAGGGTCCTACAGTTATTGTAGGATATCTCTAAAACTATCCATCGAATTACCTTGAAAATTTCACAGAATATTTTCAAAGTCATATACTTCAAGAAAATGCAAAAAAATAATAGATTTTTTGACAAATCTTACTACTCCTACCTACCCCCCCCCCCACTTTGAAACGTTATCTTTCTTCAGTATTATCCGAATATTTTTGTTATAATTTTTATATCAATCCTCAGATTTAAAAAAAAAGATTTTATGAACTTAGGGTTAGAAAACTAAGGAAAAGTTATTTTTGTTAAGCCACATCCAGCCGAAGCCCTTGTGCTTCGGGCGGCCTGCATCAAAGAAGATAATAAAATAATCTGGGCGATGTTAAACCTACAAAGGGGAAAAATAAAAAATATATATTACTGTTTATAGAGATATTTATAAGTATTTGTAAATTTTGATAATTTTAAATAGCTTGCGTTTTCGCAACCAATGTGTTTTGTATTACGGATTAAAAGATGTGTCATCCAGTGAGTTTTCTAGTAGATTTTTGAAAAAATTTTGGTAAGGAACATGACCAGATTTAATTTTTTTTTTAAATCGTACTTATTGACGATGAAGTTTTGTGCACTGGGGTTTTGTTATCATTAACTTTATTAGATAAAAAATGAAAACCTCGGCGATGATAGCGCACTATCTTGTGTAAAAAATGGCCAGGATTGGAACTTCAAGCAAATTTAAATTTCCAGTAAATTAGCGAACAATACAAAAATTTATATCAAGGTCGTGGTTTTTCACAATTTTTTTTCAGTCTTCTGGAAAATACATAAAATCACTTTTCACTTTAGGTTTAGATTTTTGCACTAAATAGTTGAAATGTCATTATATCCACAAATTTAAAGCTTACAGAAGCTTCTGCTGCGCCTTATTTTAGTCGAAAAAATCAAGAAAAATAACCAAAAAACATATCAAAACAAAATCGTTCCTTGACATCAGACAGCGGTCAAATTTGTTTGGGTAGGGGACTGATTTGTGCTGTTGCCAAAGCATAAATACGATTTCTGTAAAATAAACACACACCCTTTTTTTCTATTAAAGCCGTTAAAGGAGGATCCGAAAAACATATTATTCTTTTCTTTAATTTTGTTATTACGCACGATTTTCCCTCCAAATAATAATGTTTTTAAAGATCATATTTGCACATGTCTGTTTTCATCCTTTATTTTTATGTTAGGCACGATTTTTTGCTCCAAATATAAGTTTGGGAGTTTGCGTTTTAGTGGATTGGTTTAAAGCCTAAACAGAAGTGGCTAATGAATGAATTAGAACTAGGCTCAGCGACGGTTGTTAATTGTGCCAATTTTTACGGGGAAATTTGCTTACTTACAATTGTAGAAAATTCTGAAAAATTGGATGGGGAAGGGAAAATTGTTGAACGAGATGAATGTAAAATGGGAAAGACAAAATATAATAGGAGTGGAATTACTGACGGGGAGTAGATTTTCACAGCGATAGAGTGGGAAACAACGAAACTTTCTCTCATTCCTATAGCAGAGTGGTCACAGGAGATTTTTAAACGTCATATATCATGATCTACTGCTGATAATTACGATCATGTCGGATTGTTGGAAGGCTTACGATTGCTTAGCAGATGAGGGTTACCAACACCTGACCCTGAATCATTCAGAAAATTTCGTAGATCCCGATAGTGCTCTCACACTCCAGATGTTAATAGGGACTGTAGGGATTTACGTGCAAATGTGCTGCGAGTTGGTCGACAAGAAGAACACTTCCGCAGCTACTTAGCAGAACATTTATTTTGGAAAATTTCATTCCACACATCCACCTAATTCTCTTTTTTAAAATTATTATCTTTAACTCATAAATTTTGGAATAATTTGCATATCTTCTCTAAATTCAACATATTTTCTTTGAAGCACTCCATATTCAATTACTCACAATTTTTAATCCATGCATGTAAATTTTTTCTAAAGAGCGTGCCATAAACCCGTCCCACTTGATAAATAAATATTCCTTTGAGTTCGCATCAAAAACTGATAGAAAATGGATCATTGCGAGCCACCATCGCTTTGCTCGCGAACAATAGAAATTTGATGAAATTGTATTGTTGTATTCAACATTTTTTTACTATCTCCTTGACAACGCCCGCTGAAAGCGCTCGGCATCAACCGAAGTAGGTAAATTATAAAGGATGTTAGCTGAAAGCTCGTGACAGGCTCATCACGCGAGCTTCTCGCTATATTAATATGCGCCTTAACATGCTCTGGTAACAAACTAGGCTCAGTGTAGATAATATTCCGACCCTCGATGATTCCAAAATGTGCCAAATTTGATACAGCGTAACGTTCGCAACTACCTGCTAGTTATCAGTGAACCGATCCAAACCTCAAAGGTTGTTAGGGACTAATGATATTCGCCCATTTGTCAGCTCACCAAAATGTTAAGGTGAATATGAATATAGCGATTAATGTCGAGCGTCTTTGTCGGCTGGCATCAAAGAATATAATAAAAGCTTCTGGGATACGGCAAGTCAATCATATTGCTATTGTTCGCGAGCAACGCGACTTAGGTTCACAGTGATCCACTTTTTGTCAGTTTTTGGTGCAAACCAAAAGGAATTTTTTTATTTAGTTGGACGACTTTATGGTACGCTATTTTGAGAATATTTACTTTGCAGGGCAACGATATGAAATATGATGAAATTGGCTTATTGTATCTCAGACGCTTTTATTATCTCCTTTGACTCCGGCCGCTGAAGGTACAAGGGTTTTGTGAGAAATTCGTGTAGCACACTCGATATCAATCGAAGTGGGTAGACTCATCAGGGGTGCGGCTCGCCATATTTATGGTCGCAACTTTGATCGTAGCATTGCTTTTGGCAGCATGTTCCTTGATTTTAACTTCGTACCATACACTCTTCACTTGATGGATATTATATTACGCGCGCTACCTTCCGGTTTCACACAGAAATAATTTTTTTATTTTTTTTCTTTAATCTACTTGAAATAAAGAGGGAAAAAGTTTTTATTAGGCGAGTCGATGTATTGTTCACTCATAACTATTCACAGAATTGTGTGTATTGTAGAAGATTGGTGAAAAATATTTCGGTAGGTTTGTGCAAGCCAATCTTTTAGGAATAAATTTTAAATACATTCCGTATATTTCTTGAGGCATAAAAGCAAAATTTGTTACGCCGCTTATTAAGAATGATACCTTTGATTAAAATGCTGTTGTATTTTCAGCCAACAATAAGAGAAAGGATACATTAATTAATACGAATTTTCTGAAGTAACATAGTGTGAAGTGACATCACATTCTATTGCTATTTAAAAAATCAATTCGACGGTATCCGGCCAAATTAATCTTGTATAATTTTTCAGGCTAGTAAAGAAAGGAAATAAAACTTTTCAATCAATATAAATATTTTCTCAATCGAAAAATAACTGAATGGTGTCTGAGAGGAACTTTTCCTATATTTCTCATTTCCCAAATGTTTCAACATTCGAACTTCCCAGCTATGTGCGAAAATTAATATAAATGATTTTAGGTTAAAAGAGATTGCATATTTATTTGATGCTTGGGAAAGAAGGAAGTTGGGAGAAGGGAGTAAATGGAAGAAGTTGTTTGGTCGGGCATGAAAAGCTGTACTGATCAGCTTTCAGTGGAATACGAGGTTTGACAAGTAGTGCCAGTATGTGGGACAAACATATAAAATATTAATTCTTTTAGCCATGGTCGCGGAATGAAAAATTTAACTGTGTTTTATGTTTATCTGAGCCAGTCAAGAAATGTTAAAAACGTATTTTTTTCACACTTTAAGGCGGTGTAGTTGAGCTTTTTGCGTGATATATATATATATATATATATATATATATATATATATATATATATATATATATTTCGAATGTGCACAAAATCTCTGAAATAAATCAGGAACATATAGGAAACTGGCCAACCAGAAGAATCGAAGAATTTTCTAATTGAGATGCAAACATATTGGAACAACACCTACGTTTTTGAATTTTAAGATACCAAATGTTATATTCACAGGTACGCATCTCAAAGATAAATTTGATTATATTTTATATAATACCAAGCTCATATTAATAAATTTAATCATAACTGAAACTTCACTACAAATAAAAAATCTAAATGCTAACATAGATAAACTTATTAATGAGGCCAAAAAAACTCTACCAGAAAATATACTAAATCAATTCCTAACATATGAAAACATAAAGTATGAAAAATCCTTCAATTATTCTAAACAAAAAAATTAAAAAAAACTATCTAAGTTAATTTCGACAATCGAAACAAATAACACAAACCATATTAACACTGATAAGTGGTTGCATAACATTTCTGACACACAAATTCCTAATGAGATTGGTGAAGTTTTAGCCCTGGGAGATAAGTTCTCTCTTCATGTATTGCATGCGTAAAATCAGCTATCGATAATAAACCCGATGACATCAAAGATTCAATCCGGGCTAATATAGTCAATGCTATGACAAATCAAAATAAAAACCAGACACAAGAATATTAAATCTAATCATTTTCAACAAAAAATCCAAAAACAACTTAAAAAACCAAACAATTTATCTGTGACAATCTTCAAATAACGATTTTGAAACCTGACAAAAGCAACAAAATAGTTATAATGAACACCACTGATTATAATGGGAAAATGGACGACTTATTAAAAGATTCAAGAACATACAAAAAGCTACGACACGACCCAACCAACATATTTCAAAATAAAAATAACCAATTAATCAAGAAACTTTTGTCTAAAAAACTCATAACAGATACAGAAGCAAAAAATTTAACAATACACAACGGGGTTTCACCAAAAATATATGGTTTACCTAAACTACATAAACCTGGTGTTCCTCTAAGACCAATAGTATCGAGTATACAATCACTATTTTACAAATTATCGAAATATCTTTGCAGCTGCTTATCGAATATAACTGGAAAAAATAATTATTATATAAAAGACTCTTTTACTTTTAAAATATTTATTAATGAAACAAGTATTCCAAACAACTATAAATTAATCTCACTAGATGTCGTCTCGTTATATATTCCCAATGACCTATTAACAGATATAATAAAAGCAAAGTGGGATAACTTAAAAAGCTTTACCACTTTAAACGTAGAAACCTTCACTGAAGCCATAAATTTGACACTATCCAATAATTACTTTCAATATCAAGATACATACTATCAGCAGCTTGATAATTGCGCAATGGGTTCACCAATATCATCTACAGTAGCACAGTTGATCATGGAATATCTGGAAGAAAATGTCATAGAAAAACCTAATATACCGATTCAATTTTTCAAGAGGTACGTTGACGACTGTCCAGCAGCTGTCCCCGAAAATGAAATAGACACCATACTAAATGCATTCAACAATTTCCACCAAAAGATGCAGTTTACATCAGAAGTCGAACAAAATGGAAAAATAAATTTCCTTGACCTCACACTAAATCGAAATTATGAAAATAAAAAGATTGAGACGATGTGGTACACAAAAGATACATGGTCGGGACGCTACCTTAACTATCAATCACATCATCCGAAATGCCAAAAGATCAGCGTAATAATAGGTTTGGCTGATAGAGCTTTAACCCTAACTTCTCCGAAATATCGTCAAGAAGCTTTAAAGAAAGTCAGACAAATCCTAAGTGATAATAATTTCCCCGAAAAACTCACAAACAGAATAATAAAACAACGAACTCACAAACTGTATAATAAGAACGTCCTTACACAAAATAATAATAACAACCCAAAAACATATGTTGCAATACCATACATAAATTCATTGTCAGAAAAAGTTACACACATCCTCAAACAGCACGATATTATAGTTTGCCACAAAACATACAACCACTTGTCACCACTATTTACAAAGCTAAAAAGTAAGGTGACCTATAAAAAGAAATCTAACATTATCTATTCCGTACCATGTCTAAATTGTCCACAAAAATATATTGGAATGACAACACAATATCCAGACAGCAGATTGAACGGACATAAATACACAAAAAACGCAACGACAGCATTACACAAACACGAGACATATTTTAAACATGAATTTGATTTTTCAAACACAAAGATTCTAACCCTGAAAAGAAACTACCATAAACTTCAAATAAAGGAAATGCTACATATAAAAAAAGAAAAACAAGCAATCAATGACAAACAAGATATCAAAAACCTGAGCGAAATATATTTTAACCTAATAAACTAAACCACCTATTGTAGCCCTTATTGTTTGCAACACACTGTATAGTCAATATCGATAAAATTTATTTATAAATCAGAAAAAAAAACTGAACAAAAAGGTTTCCAAATAAAAAAAAAATATTAAGTTGATAATAACTGAAGGAATGGTCAAATACTTCATTAAGAAACATGCCCAAGGTAAATTGAGGTGCGTATCTGGGATTAATTTGTAATTTTTAATTTTAATTTTTGATTTTTAATTTCACATTATTTTATAAATTGATATTTTTAATTAATATTGTACTGTTTGAGTGTTAATTCTAAGTCTTGTGAGTGTGCGTTTGTGACCATGTTAGTTGTATTTTGTTTTTATTTTAGATTATACTTTTGAAAATATAACTTCCATTAAAATTGCAACTAAACAAATTAAAACAATCGCGTTACTCTATTCTAGAACAAAAACACCTATCTCACTGAAAGAAAACTGGAACATTATCTATAATATCCCATGCCTAAATTGTGACCAAGTTTATATAGGCCAAACTTCTAGAAATCTTTCGGATAGAACACGTTCTCATATAAGCGATTGTAACAGAGGAGTAGTTTCTTGTGCTCTTGCGGAGCATGTACTAAATAAGGGTCATAAATGAACTTTGAAAGACCGAAATCACATAAACAACGAACCACTTTCTATGAACAAGAGAGGAGACATAGAAAACCTTAGCGTAATTTATAGTTACTTATTTCAGTTAGAAAGCCATAGAAATCGGTTCCTCACTGTTCAATTTTCTCAGTCAGATACTTTTTAACCACTGTTCTGAATGTTACTATCACACTGTCCAACTGGGTGTGTAAGTTGCCGTTCTTGACATTAAAATAGCATTTTGCTTTGTTTTGTTATTACAGTTTTTTCGTTATTTTTTCGCTTAATAACATAATATTTTTCAAGAATGGTTACCTCCGTTCCCATAACGATTATTTGTTTTTGGGCGGTTTAAACTGTATCTATTAAAACGGGCTTTCAACTGTCAAAATTCAATACCATTCTCAAATTAAAATGGCGTTTCAACGACGTCCACGTGTTTTAAAAATTATTTTCTGAATTAATCAAATTAGTTTTGTTTTTTAAAACAATTTTTTTGTTATGTGATCTTATTGTTAAGTACTAATGACTGTAATCTGTTGAACAAGGCCTGGCATTTTAATATATACTCACTTTGGTAGGTCTTTTTCTTTATTTTTATTCACAGCAATAAAATTAAAGTAGGTTATTTTCTTTTTCTGTAGAAGTCCTGAGGAAGAGAATAAAATTTCTCGAAAGCTAGACTAACAAAAAAGGGTTTTCTTTTCTGGCCAACCATCCTTTTGACTGCAGCCCCACAAAAGTGCCTTAAGCCTCTCGGTTAGGTGGCTTTTTCTATATATATATATATATATATATATATATATATATATATATATATATATATATATATATATATATATATATATACAGGGTGTCTCGGTATAGCGAAATAACTCGAAGACTAAGAGTCGGATAGAAAAACGTTTTAAACAAAAGTTGTAGGACTTTTCTCTGGTGATCTTGGGTTTGATCTTGATTTTTAAATTCAGGATCATATCAAGATCAAGTCATTTTTTCATTTGAAACTCCATATATTTGATGATGGAAGTGCTAATCTCGTTCCTTGAGCTTGCGATCAAGGAAAAAGTCAAACCCTAGGCAGTCCAGGTACATCGAAGTAACTCGAAAACTAAAAGCAGAACAGAAAAACGTTTTAGACAAAAGTTATAGTAGTCTTTTTTCGAAGATCTCAAGATCACATTCGAACATAGAATTTCCCGTTCTTTCCATGTCCGGCGTCAAAAATATCGGGTTGTGTTTGAAAGAAACTACTTGACTTCGAAGTGATCTTGAAGTTCAAGTTCAAACAAATAGTCACTTGGTAATAACTATGGAAAAGTCCTAAAACTTTTGTCCAAAACGTTTTTCTGCCCGACTCTTAGTTTCCCAGTTATTTCGCTGTATCGTATTGTTTAACCCTGTCCTTTAAAAACAAACAAAAGACTTTAAAACAGTATTTAAAGTTTTAAAAAAATATTTAATTTTACCGGTACACACCCTGACATCTTGTTACTCTATTAATAAAGAAATTCAATCTTTACATCGTCTATTGAGGATACATGGAACGTGTTTTATTTTTTATATATTTTTTATATTTTACAATGCACAAAAAAAAACAAAATAAGATATACGTTTACTTTTATGTTTAAAAGGATATTCAATTTTTGATTCTTATTTGACAGGATCGAATACTTAATATTTTTCTTTAAATTAGGCTTGTGTAAATGTGGCTCAAATTTCCCATATCCGTTCCGTCGTTAACAGTGTTTTTATCTTTTTTCATTTCAATCATTTCCTTTATCTGTAATTTTTGGTAATTCATATCTTTCTTTTTTATTATGGTACTGTTATAATCAAAAGTATGTTTTTCGTCTTGTGTGTGTTTGTTTAACGCTGTTGAGGTATTTTTCGTATATTTATGGCCATTCAATCTGTTCTTCAGCAATTGGGCTCGTCATGCCTATATATTTTTTGGGACAATTTGTGCAAGGGATTGAATATATTACATTTGATTTATTCATGAGAGGAGTTTTACTTTTTAAATTTGTGAAGAATGTATTTAATTTATTATGTGACCTGTGGCATACGATAATATCATGCTTTTTTAAAATGTATTTTATTTTTCCTGACAGCTCACTAGTGTAAGGTAATGCTACATATTTTTGCTGTTTATGTTCTATGTTTCTTGTTATTACGTTATTATAAAATTTATATGTTCGTTTATTAATTATTTTGGTGATAGTCTTTTCATTAAAATTATTATTTGTTAGTGTCTTTTTTACTTTTTGCAGTATTTTTGGTCGGAATTCTGGAGACGTTAGGGAGATAGCACGATCAGGTAGACCGATTATTACACTATTTTTTTGAGTTTTTGAATGATTAGAAAAACATTCATACCCTAAGGGGGTAAAATAGGGGATGATATTTGTATGAAAGTTCTTCCTTTAGCTAGCTAAAAATGTAAAAATGAACATATTGACATATGGTTAGAAAAAAATGTTTACTATATCATTCTTTTTTAAATATTCATCTATTAAGGGAATAAAATAGGGGATGAAAGTTTATATCGAAGTTCTTCGTTTTTGAAGTTAGCAATCTAAAAATTAATAAATAGATTTATGGTTGAAAAGAAAAGTTGTACTGTGCCACTCTGGTATATGAGAATTTATGATTCATTTTAAGTATCCCACTAAATGGCGCTAGTAACGTATATTGGATTTAATAAATCTAGGCATTTTTCTCTTAATTGTTAAAATCGTTATGCTTTAATCCAAATTTTTTATAGAAGCAAGTTATTTTTAGCTAAAAATACTTTAAAACTAGATAGGCGCAAGGAGGTATAAAAATGGTTTTTAAAATATAACTTTTAGTTTTGATAAAACTTTCTCATAATACTGATTACTTGTTATTATGAAAATATAATAATGGGCCTAAATATCTTCAACGTAATGACGAATTTTGTTCAGCATAAAATTCTACAAAAGCTCATTAGTTGATTAAAGTTTTTACCTGTTCTGGGCCTTTTCAAATCAAAATAATTTTTGACTGAAACTGTACGCAGCCAAAAACCTTACTTGTCCGAACTAACTTTATAGGCGTTTTCACGTTTATATGTAAAAAAAGGGCAATGGAACTTTTCAATCAATCTGGATATGTTTCCAATTCAAAAAGAAAAATAACTGAATGGCTTCGGAGACTACTTTCCATATATCTTTCATTTCCCAAACGTATAAGTTTTCAAACTCTTGAGCGAAAGCAACAATGTTCAAAAATTAGTATAAATGATTTTAGTTTAAAGGATATTTATTTTATTATTTTATTGATTAAAAATTTATTTATAGATACATGCCCGTCTATACATACTAAGTTAATGAGACATAAATCACTAGTGTAGTAAAGTCATTCCAAATTTTTCAATTCTTCATTGTAATACACAATGTGACCAGTACAGTCCGCATCATATGGGAATTTTTTTATTAATAGTTTTATTCAAAATTAGACTTTGGCATCAACTTTTGCTTCGATCGAGATAAAAATTAACCAAATTAAAATTTTTATAAAAAGAATTGAACTGACTTCTAAAAGTGCGCTAAAAAGTGAAAAATAACTATAAATTTTTATATAAAATTGAGATTTTTGAAGTCGGTGTCAAATTATTTCTAAATGAAATAAATAACTACTAATATTTACAAATTATGGTAAGAAAGCAATTACAAATAAAGTATTTTTAATCTGTTTATGCGAATCACATTTTGTCAGGTATTAGTTTGACGCCGACCTAAAAAATTTCAATGTCATATAAAAATTTATAGTTATTTTTCTGTTTTTAGCGCACTTCTAGAAGTCGGTTCAATTTTTTTTATACAAATTCTATTTTTCGATTTTTAGTTTTGAATTTATTATGACATCCATAAATTATTTGAACTAAGTACCAATCGAGATTAGTGTACTTCGCAACGACTCCAAGGTGGCAAAAAAGTACCCATTTTATCCAAAGTTGTAAATCACCCTAAAATGAACCACTAAAAATTCTTTTATTCTTAAAGTTCTCCAAATACTAATGAAATTGTGCCAAACAAATATTTAATCTGTCATAGTAAATCCACTATCTTAAATTTCAAATTAATTTTAGATTAGTAATATAGGCTCAAAAGCCTTCCAGTTTTGATATTAAATAACTTGAGGCGTTAATTTCTTAACCTGATATATTTTATACTACATATTGAGTTTGTATACGCCCCAAGAACCATACAATATCAATTTTAGACAAAATCAGAAAATGTAAAATTTTCAGCTCCTCTCGGAAAATGTAAAATTTTCAGTAATGCATATTGTATCTTATCAACCAATAGTTGTAAAAAATTAACTTCATATTTATAATACACGATCCTGAAAACACCTTAATACCAAATCTGAAAAAATGCGAATAAGGTAAAAGTTTCAGCGCACCATATTGGATCCGCCATATTGAATTTCAAAAAAATAATTTTAACGTCTTAATCTAATCTAAATCTAAACCCTTCAAAGCTCCCTATTACCAATTTTGGATGAAAGTCGGAAATTTAAAATTTCCAGAGCGTCATATTACATCTGACAAATTAGATTTTTTTAAAATAATTTTATATTCGCTATTTACATCATCAAAAACGATTCAGTACCACCTTTGAACAAAATCGAAAAATTTTAAATTTTTAGTCCGCTAAACTGAATTCGCCATATTGAATTCTAAAAAAAATACTTTTAAATTCATAATTTATACCCTCAAGAACCCCCTATATTAGTTTTGGAAAAAATCGAAAAATGTAAACTTTTTAGGACGCCATGTTGAATCCACCAGATTGAGTTTTTACAAAAAATATTTTAGATTCGTAATTACCACTAACAAAGATCCTCCTATACTGATTTTAGATAAAATCGAGAGGTGCAGAATTTTTAATCCGCCATTTATATATATATATATATATATATATATATATATATATATATATATATATATATATATGTATATATATATATATATATATATATATATATATATATATATATATATATATTTAATAATTTCTGATTTGTATTGAGCGATCCCAAAAACTCCCTTATATCAATTTTGAAAAAAATCGAATAAAATTAATTTTTTATCTGCCATATTGAATACGTTATATTGAATATTTTAAAAATAATTTCAGATTCGTTATGTGCAACCCCGAAAACTCCCACATACCAATTTTGGAGAAAATCGCACAAAACTGATTTTTTCTTTAACTATATTAGATTTTTTAAAAATAATTTTACATTCGTTATGTGCGATCCCGAAAGTTCTCCCGTACCAATCGAGAAAATCGGACAAAATAGATTTTTTCGTCCACCATATTGGATCCGCCATATTGATTTTTTTGGAAATATTTTGGATCCATTATGTGCGATCGCGAAAACTCCCCCACACTAATTTTGGCGAAAATCGGCCAAAATTAATTTTTTTTTGTCTGCCATATTGGATCCGCCATAATGAATTTTTTTAAAATAATTTCAGATTCATTGTGTACGGTCCCGAAAATTCCCCCATACTAATTTTGGAAAAAATTAAACAAAATTAATTTTTTTGACCGTCAAATTGTCAGCGCCATCTTGGATATTACTGCATTAATTTCGTCCAAAAAAATATGGGACCACCGCAGCAACTTTTTGAATATAACGTAAAAAATTTCATTCAAATTGGTGCCGCCGTTCCCGGAGTAGTAGATACATAAAAAAACATACATACTCGACGAATTGAGAACCTCCATCTTTTAGAAGTCGGTTCAAAAAGTTAAAATAATCTTTTATTATTTAAGTTTAGTCTCCAAAAACTGTATTTTAGAAATAAGGCTCCTTAGTATCAGAAACTCCATTAAAGATGTATCAAGAAGAACAATTGTCTGTATTGAACACAAAGGAACGCACACAGAAATGTATTTTTGAATTTTAAGTTTTTGAATTGTTTTTAATTTAATATTCAAACACCAAAAATAGTTTGTTATCAATTAAAAAGGTGGAATTTTAAATGCGTTTAATTTTTATAGTGTAATTTTTTTATTAGAAAATTTGAGTATTTTCAGTTAAACTATTTTCTTAATATTAATGTGACATAAACTACGTTTTCAAAAATATTTATTTTACGAAGTTACCTTATACAGGGTCAAAAACAAATAAACTTTGCATCACATGCACGAACTTGAGATATAAAACTGGACTGCTCATGAAAATAATTTTTGCCCCCCCCTTATTGGTCGCCATTCGGTGCAATAATTTGTATCGCAACATTGAATTCCCTAGTAGTTTTTTACATTGGCGTGAATGAATGTCAATTCTATTATTCTAACTAACAGGTTTAGACAATAACTATCTCTTTCTATACTATATCTAAAACAATAAATCGCTCTTCCTTGTTTTACTTGACAGGTTAATCTAGTATATTCAATAAAAAAGACCCGAGCTCCGATTCTGTAAGCATATTTTTTGACATTCTATCTCCTTATCTCTTTTAGGACAGTGATATACTTATGTGTTAATACAGACTGAACAAAGATAGAAAATCCTTATTATGACATCGTCTTTCCCTTTACTCTTCTAGAATCGCAGCCCAGGATAATTGTTTCTGTAAAACAATATTTAACTTGAATTTTTACTTTTAGTTTCCTCAAAATTATAATTTTTCTGTTTAAAGCAACTCCAATAAAGCAAATTTTTTTAACTTCTTTGGAACAGCGTATATATGTAACAATTTTATTATTTTTAGATAACAAGCATGAAATGTCAGTTGTTATAAATAAAGAAAATGCTTTTTCTATGACATATTTTATTTTTTACAATAAAACTGTTATTTAGTAAAATAGCTAAAATGTGAAATATGCGCCAAAAACAAATCCAGACTAATTTTTTTTTTGAAATATCTGTTTTAGAAACATCCTTTTTCAGACGTAGAGTATAAGAAGTTAACGAAAAAAGTATTAAGGCATTTATTTTTAAAAATTTTATATCATGAATTAATATAGTATATTGTTTAATGTAAGGTATCGAAATGTCCACATAATCTATTGCAAAGTAAGATAGTTTCATTATTTAAAAATAGCTTCGACTAGGTCTTTGTTAAAATTATTTTCTCCTCGATGCTTTTAGGGAACTGATAAGTTAGGTATTTATATAGGGTTAACAACATTCATAATAATGTTGACATTTCCTTCATAATAACGGAGCTTTAATTTAAAGGAAGTAAAGTAACATTATGTACTAAACCATTTTTATAAAAAAAAATTAACTCTAAAGGGGATAGTGTTAAAGCGGTTTATATTTAATTGTAAACAAAACAATATTTATTAAGGTACTTTAAATATAAAGAAGCTTGTAAATACAAGATAATTCTTACATTAATACAATCATTTTTAATCTAAATATATACACAAAGATTTACTAGCAACTTTTAATTTTTACACTAGGTCAAACTTTCAATTTACTTAACTAAGGATCTGGAATTGACCATTCCTAGAGTTGAATTTTTGAAATGGTAATCAATCGCGGCTTCTCACTACTTTGACAAAAGATTTTCATGACACAAATTTCCTATCTGAGCTAAAATCAAGAATTTTTGTTTTATTAATTAATAACATATTCAAACAAAAGGTTATTATTTTACTTTTAGACAAAACAAATACATAAAAGTAAAATTTATGTAATTTCCAAACACCCTTAAAAATATTGAAAAATTTCATATTATATGCAATCATTTATTTCTATTTTAATATGGCATATTGGTTTTTAAACGTATAATCATTTTAAATTTTAACACCATACCAGTTTCGATATTCAGGTTTATATGTCAGTGGAACATTAACTTTATGGTAAAACGATATTGTCGTTGGTTAATGCACACCTAATTCAGGACTTTTTTTGTAGAGCCAGTTTATGTTATTAAGTCCAAGTTTAGTTGCTTCAAGATGTTTACATCAAACAGTGCTTTGTAGTTTTTTTCAGGCAGTTTATTTGTAAGAAGCACAACACAAACTTTTTGCTCATCTTCTTGTATAAAACAATTTCCAGAAATATGCTCTGAACAGAGTTACTTATCTAATGTATAAAAGAATTATGATCATGACCAATTTGTTTCAGCTCTTGAATTTGAAGATTCTTTTCTCTTAGAAAACTAAAATGTTGATAGCATTTAATAATTATCATATATCATATCCATAAGATTAAACTTGTTACCCTTAGATTTACAATTTGATTCTAAGGTAAAATTTTATATAATTATTATTGAATGCTTTATAACTTACCAATTAAATAAATTCCAATTTACCAGATGAAGTATTTGCACGTCTTACGATGAAGAATCACATTTTTTAAAATACCAAAAAAAACCTTAAAGTTCACATTCCTGTTTGAAATTTTCAGTAAAATGTTACATAAAATGTGATAAAATCCATAAAACAGCAAAATCAAAAATAAATTTTTGTCAAAATGAAATGTATTCAGTCAATGTCATAAATACACTTTCACCAATATCATAAAAACTTAGGGAATTCATTGTTGCCAAAGCAATTATTTGCACCAAATGGCACGGAGCACGGTGGGGTCATTTTTTTTATGAGGGAGATATGGAACACGAGCAGTCCAGTTTTATATCTCAAGTTCGTGATCACATGTGACCAAATTTTACTAGCCCTATTTGAATTTCGTAAAAAAACACATTTCATATGATGCTACTTTAACCAAAATATGTCTGGAATGAAACATTGTCAAAACTAATAAGTTTCATGTAGATTGCGTTAAGTCTTATTTTGCAACAATGGTGCAATTTACAAAAAATGTGCAAAAGATCTAAATTATTTATACAGCTGAAATTTTGCATATGAACTAAAAATTGCATTTAGGAAAACTTTTTCTAATAACTTTCTTCGATATTTTGAGATATAACCCCCCTTTTGATTTTTTTTTGAAAAAAATTAAAATCTGGCAGATAATACTAATCACGTGACTATTATTTTTTTGGTTAGTTTTCATCTCGATCGAAGCAGAAATTGATGCCAAAGTCAAATTTCGAATAAAATTATTAATTATTAACGAATTTTCAAAAATTGAAACTAAAACTCTATCACAGTGCATGAACGAAAGAGGTGAGACAGCAAACACAGATAAAGTAAATAAACCTCCACTAATATAAATATACTCTTATCTCGATTTGTTTCTCTTATTCTATTATTTCTTTCTAATCGTCTCTTAGACACCAGAGATAAGACGCAGAATAGGATTAACTTGGGAAGCCTTTGGGAAATTAAACTACATATTTAGAAACAACAACATAACAATAAATCTTAAAGAATAGTTTTCGATACTTGTGTTTTGCTAAGGTCTGGAAACAATGTCATTGACAAACGACAATGGAAAGTTCGATGCTCGGTATTAATCTCAGGGAAAAAATGAGAAAAGAGGAAATTTGACGAAGAATTAAAGTCACAGATACAGGGTGTTCGGTAAATATCTATCAAACTCTTGACAGTGTACAGGATTTCCAATTTTTAATGGTTTTAAGGGTTATCTTCGTTATTAGTAAAAATAGAAGGAAGATGTTTTCGTAGTACTCTGCTACTTTTTTAAGAAACGAACAATGCCACTAACAGCATTTTCATAAATCTCTTCGTTCTGGAGATATTGAGCGATTTTGAAAATTATGCAGTTTAGAGACCCCTCGTATTTCCGTCATCTTGTAACTTATCGCAAAGTTGAAAAATAGAGCCATTGGGGTTTTCCATGTAGGGTTCAGTGGCGTAGTCAGTTTTTTTATTGGTTCAACTGTTTCGGAGAAATAAATCAAACTTCCTTTTTTTTTTAAATGGAACATCTTATATATTTTGGAATAATGTGATTTAGTTTATTCAAAAAATATATAACATTCTATATTTATTATTAGTATAGACGGGTATATGTTATTGGCAGGTTTATTCAATTCGAGGGATTTTTCGAATATTTATTTAATAACACTGGACAACAGCGAAAATATATCTAAAATAAAATCGACTAAATCTTGCCATTTTTGGTGTGCTAAAACCGAAACTGAAATTATTTTTTAAAATTAGTTTAAGTAGTACATATATATATATATATATATATATATATATATATATATATATATATATATAGTATATATTAACAATGTAACCACAAGAATACACGAGCTATATTTGTATTGTAATAACAATAGAGGGATGTGACGTTGCCAAATATACGTTTTTCCCAAGTTAAGGAAAATTTGAACAATTTGGCAACACTGTTTGGGGATCTTCAGGGATGATCCCCCTACATACGAAATCCCAACCTCCAGGGCTTACAATAAAAGAGAGCCATTTAAACCCATGTAAATCGACTTTTATGTCTGCTTTGTACTGAACAGCCCCTGTATCAGTGGCGTAAATAACGACTTCGCTGATTTCGCGGTGCGGGGCGGCGCAGCCAATCCAGGAGCGCCCTCAAGTCCCTTGATGAAAATGAATAAATACGAAGGATCAAGATGGGTGCATAATAGTAGGGCGTCCTGTATACAAACAAATGACATACATCACTATTGCCAATATTATAGAATTAAACAGAAAATTTTCGAATATTTTCTAAAAATGTAGAAGCTGTATTTGGGTATATAAACAGCTACAAAGCGGAGGGGTTAGTCAGTCGAGGTTAGTGAGTCAAATTGATTAGTTGAGATTGTAAGATATCTTAAAAGTGTGTAAACAATCCAGATTACTTCTGTTCTGTTTGTGGTGAGGCGACTTTTGAGGCTCAGAAGCAGTCTATTATCCCATTGATAAAAAAAGGCATACCAGCTGTATTTCGGTTGCAATATTAGGGATCAAGACAAACAGTGGGCGCCACATACCTATTGTAATGTATGCGTTTCAAGTCTGGAAACTGGTTAATTAGTAAAAATCGATCTAGATTGCACCAATGGAACTTATTAGAAGACAATGTTTCAGTATGTGTTTTTCGTAAACTCCATAAAGGCCCAGCACCATTTTTTAACATGGAAGAGAACTTGGTTTCCTGCAATAACATTAGTGGTTTATTGGCGGCTTTAAATATAAACTACAAACCAGAGGAAAGGAGATTGTTTATAAACAGTTCAACATTGAATTTAAAAGCAGTACTATTGCATATGGGAAATATTTTACCGTCTATTCCTGTTGGCTATGCAGTTCATATCAGTGTTGGGTAAAATTTAATTGTTTTTACAAATAAAAACTAACAATTAATTAATTGTCAATCACGCCTATTGCAATTACAATTAATCAATTGTAATTGTGAAAACTCGAGTGTCCATAATTAACAATTAATCAAATGTCAATCTTTTTGGTGTATTTGATTAAGAACTAACAATTAAAACTTATTATTGTATTAAAAGTGGAGTGGCGTCAAAACGAGGTGTAAGTAATGAGTATTTATGAATAAATGTACGCAAGATCAAGGAATGTAGGAAATAGAAGTTGCTATTTGCTAAATTATTTTAATTAAACTTGATGTCGCGTCAACGAAAACAGAGTAACTTTTTTACTGAAGAACAACACACATAGTATGAGCGAACACCATCACTTCTTTGCTGCTTAAAGTACACGATAATAGTCAATAATATAAGAATAATAAGTGTCTACCTTATCTATATCCAAGAGTGTTAATTGTTAGTTTTAATTGTTTTTTAAAACAATTGAAAAAGTTAATTGTGATATATTTAGTTGAAAGCTACTATTAATATTACATTAATTATACATTAATTCAATTAAATTAATTGCAACGTACAATTAAAATTTTAATTGCAATTAATTGTAATTAGATTAAAATAATCGCAATTAAATTTTCAATCAGTTAATTAATTGATTGAAAATTTAATGCCTAACACTGGTTCATATGAAAGAATCATACGACAATATGAAGTACCTATTAACAAGTATAAAATACGTTGAGCACCAATTGCAGATCTGTGGCGACTTAAAGGTGATTGCACTTTTACTTGGGTTGCAGCTAGGCTATACCAAGTTTTGCTGTTTTTTGTGTGAATGTGACAGTCGGGCAAAGGCATTTCATTACAAGAGAAATGACTGGTCCGTTCGACAATCATTAGTGTCAGGTGAAAAGAATGTACAACATATGCCACTGGTAGACCTCAAAAATACTTTGTTTCCACCACTGCATATCAAATTGGGTTAAATGGAAAACTTTATTATGACACTGAATACAGTTTGGCCAACTTTTCCGTACCTGAGTCAGAAATTCCCAAGACTAAGCGACGCAAAAATTAAAGAAGGTATTTTTATTGGGCCACAGATTCGAAATACTCTGAAAGATAAACATTTTTACAGCACTCTATCAGATATTGAAAAAAATGCTTGGAATAACTTTCGCGTATGTGACCAGGCTAATTTCTTCGGAAATAGAAAAGCTGATAATTACGCTATTCCTGTTGAAAATATGCCATCATGGGATCAAGAAATGGGTTGCAATATGTCTCTAAAGATCCATTTCCTTCACTCACATCTGGATTTTTTTCCTGACAACCACAGAGCTGTAAGTGATGAGCACGGCGAACACTTCCATCAGGATATATCAACAGTGGAGAAAAGGTACCAGGAAAAATGTAATTTTTCCATGCTTGCCAACTACTGTTGGACTCTTGTTAGAGATGCTCCAGAAACAATTCACAAAAGAAAAGGCAAAAAGACAGGATATTTAGTGTCTCTATAAGTGTAAAATATGTATTTTTTATTATTTGGTTAAAAATAAAATAAACAAAACTTGCTCTTGAAAGTTGCAACTAAATTATTAATTTTATTGTCATGTTTGTGTCCAGCACCCCAAAATTAACAAAAAATGCATTTTTAATATAAGATACAACAAATAAACTAAAATTTGTTGCGTAGTTTAATGAATCATCAACAATACTGGATCTATTTTTCGAAACCTCTGTTTTTCTTGTATTTGTTTAGTTTTGTCAATTTCTTCCAGGGTGGTTTTTGTGAATACTTTAAGAATTCTTTTAAGTAATCCCCGATAATTTTCTCGTAGTGTTTTATGTCCTTTTTTAAAAATTGGTATTCTTGTACTGTCTTTATACTCGTTTGGTATTTTCCGTTCTAGAATATAAAGTTAGTATTTCATTCTGTAAGCTTTTCCCTCATATTTAAGGTTATTCATCTGGTATTTCATCTGGTCCTGGGCTCTTTCTATTTTAAAGGAATTTTAAGTTTTTTTTTCTGCGCTTCTTTTATTAGCTCAATATCACTGTCCTCTTCATAGCCGATCTGTATTATTTCTCTTTTTACTTCTTGCTTAAATAAACTTTCAAAATATGTTTCCCATTGTTCTGTTGTGATTTAATTGGTGTGTACAGTATTTTTGATTTCTCTCTATTACCTTTTCTCAGCATTCTCCATATTCTTCTTTCACTTCCATATATATCCCCTTCGATCTCCTTTTTGCTTTGCCTTTACATCGTTTCATTCCCTTCGATCGTTTTCCGGTGTTTTGTTTCATATGTACTGTATATATGCTTTCTTCTTTTGCTTTGCTAGTTCTTTTACCTCTGGCGTGAACCTTGGTGTCCTGTTGACTTTATTAACGTTCACCTTTTCTTTCATATTGCTTCGGTGGTGGCACTGTGTATGTTATTTTTTATTTTTTCCCATAGGTCGTTTATGCTGTCGTCTGAGTTAACTGTATTTTTCATTATCTTTATACAAGTGTATATCCAGAGCCATAAAACTATCTGTTTTATGGCTCTGGATATATGTAATCTCATTTAAGAAAGTACCAACTTGTGATATCTTCCAGAGATGGTCACATATAAAGTTCTTATATCTATTATTGTCTGTGGGACTTGTTCTCTTTGCCTCGTCATTTTTAAAGAAAGTTTTACTGATTCTCATCTTGTTATTTGGGAAGGATATTTTTAGTAGATCTCCATTATGGTTCATAGTCTCTTCGTTGAATTTCAGTATTGCGCCATCTAGCGGTTCATTTTCTATTTTGGTATTTAAGTATCCCATAATTACGATCTTATTTTGTATTGATTGGGAAAGAGACTACAAGTAAGACCATTAAAGCGATGAAGAGAATATTGGACCTCTTCCTTCAGAGAGGACGAATTGGCAACCAACAGGCACAAGCCTACTAATATGATAGAATACCACATTAGAACGAAGAAGAAGAAATATTTGTGATTAGCAATGTTGATCCTAAACGTTCGACGCAGAAAAAGCGAGACAAAAAGACATGATATGCAACAAAATGTTTGGAACGGTGCGTGTAAACAACTTCGATTTCAGCATCAGTTTCTGATTTCAGTCGACACCAGCTTTACCAGACTTTCAGACGTTATGGCTTTATATTTTAAGATAGATTTTAAATCGCTATTAATTTAATTAATTCCAAATTTGATTCTCAAGATTATTTTCCAGTTTCAAGTGACCTTAACTTTTTTTTACAAGTTTGTGTAGCATCCAATGTGCTAAGTAAAAGTATCAATACTAGATATCGGATATTACTAAATGCTAAAATTTTAGGCCTGAAAATGGAATGGAAATAAGTTTTTTTTGTCACGCTTTATTGATTTTTAAGTGGGCTTAAAAGCCTAAAAGGTGATACTTTATTACACTCATTTAAGAATTTTTGTTTCAAATATTATTGTTTCCATTTTGAATGGAAATTTGATCTTACACTTTGTAAGAAGTCGAGAAGAAAACATAGCTTATTTCATTACATTTACGTTTTTGGGGATAGGTAAGATATCAGTATTTCTGACGGGGTCTTACCTTTTATAAAGACGTTTTCGCACAAAATCATACCTACTTAATACACTCATGGCGAACATATATATATATATATATATATATATATATATATATATATATATATATATATAAATTATTTTTGTAGCTTAAACCTTTGTTAATATTTTTCTGGAATTCTTTCTTGGGTATAGGTTTTTTATTTGAAAATCAAAAAACGACAATTTTTCTGACGTTTCGCTCTAACATAGTGAGCTTCTTCAAAGTTATTTTATATTCGTGTCGAATCTTGAAAGTAGCTTTGTTCGAATGTTAAAAATAAATACTATATATATATATATATATATATATATATATATATATATATATATATATATATATATATGTTTATGCGGCTTTCACGGATTCCTCCGTGTGAGTTGCAATAGCAGTGGATACATCCACATTATGCCGTTGTAGTGCTGAAATCACATTCAGCAAACGTACAACCATATGCAACTCCGTGAATAAGTGAAGTAAAATGCAAACAGTAAATGCAAACGTCGTTCCATCATATCCTTTCCGTGTTGGAGGTTGAACAGTTTGAATAGATTGCTACAGAAACACAATCCATCCAATTCCACCACCATCGAGATGATGGCCTACTGTGGCGGGGAGGGTAAGTTTTGACTTTCTTCTCGGTATGGTGGTACAGCTAGGTCATCATCTCGATGGTGGTGGAATTGTATGAATTGTGTTTCTGTAGCAATCTATTCAAACTGTTCATCCTCCAACACGGAAAGGATATGATGGAACGAAGTTTGCATTTACTGTTTGCATTTTACTTCACTTATTCACGGAGTTGCATATGGTTGTACGTTTGCTGAATGTAATTTCAGCACTACAACGGCATAATGTGGATGTATCCACTGCTATTGCAACTCACACGGAGGAATCCGTGAAAGCTGCATAAACATGTATACGCCTTCCGGCGGGAGGTCGACGAAACCGCGTTCAGTATTTGCATGCTTCCTTCTGATCTGTCCTTTGCAGAACCAGGTGCATGTCGGTACCCTGATGAGTCTAGTAGAGATGAAACATGTGCCTCTGCCGTTTCACTGTGGCGGGGAGGGTAAGTTTTGACTTTCTTCTCGGTATGTTGTGTTTCTGTAGCAATCTATTCAAACTGTGCAACCTCCAACACGGAAAGGATATGATGGAACGAAGTTTGCATTTACTGTTTGCATTTTACTTCATATATATATATATATATATATATATATATATATATATATATATAAAATATTTTTCCCAGATTCTTAAACCATATATTATATCATTTTCTTTTTATTTTGTCTTTTCTTGGGTTTAGGTTCTTTATTTGACAAAAAATGAAAAACAATTTGACGTTGCGCCCTTTATTTTAGGCATCTTCAAAAATTTTTTTGTTTTTTTTTATTTATTGATCTTCCTGTAAAACAAATATGTGAAACATTCAAATTCAAAAAAGTTAGAAATAGATCTAAATGTATATATCTAAATAAAAAAATCAATCTATTTTTTTGAGCGTCCAGTTTAGTGTATGTTCTTGATATTTCTCTAAGATGCTTTACTACGTGCGGCCCATGTGATTCTTCTATTTCTTCATAAAATGTCATAATGGATGTAGTTTTTAGTAGCTTGAACCCAAACTATTAATATCATATTTTCCAGATTCTTGAACCATAGATTAAATCATTTTCTTTTTAGTTCATTGTTCCGGTTATTTGAAACATTAGACTCGTTGTAGGTCTAAAAAAGCATCCCCAAACTATTATACTGCCTCCCCCATGTTTCACCGTAGGTTTTTGATATTTAATATCAAATATTTTGCCCATTGGTCTTCTAATAAATAATCTATCATCAGATTGAAATATTTTAAATTTACTCTAATCACTCAATAGCACTGAGTAAATTGAAGTCTGAAAGCAAGGATTCTTTATTGCTGCAACTCTTCTTAAAAGATTAGCTTCACACAGACGTCGTCTCACAGTACGATCAGTCACATTGATGTTATAATGTTGGGAAATCTCCTGTTGCATTTGTTGGGATGATTTGTGGGGACCTGCTGTAGAGATCTTCTTTTCTATGTAAGTAGTCGTTTTTCTAGGACGACCGGATTTTGGTTGATTTGTTGTAGTATGTAGTACTATAAATTTTTTAATATTTTTGATACTATACTTTCTGACACTTTTAGGGACTCTGCTATCACACACTGCTTAAGACCCTGATTATCCAACTCTACAACTCTATTTGGCAGGTCTTTTGATAAATATTTGTTTTTTCCCATTTTTAATACTCTTTACCATAAAGCAGTAGCACAACTGAACAGAATCGAATGACTGAGATATTCAAAAAATGTGAAGGAAAAAAAATTCCATACTTTTACCCAGAGTATAAACAAAATAATTTGCCATTTTGCTTACGTTATTTAAATATGCAAAATAAAAATGTTTCTATACATTTGTCCGCAATTGTATATGTATATATATATATATATATATATATATATATATATATATATATATATATATATATATACATATACAATAGATACAGCGAGTAACGAGACGAACCGCACTTGAAAATGCCAAATGAGATTTTGGCGAAACGTCGTGAAAACATATATATATATACAGTTTTGTCCATAAGTGGATGAACAAATATAAAATTCGTTCTATCGTTCCTTTTCTATTAAATAGCATATTCCAATTTCTTTGGCACTTTTTCATAGAATCCCATGATGCTTATTTAAAAACAAAAGTTAATCCAAGGTTTAAAAGATTGATCAAACACATTTCTTGTCAAAATCCCTTTATGTCAACAAATTAAATGAAGATGTGAACTGGGAACTTGGAGTGCCATCAGCCAACTCAAGAACAATAAGACAAAAGCTGGTGTGGGCCCATTTGTTCTCTAGAAGATCTATGAAAAAGACACATCCCTGTGGAAGACCTTTTCCTTTCTTTATTATTAAAGTAATTTTATTTCTTTTTCTCTAGTACTCATTTCAGTCACAATTATTTGGACTAAAACAAAATCTCTTGTATGCATTGTCCCTTTCACACTGTGCAGATAAAACTTCTTGTGTTAGCCTTGGGTATTTTTGGTGACTTAAGTTAACTTTATGTATAGACGCTATCTCATCTAGCGCTATCTACTATTTCATTCCCCTCTATCCCGGTGTGTCCCGGTACCCATATGAGGGTGACTTTATTATTCTTACTCAAATCATTTAATTCCTCTAGGCATCTCCAGACCATCTTGGAGCTGTTAACTTGAAAGTTTAGCGCATTAAAGGCTGTTTGACTATCGGACATGACGATAATCTCTTGACCGTGATAGTTTTTTTCTTTGTTGAATTGAATACAATGTATTTCTGCCTGGAAAATGCTTGTTGACCTACCCAAGCTTCTGTAGTCTGGTGCCGGGTCCATACACTCCTATTCCAGTTCTCTCCGTTGTTTTGGAGCCATCTGTATATCATATAATGGATTTTTTGTTGACTTTTTCAATGGCTTTTCTGTCCCATTCGCTTTTGCGATTCAACTTTGTGCTGAAGTTTTTTACAAGTTGAATTTCATTTTCATTTCATCTTCGGGCATATCCCAGATTTGTTGATTCCTGGATGAGAGATTGGGCTTTCATTTTATGACCTCATCTCTCATCATTCTATAAATTGTCCTCTTCTTCTTACTCTCTACAAGTATATGTAGAGGTGTGAGGTTCAGGATTACTTCCATGGCGGCCATTGAGCAGGTTTTCGTTGCCTCGGTAGCCAGACTAGTTATTTTACTCCATATCCCTGCTCTATATGTGATGATTGGTCTCACCATTGCAGTGTACATCCACTGCAGGATTTTGGGGTTTGTACCCCATCTTTTTACCGTAAAGTTTCAACAGATCATCAAGGCTTTTGAAGCCTTGTTAATTATTTCTTTTCCGTGTTTGTTCCAGAGTAGTTTATTATCTAGGGTCAGTCCCAGATATTTAATCTCTGACTTCCACGCAATAACATTTCCATCAATTTTGATGGTTTTCAGAATGAGGCTTCTTTTTCTTATGAAGGTTTCTTGGGTGGTTTTGGTGGAGTTAATACTGAATGGTAAAGTAAAAGATGCAATTCATGAATAATTCTTAATAGAAAAGATTAATAATGAATTAAATAAGTGACAGGAAAAGTATGCCTAAAAAGGGGAAGGAAAAGAGAAGTGAAGATATATTTATAGAGCGAGAGGTGAAAAGAAAAATAATAGAGAAGAGCACAGACAGATCGTATGTTTGAAATTTTTTTTAATTATATTAATTTTATATCTCTTGATTCCTGACGCTATATTATAAGGAAATGATTTTTTTTTTAATTTCTTAGAATGGAATGGTATATTTAGAATATCACGTTTACAAATATTTGAGTTGTGAACATCAGCACGAAATTTATTTCTATTGTACAAATATGGTGTGACTTTGAATTAATAATCTTGAAGTAAAAGCAGAGGGAGTGTAAAATTCTACGATTATACATATTTAATTAACCTAGATCTTAAAGTTTATGCGAAATTCCTTTTTTTTCTCATATGAATTTGAAAATGGGACATCGGCAGAGTTAACATGTGACAAAATTAAACTATCACATAATTTTTTCGTAATTTATTTTGACAGGTAATAGTAGTGTTTTAGCTTTGAGAGTCATTTCGGTAAATAATTTGTAACATGTTTTGTAAATTCAAGTTTAGTATCTAAAAGAAGACTTAAATTTCTAATGGAATTTCGAAACATATGTTATTATCGTTTGTTTGAAGGTTGTAGATAATATTGAAGATTGACTAAAATGTGGTTGTCGGACTTGCAATGTATTTATTTTTTATTTATTTTTACGACGTTTCGATAAGATTGTATCTCTAATCGTTATCAACTATAATTTGCATGTTTTGTCTTAACACTGCGAGCTTATATAGGGACTGTGTCCATTGAAGCACAAACTTTCGCTTCACTGTACACACCTCAATGATTTGATGTTACAAGTAGTAGTTCCCACAAATTAGGTATCTCAACACTGGGTTTAATGAAGATTCCATTATTATTTTTAATATAACCTGCTTCTATAAATTTTCTTTTTTTCATGTTGGGTTCCATATATATTGCCGCAGCTTCAGACCGTTTTATATGGTGTTATTTATTCCAAGAGTGTTCTGCAATACCTGATCTCGACATTTTCCCTTTTTGTGTATGAGTTTTATGTTCCTTAATTCTAACTTCTAGTGGTCGTTTGGTTGGTTCAATATGCATTTCACCACACTCATATGGAACTTTGTAAACACATTCTTTCTTATCGGTAGTTTTTGGTTTTGTTAAATGAGTTCTAAGTGTATTTCCTGATTTAAATGCTGTTTTTATATTATACCTACTGGTAATTCATCTTACTTTCTCCGAGGTTCTTTTAACTTATGGACTTGTGAAGAAGGAATGTGTTTCTTGCTGTCCAGTGGTCGTTGTTCTAAAGTTATTTATAACATCGTCAATTAATTTTAAAGGATAACCATTCAGTTGTAAATCAGATTTAATGTTTGCTATCTCTTTTTTCCAATGAATTGGCATTATTGCATATAGATACAGCGCGATTATAGAAGTATAATTCCTTGTTTTGTTATAACAGAATGATTAGAACTATGGTTAAGATATTGTCCAGTATGTGTTGGCTTTCTGTATACTGAAATTTCAATAGTTTTGATGTGGAAAGTCTGTATACAAATGTGCCATTAGGGGAATTACTAGACATTGAAACTAGACTTTTAAATAATACTACTTTATCAGATTGAACCACGTTACCACTGGACGAGGTGGGGTGTTGCCTGCATAGTGCTTACTTTCAATTAAAGGGCAAGTTCTATGCTAAGGACGACGGGCTTCCGATGGGTTCTTCACTCTCTCCAGTTGTCCCCAATCTGTATATATATATATATATATATATATATATATATATATATATATATATATATATATATATATATATATGAAGTAAAATGCGAACAGTAGGTAGGCCATCGTCTCGATGGTGGTGTAATAGGATGAATTGTGTTCTGTAGCAATTCATTCAAACTGTGCAACCTCTAACACGGAAAGGATATGATGAAACGAAGTTTGCAATTACTGTTCGCATTTAACTTCATCTATTCACGGAATTGCATATAGTTGTACGTTTGCTGAATGTGATTTCAGCACTACAACGGCATAATGTGGATTTTTCCACTGCTATTGCATCTCACACGGAGGAATCCGTGAAAGCCGCATAAACATATATATATATATATATATATATATATATATATATATATATATTCAGTATTCAGTATACAGAAACCAACACATACTGAACAATATCTTAACCATAGTTCTAATCATTCTGTTGTAACAAAACAAGGAATTATACACACCTTCTATAATAGCCCTGTATCTATATGCAATAATGCCGATTCACTGAAAAAAGAGGTAGCAAACATTAAATCCGATTTACAACTGAATGGTTATCCTTTAAAATTAATTGACGATGTTATAAATAACTTTAGAACAACTGCCACTGGACAGTAAGAAATACATTCCTTCTTCACAATTCCGTATATTAAGGAAACTTGAGCGAAAATACTACGAATTGCCGGTAGATATAATATAAAAACAGACTTTAAATCAGGTAATACACTTAGAGCTCATTTAACAAAAACAAAACAAAAACTACCGATAAGAAAGAATATGTTTACGAAGTTCCATGTGAGTGTAGTAAAATATATATTGAAGAAACCAAACGACCACCAGAAGTTGGAATTAAGGAACATAAAACTCATACACAAAAAGAGGAAACATCGAGATCAGGTATTGCAGAACATCCCTGGGATAAACAACACCATATAAAATGGCCTGAAGCTGCGGCAATATATATGGGACCCAACACGAAAAAAAGAAAATTTATAAAAGCAGCTTACATTAAAACAGTAACAACAGTAAACCCAGTGTTGAGATACCTCATTTTTGGCAACCACTACTTTGTAACATCAAATCATTGAGGTGTATACAGTGAAGCGAAACTTTGCGCTTCAATTGACACAGTCCCTGTATAAGCTAGTAGCCTTAAGACAAAACATTCAGTTCATACTTGATAACGATTAGAGATACAATCAGGGCCGGATTTGGAGGTCTAGAGGCCCTGGGGCAATGAAGGATAGGAGGCCCTTAATTATTTTTCAAATAAAAGGAACAATTTTTTTCTGTCAAGTCTTTCAAAAATTCATTGCCAACAAATAAAATTATTTCAATAAAGAATGTAGCGAATAAATATGGATATATTGTTTTTAAAATTCGGAACAATATTATTATGTTTGTTCAAGTATTGTCGGTAAAAATTCAAAAAAATACTGTTTGGAAAAAAAAACTGAAAAGTTGCCGATTTGGATATTTTTTTTAATCTCTATTGTGGGGGCCCCTCTCTTGTGGAGGCTCCGGGGCAGTAGCCCCGTCTGTTCTCCCCCAAATCCGGCTCTGGATACAACGTAATCGAAACGTAAAAATAAATAAAGAATAAAGACAATGTAAATCCGACAGCCACATTTTACTCATTAACCATATTATGTTTTAATTTAACCTGAATAAAAATAATTTTTTTTTAGGTTCTCTTTACAGAATAATAAGGCAACAATCTTGCTTGAATTAACTTTTTTGAAATATCATGGATTTCTTGAAGATTTTTATTTAGTTACTGGTGTACTGTTCGTGTGT
The DNA here is from genome assembly GCA_034092305.1 of Diaprepes abbreviatus. Lineage (NCBI taxonomy): Eukaryota > Metazoa > Arthropoda > Insecta > Coleoptera > Curculionidae > Diaprepes > Diaprepes abbreviatus. The sequence continues at coordinate 1,962,471 of JASJET010000159.1, read as the reverse complement.
TAGTTGGATTAAATGTTAGATACATTAGAGTGTCGCCTGCGTATAAGTAATATGTACAATATTGAAAGGTGGTAAAAATAAAGTATAACAAAAGACCCAGAATCCTGCCCTGGAGGACACCTGCTACCATATTTAGTAAGTTGATGGTTTTTACTCAATAATAACCTGCTATTTACTATAAGATAAAAATTAGGAAATAAAAGTAAATGATTAATGGTGATATACAATATGCAGTAATTTACCGATAAAAATTTAATGGTTTAACAAATTGTTACGATTTTGTCTCTCTAAAATCGCTCACGGGGTCCGCAGAATAAAACACAGCACCTTTCACTAATACTTCTAACACTTATATTAACTACTTCTTAATGCAGTTAAAATACAACTCTCATATTACTACTACTTAATATCTTCACTATTCAAATACAACTATACAACTAACTATACTACGCTTATTATATCTCTATATACTTATGGAAATTTTTATATAAATTTAAAATATAAAAATTGAGATATATCTAGAAATATGAATCATCGATATAATATTCCTTTCGGCACATTATAATAGAAATGACTCATTGTGTCGTAATATTTGTATACGAAAGTGTATCAATAACTTTTTCCTAGTCGTTCGTAACACTGCCCCCCTCCTAATTCTGATTGTCCCGATTAGATGCTTCGAGATCTCCGTAGTATAGATTCAACCTGTGTAGATGTACTACTTACATTTTGGTCTTGGGACTTCGTTGAATTCTATAAACATTAATCATTAAACAACATCAACTTAGACGATTTACCCTTCTTTCTCTGTGGATTCCATAACCAAACTTTATCACCTTGCTAGAACCCTGACGAGTTTACCCTGATGTTATATGAATTGAATTATGCCTTCGGTACCAGGTATTTACATGATTTGTTGGAGTGTTGAGCTAATCCGACGTTGCTTACTGAAGTCTGGTCCAGTTTTCCGTAAGTGGTTGTCTCCGTGTTTCGCCTTATTCTGGTTGTTTGTTCGGTAATGCCTCTAATTCGTTCGCTATCACAGTTCTGGAACAGAATAAATTCTACGGCGCCAAACTTTATAATGTTAAGTTTATTGTCGAAGAAAAATCAATGTATAAACTCATCTTCTATGTCGGCAACAAACACCAAATGGTTTAATTTTAGACTTCCAAGTTGAATCTCAACTTTCATTTCTCCAATCACAGCAGCTGTTTCTCCAGTTACAGTTCTCAACATTATTTTTCCGGACAATGATAGAATTCCACATGTATCAACAAGGTTTGACTTCATCAAAGATACTGCAGCACCAGTATCAACAGTTATGGTAATAGGAGTAGCATTTTTCCTTCAAGTTGAAGTTGATCTTTTTTCATCTGAGCTGTAGTCTATTTTGAATTAACGTCAAAAGAGATTCTCCGAATCCATCCCATCTACGATTTCCTTTACTTCTTGTTGCATTTCTCGTATCTCTTGTCGTATTTCTTGGCGTCCATCTCCTATGTCTTGTCGCACAGTTGATTCTATACTATTTACTTCTTGGCGTATCTCTCCTAGGTCTTTTCGTACTTCATCTATCTCTTCCTTAAACTATTAGGTTTGTCCCTCGACCTCGTGTATCCATTTGAAAAGTTTATCTTCATTTTGAACACGACGTTCTTCTTCTTATTGTTTTTCTTTTTGGCGACGTGCTTTTTCTTCCTGTTTTTGTTTCAGATGACTTTGTTCTTCTCTTTGGCGGCGTTCTTCTTCTTCTTGCTTGTCTTTAAGGCGACGTTATTCTTCTTCTTTTTTGTTTTTAGAGCAACGTTGTTCTTTACGTGCCATAAAATCAGCAAACGTTTTATTTGTTTGCTCCATTTCGGCTTTTTGCTGTCTAATATTTACCATAGAACCTTCTAGAACGTTGTCTAAAATTCAGTTCTAGGCTTCTTTCTTAATGATAAATCTGATGGTAAAGTGCGTTTTTCGCTCCTTCTTTTAGTTTTCAAATGGAATGTTCTAGAACTTTGTAGAAAATTCGGTTTTAGGGTTTCTACTTAATGACAAACCTAATGCTGAAGTTAGTTTTTCGTTATCTCTTTCGGTATCAAAATAGAACGTTCTAGAACTTTGTCGGAAAATAATCCTATCTTCTTTCTTGATAACAAATCCAAATATGAAATCAGTTTTTCTCTATCTCCTCTAATTTCCAATAGAATTTTTGGGAAACCTGATGATAATCCCCATTTCTGACATCAATTGTTACGATTTTGCCTTTCTAAAATCGCTCACTGGGTTCGCAGAATAAAACACTAATACTTCTAACAGTCATATTAACTACTTTTTAACACAGGTAAAACACACCTCTCTTATTACTACGACTTAATATCTTCACTCTTCAAATACAACTATACAACTAACTATACTATGGTTAATCTCTATTTATATACCTATTGAAATTCCTATGTAAATCTAGAACATAAAAGTTGAGATCTATCTAGAAATATGAATCATTGATATAATATTCCTTTCGGTACATTATAATAATGATGACTCATCGCGTCGGAATATTTGTATACGAGGGCATATCAATAAGTTTTTCCTAGTCGTTCATAACAATATTAAATGCTTTTGAGTAATCTAATAAAATAAGAGTAATTGCTTTCCTCCATCTTCTGCACATAATATGTCATCTGTAATGTCAGTGAGAATAGAAGTACAACTATGACATTTTCCAAAATCCGATCGGTGCTCTGTAATTTTATCAAAATCCTTGGAATTAACTGGCAAAATCGATACTGATACTTTGAATAAAATAAAATAAGATAAAGGAGGAAAGATAGAGAAGAAAAGAAAAACAACTGCCACGGAAGCCTAACGTAATGCGTGTTTGACAAGCACGTGGCCGGTTTTTCTAAAAAAGGATAAATTCCACACTTGTCGAAATCCGTTATCTCTATCTAAGTCAAACTGCTCGTTGTCTCAACAGTTTTGTCTTAATTCCCCCATTTTCCTCAATTTTTATAAACCTGTGTTCCAATGTTTTATTTATACATTTTTTATATTACGCGGAACTGTGAGTGACAAATTCCCCATACAGGGATACAAACCGATTTATTCGACACAGCGTGATATGGGATGTGGTTTAGGGTAATGGAATAAATTTACATTGTTCTTTCGAGCTTTAAAGTATTTTCAATGGAAAAAAAATCTGTTGTGCTTTTATTTTTCAGTATAGGTTATCATCTTAGGTACAAAATTTTTTTAGTATCTAGAGGCCTTTTGTTTTATATTTAGGATTATATACATATATATATATATATATATATATATATATATATATATATATATATATATACAGGCAGGGGAGGATCCAGCCTCTCTTTGAGGGGAGAGCGGTGATATCACAAAAGTACAGTATGGTAAGCGAAAACAAGTTGTCGACGGGGGGGGACACCCATTTCTAGTGTTAAAGGCAGGGGTCGGGCCTATTTTTCTAAATTTGAAACTTTTGGAGAGGGGCGGGGCAATCATAAGAAAAAACAAGTTGCCGACAGGGGGGGGGGGAAGATGCGAGCAGCATACACATTCCTAGTATAAGAGGAAGAATCGGGTTTATTTTCCTGAACTCAAAGCTTGGGGGGGCCAATAACAAGAAAAACAAGTTGTCAACGGGGGGGGGGGGGAAGTGCCAGCATCATACACATTCCTAATATAAAAGGCAGAATCGGTTTTATTTTGCTAAACTCAAAGCTCTTGGGATCGGGGGGGGGGGGGAGGGGCGATTGTAAGTATACACATTCCTATACTCTATTCAAGAACTAGAGAAAGTAATAAAACTGTTACCGAAACCTCCAACGTACCTTCTACAATGCCGCAGGTAACTGAGGACTGTAAATCTATTTATATTTAATTATATTTAAATATTATAAGCTTTTATAAATTTACTGCAACAATAAAATTTCTGATAGTTCAATTTAATTTCTGTCAGTGAGCAAAGTACATCTTACAGTGTGTCCTTCGTGGTTTATCTTGTTTGCGCTTGTTTTTATATATTATTTGAGATTAGTGAGATATCCAAAAGATATGGCTTCCACCTCTATATTTATTCCAAAATCGTTAAACCAGGGAATTTTTTTCTCAACGAAAAACTTATTACTATGAATGTTTATGATGCCTTATGATATCGATATCTAGATAATAATGTTAAAAGCTCTGTTAAGATGTGTTCCAACATGACAGGAGTTGGAAAATCTACTATGTACCGAATACTGAAGGAGAAAAAACGACGGGAAGTGTTAATAATTCCAAGCCACATTCGATCACAGGCAGACGAAAAACCTCGTTGGAAGAAGAGATAAAAACTGCAATAAAAGGAGTTGTACATACATTTTATTATGAGAAGCAGATCCCAACCGTCGACAAAATTCTAACTAAAATCATGAAGATCGGGATTTACCTCAAATTGAAAAAACTGAGCTCTGGAAATTGCTCAGAGAACTTAATTTTTGCTGGGAAAAACCAGATAGGACATCTGTTCTTATAAATCGTTCGGAAACTGTCCGTTGGAGAAGGAAATATCTCTTTCATGTAAAAGGTAGAGTTGCTAGAAATAACACAGCTTACTGCGTAAAATTGGGAAAAACACATATAATAAAAGAATAAAACAAAATGTAGAAACTTGATCTCATGATCGGTGAGATAGAGGAACCAATTATAATTAATTTGAGCGAAGATTGCTTCACTGACTTTGATTAGGAATTAGATACGTAATGTTTACTAGTGTAAACACTATTTTTTATTTAAATTTTTGTTTTTGTTCTATGTTATTGTTTAATCTTGTTTATATATTTTTATTTTAGTGTGTCATACTCTTTAATTTTTTATATATTTAATTCCAGTTAGCCGTTATGTTTTTTTTATTTTACTTTTGTATTTGTGTTTTTTTCTATTATATAAAAATTAATTACATTTGAATCCCTTTTTAGTGTTTAATTGTAATTTTGCAGTTGGTTTGAGAAATTAATAAACTGAAACGTCAAATGTCCTAAAAATATTTTTAATTAATAGTAAAATGACCGATAGCCCCAAAAAAATTTTAATATTATATGGATGAATTAATTTTTTTATATATATTTAACTTTTTGTATGTTTGACAATGGGTATTTTGTAAGTATTTGATAACTTAGAATTTTTTGAGAGAATAGGGCTACGTTTTAGTGTGAATGTGCCTAAAACGGTATCTATGCCAAAATTAATAATAATAAAAATGCAGTGACTTTGTGTTAAATATGTCAAAATTATCTAAATTTTGTAATGTATGTGAATTATCAAGAAATCATAAGAAATAAAATAATATTATAAAAATTTTTTATTTTAAGTTTGTTACCGCAATAATATTCTATGCCACAAGTATTTAGTGATAAAATAAATCTCCTTCCGACGCCTACGACAAGGATTAAAATCCTTTTTAACACTTCACACTTCCAAATATCTATTGTTATCCAACCCAAATAGTCCATTATTATAGACCGGTATTTTTGATTATAAAATTTCTAACCTATTCCTATGAAAAATATATGTGTCTGACAGATTTTGCCAAAGACACCGGACTAAAGAACACGGGTAATTTGCGAAGAAAAAAAAGGAAAAAATGATGTATTACTCTCTCTAGTTCTTGAATAAACTATAGTATTAGAGGAAAAATCGGGTCTATTTTCCTGAACTCAAAGCTCTTGGGGAGGGGGCGATCGCCCCCACCGCCCCCTCCCCTGGATCCGCGTCTGTATACAGGGTGATTCTCCGGAAGATTTATCGATCGATTGGGAGAAAACTATAATTAGGAAGAATCTGAAAATTTGACAGTGTATTAACGTGCATGGGGGAAGCCAGATAAAATATTTTTGAAGATGGCGGCACTTCCAGTTATACTGGAAGTAGATGTCAACTTGCTTATTTTAAAAAGGATACCTTATATATTATCACATTTTTGATTTCTACGTAAAATTTTAGACATATTTCATGTATAATGTTCTATACTTAAGTCTCACCGTTTTCGACAAATTTGAATTTTTATGTCAAAAATGACTTTTGCGGGACAAAACTTAACTATAAATTTTTCCTATAATAAAGTCTTTATTATTTAATTTGGGTTAGTTTTCTTGAAGATGAAGGTCGATCTTAGTAGTCTTTTTATGATATTTTAAAAGTTATGAGTACAGAGTGATCAAAAAGAAGAATAAAAATCATATTTAAAAAATCGTCAAAAGTCAATTTTTTCAAATAGAAAGCACCTATTTTTATAATTTTATCATATTAAACATTAAAAATAAGGGTAACTTTGTATAAGGTTGTCTATTCCAAAAATTTATAGTTTTCAAAATATTGGAAAGTCAACATTTTTCCATTGTAAAAATGCGAGTGGCGTTGGCTTTTAAGTTTCGTTATTAGTTGGCCATGATAGCGAGGCGTGGCGAAAATAAAACAATCGAACCCCACCGAATTGTCACTATTTCTTGCCATTTGACATTCATTAATAATAATCATGCTTAAGTGATTAAATTACACGCACGAAAATTATTTAAACTTATTTATTATTTATGGAGAATGTGATCAAGTTATTTCAAGAACATAAAATACATTTGCTAGCCGATATTCGCAGAAATAGAAACCGACTGGTGGTGTTGGTTTCTGTTTCTGTTAATTATAGGAAACTTCAAGAACTTTGGATCCATAAAAAAAAGAAACAGAAATACACCAGTTGGTAATAATGAAAATATCTGGATTATTCCAAACATTAGTTTTAAGGATTTTATGGAAACACAATTTTCATCTCCATGTAAATTCCATAGTACAACATTTAAAAGGCACTGATTTTCCACGAAGACTAGAGTTTTGTTAATTTATTTTACTTCGGTCACAAGAAAATGCTGGTTTTTTGGATAATATTATATGGTCGGACGAAGTCAAATTCACAAAAAAAGGATTGTTTAATTGACGCTATTCCCACTATTGGAGCGACTCTAACGTATATCTATTTAGAGAATTAAATTTTCAAGAGTTTTGGCCGCTTTAAGTTTAAATAATCTTCGTGTGTGTAATTTAATCGCCCCGGCATAATTATTATTAATAAATGTCAAATGACAAGAAATAGTGACAATCCTGTAGGGTCCGATCGTTTTATTTTCGCCACGCGTCGCCGTCATGGCCAATTAATAACAAAACTTAAAAGCCGTATAGCATTTTTACAATAGAAAAATGTTTAATTGCCAATATTTTCAAAATTAGAAATTTTTGGCATAGACACATACAAAGTTACCCTTATTTTTAATGCTTAATATGATAAAATTATAAAAATAGGTGCTTTCTACTTGGAAAAATTGACTTTTGACGATTTTTTAAATATAATTTTTATTCTTCTTTGTTGACCACTCTGTACTAATAATTTTCAAAATATCTTAAAAAAGAACAACTAAAGTCAATCTTCGTATACAAGAAAACTAACCCAAATTAAATAATAAAGACTTCCTTATAGGAAAAATTTATAGTTAAGCAAGCGTCATTTCTGACATTAATTTTTTGTCCAAGACGGTGAGACTTAAGTATAGAATATTATACATAAAATATGTCTAAAATTTTACGTAGAAATCAAAAATGCAATAATATATAGGGTGTTCCATTTAAAATAAGCAAGTTGACATCTATTTCCGGTATAACCGGAAGTGACGCCATCTTGAAAATATTTTAACCGGCTATTCCCCATGCACCTTAGTACACTGTAAAATTTTCAGATTCTTCCTAATTATAGTTTTCCCACAATCGATCGATAAAATTCCCGGAGAATCACCCTGTATAGTAGAGATGATATGTTGCATATATTTTGTCTGTGTTTATATATTATATATTCTGAACTTTCTGTTTGTACTTATTTTTTTGTAGGAATGTATGGATTTTAATTAATTAAAAATTGAATTCTTTGTGGGAAAAAATAGAAGAAGATCGTCTACAAGGACTTAATGACGTACATGCCGATTTATGCGATCTAGTAAAAAATAATTTAAGTCGAATATTTGAAATGATTTTAGTACACCTAACAAAAAGAAACATTGTCTTTATTATTTTGCCACAAGTTATTTAAAAATACAGCGAAAAAAGGCATTAAAAATAATGATCAGAAAACAGACCTTGTATTGGAAAAGTTATTTCTTTTAAGTAACACAAAAAAAACACGAGAAAACAAAGAAAGATAACCTAATTACTAAATGAAAATTTTAGCATCATAAAATATTCATAAATATTTTTCTCCGGGAATTTTTCTTTTATGGGTTTAAAAAACAAATGCGCAATATTTTTTCCTTAAAAGAGACTTTAAAGGCCAGAATGAAACATGTTAACTTATTCGATTTACGAGTTTTTCTCCCATCGAGCTATGATAAATAAATCTCTTTATATCCTCATAAAGTAAATTTGCCATCCGAAGTTTTTTTCATCGTATAGAAAAGAAAAAAATATGTAAAAAACACACGGAAAGGTTCGGAGGGGTCGAGGAAACATATAAATAATATCGAGCATACTTGCCAACTTTATGTCAATTTCAGGGATTTTATGATTTCAGGTTAAGGTTATTTATTGGAGAAAAATATACCAATAAATGTGTGCGTTTTACTGTAAACAAGATTAGCTTTTATAAAAATTCGTTTTGTCTCCTTTGGAGCGTTAAAGGTATGATAGGTCATTTTCTGTAAATTTCTTTCTTTTTAAAAAATTTTATTTAGGTTCACTGCAGGGTATGGGCTGTGCACTCAGAATCAAATTTTGTCATCGGATTTTAACTTACTTCCAATTGTTCGATTAAACTGAAATTTTGTGCACATATACAGGGTGTCTCACCGGGAAACATTTCGATGTATACAGGGTGTCCGGAAAAGTGTGGAAAATATGAAAAAATACGTGAAAGGATACTACAAGTTCATATAAACTTTTTTCGTATAGGTCTCTTCTTCGGAGATATAGGCTATAATGGAATCATATAATTATTGAACCACCAGGTATATTTCAATTTTTTTTTACCTTTGGCAACTTTATCACTTTTTTCTTTGGTATTTTTACCCTTGGCACCTTTTCCGATTGGTTTAGGATTTTTGACATTCTTTTCCATACGTTTCTTCTTCTTTTCTTCAAACAACATTTTCATTGGTGTACTTGTCAAAATTTCAGAATGTTGTTTCTGCCTGGTAGTCATCGTGGGAGAAATATGGTGGATAGGTTTCGGGCTTAAAACAGAGAGAGTAAAAACAAAATCAGATGTGCTCGGCTGTGGTTGAAAGTTTTCGGAGTCATCAATCGTATTTGGTAAATCAGTTTGTTGCTGCTTATGTAAATTATTCGATGCAGTTTGAACCGGAAAAGAATCAACTAGAGTTTGCTGTAGATTTGATAATATCAGAGTTAACAGAAGCTGGCTGTTCGGTAACAATATTATCAATGAAATCTTTATCATCAAAAACCACAGAGTTTATAGGAAATATTCCTGTTGCCTTAAAACCCGAAATCCCTTTTTCTAAACTTGCAGCCCTACTGTAAGCTTTATTAAACAGTTCCGCGATTTCATATGGTGTTATTTTTATCATATTTTTTGATTTCATATACATATCACACTCCTTGTTATATGCTTTTTTTTAGGGCCCGAAAAAAGTTACATCGAATGGTTGTAAACGGTGGGATGAATGTAGGGGGATAGTGAACAATATTACGTGATTAGTTTTAGCTAATTCCCAAGCTTCTAAAGTGGCATGATTATTGTGATTATCCATTACAAGCAGAACGGGTTTTTCGGCTGTAGGCTTTGAGTGCTGTATAAAATGTTTTAACCACAGAATGAATATGTTTTCGTTTGTCCAATCGTTGTGTGTGCAGGCGTAAATAGCTCCTGGTAGTTGAACTTTTTCTAGTGGGGGCGAGTGGCGTTGGCGTGGAAATATGAAAAGTGATGGTATGAATAATCCTGAAGCGCTCACGGCACATATTACTGTAACATTTTTTCCCCTCTCCCAAGATGTCACTGATTCAACACGTTTTTGTCCTTTAGGCGCAATAATTTTTTCAGTTTCTTGTACTGTGGTGACACCAGACTCATCCGCATTGTAAAGGTTAGTTGCTTCAAATTTGTGTTTAACCATAACTGTCTCCACTCTATTGAATCCATGTATTCTGTTAATACTTGTGGCTTCGGGCTTTCTGATACTGAGATCGGGATGTCCTTGCAAAAATCCGTATAAGAAATCTCCGAACTCCACAGCCAAGTCGTAACATATTTAGATTTTGCTAACCCGTAATACATATTCGACATTTGACGAAGATGATCGGTCAGCTGTTTTTCTTGTTCGTCATTGAACACTGCACCTCTTCCCAACTTTGGAGGACAGCTGTACTTATCATTTAGCTAATCTGTATCGTTTTTTTAGCCTACTGTAGGGTATTCCTGTGGCCTTAGCTACTTTGTACACAGATATGCCATCGTTTTCAAGGTTTTTGATGGCATTTTCTAATGTTTCTCCAGTCCAAGAAGCTCTTGACGTCGTACGGGGTCTTTTTCGTGGCATCTGGAAAGGTTAATTAAGTCATGTAAGTCAGTGAAAATTTAATAAACTATTTAAAATTCCAATAATGCGGGTAATGGGAGCCATGACTAGCTCTCATTACCCTCATATCAACCACTTCAAAAATTAAAAATACAGGGTGTCTCAAAAGAAAGTTCACATTTAAAAAATCGATTTAAAAAAAAGTCAGGACTTTATTGAAAAAATGTTTATTACATATTAAAATACATTGTTTGGGAATTTATTTTTTAAAAATGATATCGTCCAAATGTAATCCGTTGCGCTCACGGCATTCATTTAATCGAGCACTAAAATTGCCCATGACGGCTCGGCAGGTATTCTCCGTGATGTCTGCCATTTCGTTGCGGATATTTTCTTTTAATTGTGCCAGGGAAGTCGGTTTGTTGGCGTAAACTTTTGATTTGACATAACCCCATAGGAAAAAAAAGTCCATAGGTGATAAATCAGGATTGCGTGGAGGCCAACTTATGTCACCTTTCTTTGAGATCAATTTGCCAGGAAAAATTTCACGCCCTCGTGGCAGAGACATGTTGGACGTGTGTGAAGTTGCTCCGTCTTGCTGGAACCATGTTCTTTGGTTATAGCCAGGAAAATTTTGCAGTTCAGGCACGAAGAAGTCGTCTAACATCTCCACATACCGCTCTGAAGTCACTGTTACTGTGCGTTCCCTTTCATCTTCAAAAAAGTACGTGCCGATAATTCCTCGCGCCGACATCGCAGCCCATACAGTCACTGTCGGCGAATGTAGAGGTTTCTGATGTTTGTGTTTTGGATTGTTTGCACTCCAATAGCGGCAATTTTGCTTGTTTACATGACCATTAAGATGAAAATGGGCTTCATCCGAAAAGAAGATGTTGGTAAACGTTGAAAAGCGTTCAGTCATCTGGTTTACGAAGTCAAGCCTCTGACCAGCATCCTGAGGCTTCAATTCTTGCACCAACTGAATTTTATAGGGGTTCAGCTTTAAATCTTTGTGTAAAATGCGGAATAATGATGACCTATGCACATTTAAAGCAACAGCACGCTTACGAATCGAAACGTTTGGGTCGTCACGAACAGACTGAGTAACACTCTCTACGTTTTCGACCGTTCTCGAAGACCTCGGACGCCCGGATTTTGATTTATCTAGTGTTGAACCGGTCTCTTCAAACTTCTGGACCCATTTTCCAATAAGCCGAGCGCTTGGGGCATCATTTAAGTGACGAATATGTCGAAAATTGCAGAATTTTCTACGCGCTACAGTCGCCGAATTACCGTTTTTGTAAAACTCACGTACGCCCAAAGCACGGTCCGCTCCCGAGAAACGCTCCATAGCGACTAAATTCCCAAGAGCCAGGCTACCGATTGACATACCCCCCGCGCCGCTCGGAATAGTTGCGTTCACGCAATAAGCAAAACAAATGTGTACTTTCTTTTGAGACACCCTTTATAATAAAAACACCTTATTCTCAGTAGTAATTTGAGAAGCAGTACCGCAAATTAGATAGATATGGTGATATATTTACTGCGAATATAATACAATATGAATATATTTTAATACTTACCTCGAAAGATTAAATTTATAGTTTCTTATAACCACGGAGCCAAAAACACACTTTCGTCTCGTGCGACTGATCGCAGGACACTGGGGGGTCTCCCCAGCGGGCGGCCTAGATTTCCGAGCATTGCCGAGCACACCAGAGTGCCATTTGCACGAATACGATCTTCGGATAAGTCTACCCAAACACCGCTCTCATTATCCGCTGCCTCAGATTCCCCCACGCTCCCCTACCCCTTTAGTTAAAAATCTCTAATTCTGTGAATTGCGGTTCGCAAAAAATGTGCGTTTTATTTTATCGGCATCAAAAACAAAGTATAAGGTAAAAGAAATATATATATATATATATATATATATATATATATATATAATATATATATATATATATATATATATATATATATATATATATATATATATATATATATATATATATATATATATATATATATATATATATATATATATATATATATATATATATATTGCATTTTAGAACAATTTTCACATCGCTGACACATTGATTCTTTACTTGGATATTAATTTACTGATTTTTGGATTTAGTGGTGAAATGAATTGTAAAATAAGGCAAGATGTAAGACCGTATGGTTGAAAGTCAGGAGGTTATATGACGACAGATATCCTAATCGTACTCTTCCAGATCAGAAAACATTTCAACGAGTGCAACTATGTTTCGCATCATCAACATCAGTTCCAATCAATTAGTGTCGTAGCTAGTCCGTCCTTGAAGCTGTGAGTAATTCACAACACTTTCTTGGATAGTAATTTGAAGGGTCTTATTAAATGGAATCTCCTACCATTAGAATATCTGTCGTGATATAACCTCCTGGCTTCCAAAGCATTCTCTTATCCTCAGTGAAGGTTGGCGATCATTCTGGCTCATATTACTTTATTGACAGCGGCTCTAAATAATTCAGCAGATGTCTTTCCGGTCCATTGTCGCAAATTATGCAGCCACGAAATTTGTCGTCTTCCGGGGCCTCTCTTAGCATCCATCTTGCCTTGCATAACCAGTTGTAGGAGTTCGCATTTTTGGTTACGCATTATATGTCCAAAGTATGCTAACTTAATAATAATAATAATAATAATATCCTTTATTTGCCAACAAAATTATGATCACTTAACAAAGCAACGTCAGTGAGAGAAATGTTTAACATTGAGAATTGTAAATATATCGATCTAACTACACTTAATATAAAAACTAATCGGCATTTCGATAGGAACTATACACAAAGGAAAACAAAAGGAGAAATAGACAGATACAAGATAATTTAAAAAAAGTAGTAATAAGAGAGTCAGTTTAAACTGAACAAAGTTTAACAGTTTGTAAAATAAGATATTCCAATTTAAAAGTAATAAAATTTTACACACAAAACAAATGCATGAGAAAAAACCCACTAAACAAAAAATATTAAGTTAAAAATATTGACATTACAAAAACTATTCATTAAAATTGAAAGAGTAAAAGCAGACAGCCATTCATTTACGCGTCTCTTAAAGCAACTAATCGATTCGGTAAGCCAGATTTCTCTTGGTAACATCTTTACGACTTTAATCGCCATATAGTATGGTCCTCTCTCATAGAAGGTGGAGTTATGTAAAGGTACCCTTAGGTCATTCGCCCCTCTGGTAGTCATAACCATGTTTCCCCCATAAAGCTGTCTATTTAGCGGAAATAATTCCGTATTCCTTCTGACAAACATGACTAAAGATCTAAAGTATAATGAGTGAACAGTAAGCAATTTAAACTGAGTAAAAAATGATCTACATGAAGCTCTTGGATGTAGGTGGAAGATGCATCTTATTATGCGTTTTTGAATTTTAAACATATTAATAGCCTTTCTTGATGATCCCCAAAAGGAAATACCATAAGAGATAAGAGATTGTATTTGCCCAAGGTAGAAAAGCCTAACAGACTCTGCAGTGATGACGTCACGAAGCCTTCGGACTACACCACACGAACTGCTAAGCTTAGCCCCAAGAGCTGAGATATGATGTTCCCAATTTAAAGAGAGGTCCAAGTGAACACCCAAGAACTTAACCTGTTCCAAAGTAGGCATAGATCTACCCCCAAGCCACACAAGCAGTGACTCAGACCTTGTTGCATGCTTTGAAAAAAGAATGAGGCCACTTTTATCTACGTTTAGAGTGAGGCCGTTATCAGAACCCCACTGCTGCATTTTCAGAGCAGAGTTTGTGCACTTTCGAGACAGTCCCGCCATAGAAGTGTCGTCCAGAATCACTGATGTGTCCATTCCCCAGATTGTTTACATATATTAAGAATAATATGGGTCCCAGAATAGAGCCCTGAGGTACCCCCTGCAACAATTTAGTTCTATCTGAAAAGTAATGATGATTGTTTTTAGCAAAGCAGACTGCTTGCTGCCTATTCGATAAGTAGGATTGCAGCAAACTGGCAGCAACACCTCTAACCCCATACGCACCAAGCTTTGTCAAAAGCAAGTTATGATCCACAGTGTCAAAGGCCTTAGACAAATCAAAATATAGGCCTGCCACTTTATCATTTGTGTCAATTCTTTCATTTATATAGGAAATTGTGTTGAATATTACCATTTCAGTAGATTTGTTAGGTCTAAAGCCGAACTGATTTTTACTCAGGATATTGAGTCTGTTTAGATGTTCATATATTCTAGTATATATAACTTTTTCAAAGACTTTTGATACTGCTGGAAGCAGGGAAATTGGTCTGTAATTTTTGATACACTTCGAAAAATTTCATCGGAATTAACTGGGGATAAAAGTATTGTAGGATAATTAACTTCAGTTTGCAACGTAAGGTTAAGATTTGAATTATTGTGTAAACTGTCTGCTAAATAGTTCAGCAATATCTTTTAGGTCACTATGAATATGATCATCTATTTTTAGGGTTATATCGTAATTCTTTTTGATCTCATTGCATTCGGTATTAAGAATATTCCAGGCAGTTTTAATTTTATTTTTGGAACTAATAATCTTACTGTCATTCAAATTTTTCTGATAATCAGATAGGTATTTCCGATAAATCTTTCTTTCTGACCTATATGTTCTATACACAGCTTGTTTTTTTGTCTGCTTGTACCACACATATAGGTCTTTGATGTAGTTTGAATAGTTACGGATTTCGGTATTTACCCAGCTTGCTTTATGATATTTGATTCCACTTATATTGGTTGGAAAAGAAAGGTCAAAATAATAGTAGAATATTCGAAAAAATGTGTTATATTTTTCGTCAACACCGTATGCTTGATCTACTTCATTCCAAGGCTCATTTATAAGGTAGTCCTTAAAACGTAATAAATTATGGTTATTGAAAAATCTTTTTTTTTTGTATAAGCCTGGAGGATCATGGAAGTGAAAGTTGAAATCCCCACAACTTCCTTCCTTTCTTTAATAGTCTTCATGATTTCTTCTCTCTGTTTTCGCATGCGTTATAGAACCATTTTGTTGGTTACGTGATGTGTCCAAGATATTCTCACCATACGTAGGTAATACCACATTTCAAAAGCCTCAAGTCGTCTACATTTAGCCTCCGTCAGTGTCCAAGATTCTATACCGTACATCAGTATAGAGAATATGTAGCATTTTAGTAAGCGAGTTCTCAGTTGTAGATTAATTTTCATATTACATAATAGTGTTTTCATGCGATTGAAATAGGCTCTGGCTTTCTCGATACGTATTTTTATTTCTTTTATTTGCTCCCACTTATCATGTAGTTGTGCGCCCAGATATTTGATAGATGATACTGTTTCAATAAAAGAATATTTGACTCGAAATTGTACATTTGGGATATGTTTTTGCTTATTATCATAATCTTAGTTTTGCCTATTTGCAAAGCATTGCAAGATGCAAAACCATACATCAGATGCATACCTGCATACTCAATAAACGTGTATTCCATATTTCGAATTATTTCATAATTAATTTCACCACGAAATCCAAAAATCAGTAAATTAATAGCCAAGTAAAGAATCACTGTATCAGCGATAGGAAAGTTGACAAGTTCAACAAGCAGGATATTTATCTCTTTCGTACCTAGCAATGTTTGCAACAACAATACTTTGTTTTTGGTGCTGATAAAATAAAACGCACATTATTTGCGAATCTAGGTCAAACTGCAACTCACAGAATTAGACGTTTTTAATTAAAGAGCTAAACTCTAATTTTAGATCGAATTTATTTTATCATAATGTTGAAGGTTGAACATTTGATAGGAACAAAGATTTATCCTTTATCGAAATACGCCAAATACATGATGTAAATAAAATGACTTTTTTTTTTGAAAACGATTAGGATTAGCGACATGAATGAACAGTACTTAATTTTTAATCAATAGTTAAAGGTATGTAAAAAACGTTGTTCAAAGTTTTTATCATACAGGGCGTAAAAAAAATGAGGTCATGAGTATCACCCCTAGTCCGTCCCTGCAGCTGTGAGTAATTTACGACACTTTCTTGGATAGTAATTTGAAGGATATTACCTGGTATACATCATTTAAAAAAAATTGAAATATACCTGGTGGTTCAATAATTATGTGTAAAAAATTTGATTCCATTGCAGTTCTCTGGGAGACCATATCTCCGAAGAGGAGGCCTACACGAAAAAGGTTTATATGAACTTGTAGTATTCCTTTCACGTATTTTTTTCATATCCAGGAGCTGTAATACTCTCCAATTACGAGGCTTTGAATCAACAGTAGTTGTATGGAGGACTGTTGATTTGGAGACCAATATATGCTGAGCTTAGCAATGTCACTGTTCAAGCACCGTCAAGAAGGGTCTGTTCACAGAGAGAGGCTATATCGCCTTTGTTGTGGAGCCTTGTGGTGGAGAGCTTGCTGAGAGAACTAAATGAGCCTGGTTTGTATACACAGGCCTATGTTGACGACTTGGCTATTTTATGCCCTAGTAATGATATCCGGAACTTGGGGGACCAGTGATGCGAGCTCTATGAATTGAGAAACGATGGTGCCACAAAGAAGGGCTCGGAACAAAATTTTACAAGTATGAGGTGGTACTCTTTACAAAAAAGAGAAAAACGGGGAGATTCCCAACAATTATATTGATGGGAAGAATCCTTATATACAAGGGAACAGTTAATTAGCTAGAAGTAATTTTGCGCTCATAACTGAGCTGGAATAAAGAAGGTCATATGTGCTTTCTGGGTTTGTAAACGAGCATTTGACTGTACATGGGAGCTAACATCTAGAGTGTTATTTTGGATATACACTATGGTGATCTGCACCATAATCACATTCACTGCTATTGTATGGTGGCCTAATACAAAGAGTAAACACCGTCTCCAACTTGATAAAGTTCAAAGAATGGTTTGCGTGAGAATAATGAGTGTACTGAGGACTGCCCCTACTAGGGCTTTGGAAGTTCTGGTGAGCCTACCTTTTCTTCACTTTTACATGGAGAACGAAGTCTTGAAGGCTACACACCGTCTCGGTTGCCTAGGGCATCTTAGAACTGGAACAGGCGGCTACTCAGGTGTCTGGAAAATGATGGTGTAATGTTCATCACTCCTCATGCAAAAGTAGAGAGGATTGGGAGGAAGAGGAGCAAAATCTTCCGAGACATGGATCCTGGTGGTTTACAGATAGATCTTGACAAGATGAAAGAGCTGGAGCCGGAGTGTTCGGCAAGAGCACGGAAGTCAGAGAGTTCTACTCTCAGCTAACATACCATGATCTTTACAACGAAAATCTATGCTATTCTGCAGTGTGGCCATCTCTGTGAGAGGGACGTAAACTTGAATAGGATAATAAACATATGCCCACACGGTAAGGCTGTGATAATGGCACTGAAATACAGTGTCGTAAATTCGCGACTGGTGTCTGAGTGCAAAGATGTATTAAACATCTAACAGTGTAGGTCCTGGGTCACGCGAGTAGGCAAGGTTAAATATTTTAATAGCACTTGGAAGCTGTTGCTTCAATTGTGCTAACCTTACTTTTAGCGCTACCCAGAAGCAACGACGTTGATGTAGTCATTTCTGATTTCTTGTCCCACCGACACCTGTTGCTAACTCTACTGATGCTGGTGGACCTGCGCGCGGTCCTTCGCGTAAGAGATTGTGAAACTTGGCCTTTATCTGTTTACGACGTCGAAAGTATGGAGTTTTATTTAAGGAAATTTAATTCAAATGCCCTGGAAGGTCAAGGTTAAGTTTGAGGTCACCTTGAGATGCACCGTTTGAATTACTGAAACTTTTGTAGGATAAGTTTTTCTCCATCAGTCTGAATTGTTAAGATAACACCAATTAATGATATAAGAATATTTGACCTTCAAATGATCTTCAGATGCGATTTTACCCCCTATGTTATTCATACTGTTGGATAAGATATTTTCTACGCTTTCCATTTCTGCAATAAAAAAAATGGAGGTTTCTATTTAATAACCTCAACTTGACCTTGAATGACCTAGTAAATTGACCTTAATGTTAAAGTTACTAGCGCAGATGAGTCACCCATTGTCCTAAACAACTTTTGTTTGAACCATTTTTCTGTGTATGGCTTATTAACGGAGAAATTTGGGTGCACGTATATATATATATATATATATATATATATATATATATATATATATATATATATATATATATACTAAAAGCGACGTAGATGTCATACAGTGAGCTTTGAAAATGGTGAATTAGATTTCACCGAAACGTCAGCTGTCTTACAGGACTCAGCACATACACGGGATGCCCGAAAATCTTCAATTACATATATATATATATATATATATATATATATATATATATATATATCATAATCGAGAAGTAGTTAAAATATATGTAAAAAAACTTTGGTAGAGTCATGTTTCTTCATAGGCTACGAAAACTCACTGGGCTCCTGGACTAGCTAGTCGCACATAGCAGGGTTGCCAGATGATTTTATTTTCCTAGATTTTTGACAAAAAATTCCCTAGATTTCCTTACGTAAGTTCACTGGAATCTCTAATTTACGACATTCTAATTTACAGCACGCTCTATTTTACGATAGAATTCCTATCTATTTTACATTTCTTCTCTCTTCTTTACTCCTACCATATTTCGCGTATTCAGCGCGGTATTTGAAATTAACGAATTGACGCCCTACATGTGACGTCGCTGCAATGTGATTGGTCGCTTTTAGGCCCGTAAGTAAATTATAGTTTTAAAAATTTTTTGAATTACTTTTTAAGTTTATTTATCTACAAATAATAAATTTAAACTTTAAAAAATGTAAAAGTATTTACTCAATCGCTAACCTATTCAAAAAAAATAAACATAGTTTTTTTTTTAAATGTATGATGGATTTTTGTTCTCTCGATACAAAATTTCTGATTTAAATATCTTAATCATTCCTGGGTTAATACAGAGATTAAAACAACTGCTTGACTTTAACAAACTTTTAGTATGCAAAATATTACATAAAGTGTCTGGCAACGTTACGTATTTTTTTTACCAAAATTGGATAATACAGGAAGCCAGGAGGAAGCCAGGGAGCATGGGAAATCACCGATATTTCTTAATACATGTACAACTGCATTCAAGATCTGTAGGCTGTTTTGTATTTCAACGCGTAAAAAGAAATATTATTTATTAGTTTTTATATAATAATTATGAAAAATTGTATCTTATTCACAAATTCCCCAAAATAGATATATAATTCCCTTTTTCTCTATATGTCGCAAAATTCCCTAGATTTAGGTAAATTTCCCTAGGTCTGGCAACCTTGATACAAAGTGATACGTGTGTTGCTCGTTCCATTTATTTAATAGCATTCTAAACATTTAGCGCCTAGCACAGAACCTAACACACCAGGATACTGAAAATATTAAAACAAGGTTCCATCCCTCTTGCTCACATTCTCACATACAAGCTCCGTTAGATATTAGTCTTTCCAGTGTGCCGCATTAATAAAGGGCACTATTCTACGTTGCCGATCATACAAAATCCGCGCATGTCAAGGTGTTGCCAGACGGCCAAATATTTAATATGGAAAAAATATTTGGAGTATAAAGTATTTTTACTTTACAAAATAGCAAAAATGCTTTTTGAAAGTATTAAGTAGTGCCATGGTATTATTGCACTTTGTCTCCTTTAAATATTGAGGAAATAAAATTCAATGTTTTAAGTCTGACTTTAAAAATGTAATATTAATGAAGAATTACTATTTCAAATTTTATAGAAATTATAGATCAAAAGTATGCTTTGGCTTTTAAGTAAATTATTAATATAAGCTAAAAATGATTACTTCCATTTCTACTATTTTATCGATGTTTATTATTGAAATATTCTACTAAAACCCATTTAGATTCGTCGTCTAAAGCTATAATTTATTGCTCCAATAAATGGATTGTCATTTTATTTTAACTATATTAAAATATTAAAAAGGATATATATTTCTCAACTACTTCTTATAACTAAATCATTTTCCATTTACCCTGAAGCTATAAATATTATCGCAGGTTTTCGCAATCCATATTTTAACAACTACAGTGTCTTACAAAAAGATTGGGACACACATATCTCAGTTTATATACTAACATAAAAAAAAACTTTGGATTTCCTCCTTTCTTTAGAAGTCGGTTAAAAAGTCTGAATTTTATAACAAATTAACTCATAATCTAGAACTACTGGCTCAAAAATTCCTGGTGTATGCACTGTCTACTAGCTTCTTATTAATGATGTTTTTCTTAACTCAGCAA
The DNA here is from genome assembly GCA_034092305.1 of Diaprepes abbreviatus. NCBI lineage: Eukaryota > Metazoa > Arthropoda > Insecta > Coleoptera > Curculionidae > Diaprepes > Diaprepes abbreviatus. The sequence goes on along the minus strand of JASJET010000159.1, from coordinate 1,941,619 downwards.
AAATGCCATTGTTCTTGACCGAAGGTATTATGTATCTCTTGCCAAAGGGCCAACACAATACACATAATCTAGCTAAGTATAGGCCAATCACCTGCCTTCCCACACTGTATAAGGTAATCACCTCCTGCTTGACCCCAGGCATCTATGCACATTGTGAGCAAAATAACCTCACTGCAACTTAACAGAAAGGGTGCACGAAGGGAGCAATGGGATGCTAGGAACAATTGATGGTTGACTCTGTCATATATAGCCAAGCCGGTATCAATCGAAGAAATCTCTTTGCTGCCTACGTGGATTATAAGAAGGTCTTCGACTCAGTGCCACATGAATGACTCACAACTATATTGAGAATGTATAGGGTCGATACTCATTTTGTTTCTTTTTTAGAACGTATCATGTCTACCTGGAGAACTAGGATCCAATTTTAAATGCCATCCAGTGACGCCATTGAAACTAAGACAATTCCGATACGAAGAGGAATATTTCAGAGCGATTGCAAGATGGAATCATCCTCTATACATGGATGATCTTAAACCAGTTGGAACAAATGCTTAAAATTTTAGAGGAGTTCTTCGGGGATATCCGAATATAATTTGCACTTGACAAGTGCCGTATTTTGAACATCGTTAAAGTAAAAATACAACCAGGAGTATTTGAGATGCAGACCAGTGAAACTATAGCTGCGATGGAAGCAGAACAAACATACAAATACCTAGGTATAAAACAGGCTAAAAGAATTGACCATCGCACTTGTCAGGAAGATAAGGCGGGTATTACGAACTAGTTTAAATAAAAGAAATTTGTTTAAGCCGCTTAACACGTACGCATGCTCTGCGCTTAGCTACTCTTTTGGAATTGTAACATGGAGCAAGACCAATATCCAAAACCTGCAAAGAAAAATAAGAACACTCTTAACAAAGCACATAATCACCACCCTTGGAGTGCTATTGAATGTACAATGTTCCAAATACATCAAGGAGGAAGATGATTGATGGATACTGGTAAGCAATTCGACCAGCAGATAATAAACTTACGTTTTTGTTAGCGGACTCTTCCACTCTACATCGAGCAATATGCGAGGCAGACGATTCAACGCCTCTACAACTGAGGAAACAGGATATAGCTTTTCACCACCAAACAGCCAAGAGAAGTTAGTTACATGCCTGGATATGGAAGCTACTTCATGGACAACATCCAAATGAGGTCAATCAGAATAATGTCGACAACTCAGTATTGAATTACTGGTTGATTTCAAGACATATGTCTCCGGAAATTGAGGTCTTTTTTTTAGCCATCCAAGACCAGGTTATTCCGACAAAAACCTATCGGAAGTTCATCATCAGAGATCCTTCAATAGAAAACGACCAATGTAGCACATAACTGAAGGATGCCAAGCGTCTACCGAAACGGAGTATAAGGAAAGACATGACTCAACCCCAAAGATACTCTACCAAGAGTTAGCAGATAAGTCGGAAAAGGTAGGAAAAGTGCTTTACTACAAATAAAACTCAGAGCCTATTCTTGAGAACAACAAGTTCAAGGTATATTGGGATCGAACGGTTCAAACAGATCAAACCGTTGCTCATAATAGACCAGACATTATTTTAACAGATAAAATGTCTAGGCGTACTACACTAATTGACATTAACAACAACTTAAGGCCAAAATACAACGAGAAGATCGCCAAACGATTCCCATAATTTAATTAACTGGAGTGATACCAAAGAACCTCCTGCAGAACATCAAGGGACTGGGCCTTAGTGAGCATCTGTATAAGCCGATTCCGAAAACAGCTCTCCTCGCAACCGCGCGGACTGTTTGAAAGTTTGTGGGAAATACAACAGACCACGTCACCTAAGACCCAATAACTTGGAAAGGGTCCCCACACAGCTCAATATTTTTGATATCTTGTTATACCTGCTATGAGTCAATATTCCCTAGAGCGAGTGCGAAGCTGTTTGGCTTGAAAATCAAAATAATACATTTGTTGTCCACCAAAATATACACAAGAAATTGCATTTGTTTAAGGAATATATAACAATTGGAGAAACAATGGGCCTTGAAAAAATCAACCAAATTAACTAAAGTACTACGACACTAGAAATGCAATACTTTAGTATGAAAAATTTTAGGAGGAAGCAATATGAATAGGTAGAAGGAGGGGTAATTGGCAAAAGGAGGGGAAAGGGTAGAATGAGCCATAATAATTTGAATGTGAAGAATGAACGATAAAGTGAGATACGAAGACCAAGCCGCCTACAAGCAAGAGCAAAAGCGAAATTACTGCAAGATAAGAAAATGTCTCTATTACTTTTTTAAAAGTTATGGTAGAAAGACGAAAATCATCGTTGTCTAAAGATTTTATGAGAGTCGCTATATTATATGAGAATGATCTTTTAAATATTTCCTTTTTATGCTGTGGTACAGTAAGTTGATGTTTTCTACGCAAGTTAATATTATGAACATCTGTCCTAAAGGAAATTTTTTCATATATGTAGATAAATGTGATTTCTCCTCCTAACGCCATATATCAGCCTCAGACATGCGTTGTGAATTTTTTGAATACAGTACGGGTCTATGGCATTAAGGCAAGGAAAGTACACAACATTACAGTGGTTAAATGGGGAAAGAACAAGGGAAGCAGCTTACAAACCTCTCTGGACAAGCAATATCTTTGTTGTTCTTGAAAAGAGGCAATAAATTTCCTTCTCCTCTAACTCCGTCGCGGCAAATGCTTGACATCCTCTAATTATGTGTTGGATTGTCCCTGATGTTCGACAGTCATATCTATATTGGCCGTTTTCTGTTGAGAGATCTCTGATGATGAACTTACTATAGTTTTTCATTGGAATAACTTGGTCTTGGATAGCTAACAAAAAGCCATCCGTATTTGGAAATATTTATCCTAAAATCAACCAGTAGTTCGACTTTGAGTTGTCGATATTGTCCTGAATGACTTCATTTGGATGCCGTCCATGAAGTGGCTTTTGTAGCCAAGCTTGTGACTTTTCTTGGTCTGTTTGGTGATGAGAAGCAATATCTTATTGTCTCAGCTGTAGCAGCGTTGAATCGCCAGTCTCGCATATTGCTCGATATAGTGTGGAAGAGTCCGCTAACTTGTGGAAATATGAACGTAAATTTATTATTTGTTGATCGAGCAATTTACCAATATTCACCAATCCTCTTCCTCTTTGGTGTCTTGGAAGCATTGTACGTTGAATAACACTCTGAGGGTGGTGTTTGTGTGCCTTTATTAAGAGTGTTCTTATTTTCCTTTGCAGCTTTTGTATGCCCATTCTGCTCCATTTTACAGTTCCAAAAGAGTAGCTAAGTGCAGAGCATGCATACGTGTTGAGCGCGTTAAACAAATTTACTTACAGGTTCCTAATACCCTCCTTACCCTCCTGACAAATTCGGTTGTCAGTTTGACCTTCACAGTGCGATGATCAATTCTCAGTTTCATACCTAGGTATTTGTGTGGTGGTTCTGCTTCCATTGCAGCTGTTGTTTCACCGGTCTGCATCTCAAATGCTCCTGGTTGTATCTTTCTTTTAACGATGTTCAAAATACGGCACTTTTCAAGTTTAAATTGCATCCGATATCACCGTTGAGCTCCTCAACAATTTTAAGCATTTGTTCTAACAGGTTTCTGGTAGCAGCCATCAGTTTAAGATCATCCACGTATAGAAGATGATTCAATCTTACTACCTCTTCGTTTATTTCTAATACTAAAGCCTTATCTGGTGGAGTTCAAACGGCGTAAAGTGGGTTCATTTTAAGGCAGAACCACAATGAGCTTGTAACAGAACAAATATTAATTATTTTATACTGTTTAACGAGAAGTATATTCTACTAAAATAAGTTATTAAATAATCACTCTGTAGATAGATTTTATTCATGGGAACGGAATAGTATATTTTTTTTTATTACCACCCAAGAAAGTCTAAAGGAAAAATAAATCAATTATTGTACTTAAGCCTAATTTCAATTTATTGCGTTTAAATGTTTTCTTAAAAAATATGTAAACTCAGAACTTATGACGACATAAACTAAAAGATGGAACCCTGTTTTAAGATTTGTGAATAAATGTGTCGAAGAAATCCTTCCCTGGTTATGTAATTAAAACCGAAGAGATAAGTGCCGGGAGAGGTCTTAACATGTGGTATATGCAAATACTGATAAAATATATTAAAATATTGAACAATTTTCCCATTATTAGGAAACAAAAGAATAATCAAATAAACTCACTATAATATGATACATTGTTTGTCAACATGTAAAAAGAATTCGTATAATTGCTGATTTTTCTATTCACAAGAAATAACGATTTTTTATTTCCCAAATAGCTAAAAAGAGTGAATAGTTGCTTTCAACAGGAGTTATCGATTACTTTTCGTTATAGAACGACCTAGATAGATATATTAACCCTTTTGTGTAAAAAATAGATTAAGATTCTCTAATCTAGATCAATTCGGGAATTAAGTATCCGGTTTAGAATAGCTAACGTCCTCTGGGGATGAGAAAACCGAAACGACTCGAACTTTAGGGAATAAAATTGACGGTTACAGGGTGTACGACTGAATTGGATTCTACAGGGGGACTTCCGGGTAAAGGTCGAGGATGCTCTTGTAGAAATACTAAGCTTTTGTTGCAATCTGGGATTCGTTACGGGCGGTCGGTACGACGTTTGAGAACAGTGTTTTCGAAAAAGTAAACGTAACGTGTAAATTTTGTTTCTATTGTTTTGTTTTGTTTCTATCTGTTAATTTTTTCATAAAGTAATAATATGACCGAAACCCAAAAAAGTAAAAACTAATTAATAACTACAGGTCAACAAATAGAAACAAAATTGAAAACGGCCTGGGGAAAAAAGCCACAAAAGGAGAAAATGGAAAGGAACACTAACAACGCGAACTCATTCCAGAAATACAAAAACATAGTTAGTGAATTAGCAAAAGAAAGCAACAGAAAAAAATTTCTCACTAAATGTAAACATCTGCAATTAGTACCCAAATTTATACAAATCAAACAAAAAAATTACTCATTTCATAACAAAAAATATAACGAACAATTCAAACGAGCATTGCATATTTTTTACATCCATATCTTAAATATACATATTAGTGACGCTTATTCCAAAATAAATTTTTTAAACAAATCGATGAATACCATTAAAAATGCACTTAGCGGTTCGTTTAATTCAAAATTTCTTGAAAATTTTTATGAAAATCAAAATAAAAGATTCAACATAATCTCTGATAAAATTAAAAATAGACATATCAATAAAATAAACAATTTAATGAACCAACAAAATAAAATACAGGAAAAACTAACACCAAATGAAAACTGGATAAAAAACTTATCACAAACCGTTATACCTAAACATATAAAATACATACTCTCGTTAGGACAAAAATTCTCGTTTTCTTTACCCACAAATCGTTTTCCCTGCGAAAACATCATTTCGAACATTGAAAACACCATAGAATCACTAAGTATTGAAAACAAAGAAATAATTCGTAATAAAATTTGTAATATATTAACAAATTATAAAAACAAAATACTCCACTCTAGTAAAAAAATTAATAACCAGATTAAATTTTACATCAAAGAAACCAAACAATTTTTAAAAAGTAATCCAAACTTATACATTTTAACTGCCGACAAATGTAATAAAACTGTTATTATGGACAAAGACGACTATAACGCAAAAATGTATAACCTGCTAAATGACACCTCCACCTATAAAAAAGAAAACCACAATCCAACTAGTAGGGTACAATCTAAGGTCAATAGACTTGTAAATGATTGGTTTAAACGAAACCTAATAACAAAAGAATTAAAGACTAAGCTTAATTGTAATAATGGTCATGCTCCCTACATATACGGCCTTCCAAAGTTACATAAACCAGGCACCCCACTTCGTCCTATTGTTAGTAATATACAGTCACCCACATACAATTTATCAAAATACTTATCGGATATTATCAATAAACTTCTAGGTAAAAATGATTATTATGTCAAAAACTCATGGGAATTTTGCGACTATATTAAAAATAAAACTATCCCTCAAGGTCACATATTAGTATCTTTTGATGTGGTATCCCTATACACTAATATCCCCATTAACTTAGCTATTCAAAGCATAGAAAATTATTGGGAAAAAATAAAAAACTTCACACCATTAACAAAAAATGATTTTATTGAAGCTATCAAATTATGTTTAACGCAAACCTTTTTTCGCTTTCAAGATTCTTTCTTTTCACAAATCTACGGTGTTGCCATGGGTTCACCAATATCTGCAACAATAGCAAACCTTGTCATGGAACTTCTAGAAGAAAGTGTAATTAAACAACTAAATTACAAACCTTTTTTCTTTAAAAGATACGTCGACGACTGTATATTATGCATACCGGAAGACAAAGTTCAGTACACCCTCAATAAATTTAATAGTTATCATAATAAAATACAATTTACTTTAGAAAAAGAAAATAATAAAGCCATTAATTTCCTCGATATTACTATTCAATATGATCACAATGGTAAAATAAAAACAAACTGGTACACAAAACCGGTATGGTCAGGGAGATACCTAAATTACAATTCTGTAGCACCCATAAAATACAAAAAAAGTGTGGTCACAGCACTAACCGATAGAGCTATCAAATTTTCCCATCCACAATTTAGACCGCAAAATTTAAAAAAAGTTAACGACACTTTATCGAAAAACAATTACCCAAAGAAATTTGTTGAACCCATAATAAAAAGCCGAGTAGATAAAATCTATAACAACAATCAGCCAACAAAAAGCATTGTTCCATCAACCCAAAAATACATATCACTACCGTATATACCAGAAATTACTAATCCCATTAAAAAAGTGCTAAAACCATATGATATCCAAATAGCTGAAAAACCTTCGAATAATTTCAAAAACTTTTACACAAAACTTAAACCTGATATCCCTAAATACGAACAAACAAATGTCATTTACAAGATCAATTGCTTAGATTGCAACCAAACATATGTCGGTCAAACCAAACAGTATTTAAAAAATAGAATACAAAATCACAAATACAGCATTAGACATCACAATAACGATAATAAAACCGCCTTAGCCAAACATGCAATTGATAACATGCACAACATCGATTTTAACAACGTGGAGATTTTAGACAAAGAAATTAATTACAAAAAAAGAACAATTAAAGAAATGATTCATATTAAAAGAACACCCGGTACAATGAATTTCAGAACGGACACAAATGACCTGAGTAATGTATATACGAATCTAATAGGGCAATAAAATTGCAGATGGTCCAGAAACATTCAAACCCTTTGGTAGTACTCTGTCAAAAGCACAACAAACCAGATGTGAAAAAAAAATTCATCAAAAAATAATAGTTTTCTATATTTATATTTATATTAAATAAGAAGTGTTTAATTATGTTGTATTAAAGTAATAAAATAGTTAAATGTAAGTTTTTCAAGTGAACCACCTGTTAACATTAGGTAAGAAAGTAAAATTTTCAGTTTATATAGCATTTACATATTCCTTTTCATATTTACAGTAATTCTCTGAAGATGGTTTAATCAATAAAATAAACCGAAACGTCAGAAAAAAACATGTGTTAATTTTTTCATAAAGTAATAATATGACCGAAACCCCAAAAAGTAAAAACTAATTAGTAACGTGTAAAATCAGCGGTAATGAACGTTTTCTTTTTGTTTTGTTTTTTATTTAATTTGGGAAGTTAAGGGAATATCCTATATTTATTTCACTGGGTAAAAAAGCGACTTTAATGCTGTTTCTTTAAGTAATATAAATAGCTGTTTTTTGCGTTTTTATTATTTTTTCTGCTTAATATTTTAGAAAGCTATTTATAAATTTTATCTTCTAAATTGGGTTTTACATTTTTACTAATAGAACGGCCAACGGGAGCAATTATGTTAGTTACGTTGATATTGTTATTCATTAATAATTTTAAGTTTCTCATTGTAAATAATTCCGTTTCCTACTTATTTTTGTTAATAGACTTAATTGTTTTGAGAAACTTGTCTTGTTTAATTAAAAACCTTCACGCGACTAAATTCGCGGTCGTGCCTCAAAGCAAGAAATATCATCTATCCAGCTAATTAACAGCCTTACCTGAGTCCTGAATTATGGTGTGTAAGCTAAAATAACTTGTAGTTATTTGGAACTAAAACTTAAAGAAAGAAGAGAACAGACTTCGAGCAGTTGTCTTTGTAATAATTATTTATTGGTTTTTAAAATAGCTACAAATTAATATGGGACAGCAGTATGATTGTAGATGGAATGGCCAACGCTACCCAAAATATTCCGTTTTGTTGAAGTCTATGATCAAATGCTGTCACAAGCTTAGTGAATCGCTTTGAAATATTCCCCTTCGTATTGGAATTGTATTGGTTTCGATAGTATCGAAGATTATTATTATTATTATTGTAAAATTTAGGTTTTTGTACTTTTTTTTTATATAGGAAAATACGAACATTCTTGCTTCTTTTGGGTCATTTTACAAATTCATCTGGAAATTTTTAGGAATGTATTTTGACTTAAAATATTCTAAAATCGCAAACTTCAATATTTCTAAATACACCCGTTTCGTAAAATGTTTCCGTTTCCTCAAACAAACTTTAAATTTCTCAGTTTGTTGGGAGTGGAGATTCGGAAAATTATTGTACCGTATTTGAAATAAATATTTATTTTATATCAAATTTTTATCAAATTTATCAGATAAATATTGGCTTTACTCTTACTTTTTACTTTACTAAATAAACAAGTAATAATTTTATTTTGTTATTTGATATTTAGGGAAAACGAGTCCTTGTCTGATCGGTAGAATGCGTTTATTTATTTATTATTGGTGTCCCATTTGTTGGAATAATAAAATTATATTATATTTTATCATTTCGACAATATTTATTATTTATATTACATTAGAAACTTGCCATGGCATCGGAAAAACTTAATAAATAGAAATATATTACAAAAGCGTTACTTTTGTCATTGTCAAACCCAGATTTAAAAGCAAAGTTAATAAGAGCAAGCAATACCGACTTTTTAAAAACGTTACCAAGGAGACAAAAAACAATTGCTAAACAAATTGTATTCTCTTTAGAAAAAAAGTGATACAGATAACACACGTTTACAGAGTTCTGTTGTTGGGCAGCTGGGGGTCATTTTCGAAATAATTTGCTGTGTACAATCCGAATCCGAGGTCAGGCTTGGCCCATCACGTTAGGATTTTGAGATATGTTAGGTTATGTACTCGGAATATGCTTTTATGGCTACTTTTGAACCTATGTACGGGGTATCCCATTTTCGACACTTTTAGCGGGTATTAGAGTTATTATCAAAGATATATAGTGTTGCAGTTTTCAATTTACTTTCCTACTTTTTAACGAATTCAAATTTGTCATGGCTCTCTTAGTCTTTAATCTACAGGGTGATTTTGAAAATCTTCGTTTTTAGGCTCATCTCGTATTTCCGTTATGCATTAATTTATTAAAAAGGTAAAAACTGGTTTTTGTTGATTTTTTACGTAGAGTTCACTAGCGCAGTCAGTTTTTTTTTTAAAACTTTAGTTTTTGAGATATTTACCAAACTTATGATTTTTTAAATAGGACACCCTGTATATTATTTTAGATACGGATTAAGAATAATTTAGGCTTTTCAAAAATATATAATGTGTTTATTTTGTTTTGAAAAACAAGGTCAGAGTACGATATTTTCAATAATTTATTTGTAACAGTAGGCCATGGCCAATTTATAAGAAACAAATGCAAAATTTTGAAAAAAAATTATACCAAGGATTAGATACTTTAAAAGTTAATTTTAATGTCTTTCTATATTTTCAATTGTAAACACGTAATTATTAATAAATTTTTTACTTTATACTGTTATTGTAAAACCAGAATAGTGAAATCTGATTGTAAAGAAACAAGAACAACATTATTTCATAAAACTAAACTAACAAAAACGAAAAGAAACGCTGAAACTAAAAAAAAACAGGAGTTTTTGTAAAGAGAAAAAAATAACCTTGAAATAATCACGAGGGTTATTATGAAGGTCAAATTATTTACCATTTACCATTCCTTCGATTGCAGATATTAAAAAAGAAGGTTTTCATTTGAAAAAAAAACACCTTCAAACAATCAAGGTCAAATTCAAGATCACCATTTCATTTATCTTTGAAAATTACTGCAGGTGTGACCTTAACTTTTACCAAACAAATCATCTCCAAGGAAGTCTAGCTGTTCCGTTACTTGCTTACGACCTTTTAAAAATCTGTCAAGGGGTAGTTTTTACCCTTAAAATTGAGTTATGGCCGATACAAAAAATACATCTCTAATATTTTTCAGTGTTCTACTCGTATGGCAAGATTTATTCAATTCGGTGATTTATACTGAAGTAGGTTTATCTGTTAGAAACCTTTAATTATTATTTTTGCAGTTTCTATTTTTTATTTTTTATTTTTCATTAAAAATTTGATATTTGTTTCGCTATATTTTTTAAAATTATTTAATATTTAACACATTTTACACCATAATATCATATGAAGCTTAAATTTAATCTAGTTAAATATCATGTAACGTATATTGTCGATGTGGGACATACATTTCATAACCTAATTTAGTAACCCTTGATATGTGTTGGCAGCAACATTATACCGTAATAATGATCAATTAACACGAAATATTAGCAGTATAATTTGATATTTTGATGTGGTTGTTAATAATGGAAACCTAAGATGAGTGCAATAGTTTTTTGTATGAAACTATACCTTTTATAGTTGAGGGCCTAGTGAGTTTTGGCAGCTTATGGGGAGACATGGCTCCACCATAATTTTTTATATGTATTTTGACCCCATGGATACGAATATCGAGCGCTGATTCCCGAAAAATCGTACGATAATTTTTCATAAACAAAAAAAATTGTTGATAATTGTAAAATCTTTTTTTTTTTTGTAAAATAAATATTTTCGTGTTTTTCTATTGATTCTAAGTAAAAAGTGTTTCTTGTGATTTTTCTTCAGACACATAGTTTTTGAGCTAAAAATCGTTAAACATTTGAAAAATGGCAATTCTTGTCACTTTTCAATATGAATAATTTTTGATAAATGAATATCTTTAAATTCTGCGCCCAGCAATTGATACTTGAAGCCACGAACTACAAGCTGGGATTAATCGTAATGAGAAAACGTTGTGACAGAATTTGATTATAGACTCTTGCCAATGACATATTGAGGTAGCGTTAGCCATTCTATCTATAACCAATTTGCTGCCACACATTAATTTGTAGCTATTTTAATAACCTATAATTAAATTTCACAGTAATAAAGACACTTTGGAAGTCTGGTCGTTCATCTTCTCTCTTGTAGCTTTAGTTCCAAACAACTACGGTTATTTAAGCTTACCAACCACAACTCAGAACTTCAGCACTCAGGCAATGTTGTTAATTAGCTGGACAGTTGTCATCTCTTGTTTACAGCTCCCACATCAGTACATCCGCACGTTAATTCGCGTGAAGGTTTTTTAAATTAAATTAAATAAAACAAGTTTCTCAATACACTTAGTCTATTAACAAAATAAATAGAATAAAAACGAACTATTTACAATGAGAAACTTAAAACTAATAACAATTACGAAAAAAAACTAACATAATTGCTCTTATTGGTTGTCTTATTAACCAAAAATATAAAACCCAATTTTGAAAAAAAAACACGTATAAATAGCTTGCTAAAATATTAAACAGAAAAAGAAATAAAACGCGAAAAACAGCTATTTATATTACTTAATCAAACCGTATGAAAATCGCGAAATGCCCGACTAAAATAACACAGATTATTCCCTTAATTTTCCAAATTAACTGAAAAACGAATCAAACAAAGAAAACCTTCGTTCCCGACGAATATACCCGTCACGTAATTTGCTACACTGGAACATTCATACCGACTCTAACGAATTCCAGAAAGGAACTGACTTTAATTAATTTCTAAAAATCAAATTCAATTTTCATCCCTTGGAACCTCCCTTGTCCCCCTATTAGATGCTTTGGTTCTGACATGCGTGCTTTACCGCCAATAGAACGTACTTACGCGATGCATCCCTGCGCGCGAAGGGTAGTTTTCATTTCCGAGCGTCTGTACGTTTTCGGTCCCTTGGTTCATAGATGGCATATGTCATCCATGCGTAGAATTTAATTTAATTTAATATTAAACTGACCAGAGCTCAAAATTAATAATTATTTTATACAAATGTGATCGGTTACTATTCTATAATTATACTAAAAGATCGTGAAAGAACCCATAGAAAAAAACCCCAAGGTTTTTAACCATTTTCACATTTTCTTATTCTTATTTTCGTCAATTGGGGAAAAAATGGGAAAAATGGGTATACAATAGCAAATACTAATATTGCATTTTAGTGATTTTATTTAAATATTCTTTTATTTTCTTATAATGAGAAAATTTGCTCAGTTTAAATAAAAGAAAACTCTCTCACGGTCGGCCACATGTGGTTATTACTTTAGTACTTAACCTTAACCCCTAACGTTGTGGATTTTAAGACTATTAAGTTACTTTGACAGATTTATATTAATAACTTCGAGAGGGTAGACCGTTTAGATTTTGTGTCACATAAATTTACTAAGTTTATGTTGTTTTTTTTTACAGAAAAATTAACTACCCCAAAAGTAATAAAACTGAGCTTAAGTTTAAGTATGTTGATGGATTTATATTTTCCTGATATGTGACTATTTTTGGCCAAACATAAGATATACATTTCAACGGTCCAAATCTTTATACAGAGGGACTCAAGTAAAGTCTTCCATTTAATAGAATTTTATTTAGAGTTTATAAGTGTTAAAATAATTAAAAATCACAATAAACTTTTGTTCCCCTACAACGTAATGCTTTTATTGCTTTTTAACGCTATAAATAAAGAGCATTTCATAAATTACATACGTGCCGCCGTATATGAAGGGAAGTAGAAGTCTACTTACAAACGCTCACCTAGTGCACATAATCCATTACAGCTTTCGCTAATCGTTGCATTAATACTTTAAACATATTTGAATATATAACTATTTTCACGTATTAATTATAAACATTTAATCATAGAATAAACAATACAATAGTATAAAGAACTTCAGTTATTTTAACTATTTTTGCATGGGTTGGTGCGCTGTTTCAGTTTTTTTTTTAGTTTTAATACTTTCCATGTATTTTCTTTTCGTACGATGTAAAGCAATGAGCGTAATATTTGATTTTCGAAGATAGGTCACATTCTCACTCAGTTTTGTTGTAAATTTGATCTTTAAATAACACTGCTTTACACCCAATTTGCCATTGGAATGTAAAATGCAGTCATTGGTCAATTTTTGGTCTCTAAATGCTAAAATGATGTAATATGTAAGATTTTTGAGTTATGATTCTTGAAGCCAAAATGAATGAGTATTTTAATCACATTATTTTAAAAAATAATTTGTAATATACCGGAGCGCGACGTTGCCAAACTGACGATTTTCATAATTAAGGGAAGTTGTGCACAGTCTGGCAACACTATGCGGGGGTGTCTAGGGATGATAAGTCAACCACGAAGTCTCAACCTCCTGAGGCTTAAAATAATAGCCCATTTACACCCATATAGTTCAAAATTTCACTGCGCCCCGTTGTCGAATTTACTTATAGATGGTGCCTGTATACGAGAAGTACGCCGTCGCTTTTCGAACTTCAGATTCCGGATGTTTCTAGAAAATACCAGAAGTACGGAACGGCTATAAAAGCAGCTGGCCAGCAATGGTATCATCAGTATTGGTTTAGCACGAGTCGTGGTCATTATTAGATAGAGAAGCGAAGTGCGCGAACAATCCAATAGTAAGATCCTTGTATTAGTGTTATCTCTTTGTTGAATAAAGTTAGTTGACGTTTGTAAACGTAGTATCACATCTATGAACCGACGTACGCGACAGCACTAAAATGTCTGGGCTGCTCACATATGTTGCCAAACCTGTGCAGCAAATCTAAGTCACTAGTTAAGTGGCTAATGCTCTTCTATGCCTTTTGCAGTTCCAATGATTTGACTTATTCTAAAGGCAATAAGCCATGATACGTATAAGTGACAAGTATGTGGTGACCTTAAAGTCATAAGATTATTACTAGGGCATCAGGGTGGATTTACGAAGTATTGCTGTTCTTTTTGTCTTTGGGAGAATGGAGCAACATGGAGCCATTACCAACTAAAAGAATAGCTTCCGAGAGATTAATATATTCCAGATCAAGCTATCGTAAAGAATATACCTCTTGTTGATCCCAAAAAAGTACTTTTACCTCAATTACACATTGGGATTGATTAAAAATTTCGTTAAAGCATTAAATAGAGAAGGAGATGCGTTTAATACCTTAAAAAAATTTCCTAAACTAAGTGACGCTAGGCTTAAGGAAGGAATATTTGTTAGACCACACATTAGAAAAATACTAAAGGATCAACAGTTTGATCAAAAATTAAGTGATGTTGAATTAGCTGCGTGGAGTTGTTTTAAAACAATTTTTTCGGAATTTTTAGAAAACAAAAAGTAGAAAACTACGAAAAATTTGTAAAAGAACTACTTGAAAGCTACGGCAAAATGGGTTGTCGCATGTCTCTTAAAATACAGTTCTTGGACTTATACATTTTTTTTTGCCAGAAAATTTGGGTGTTGTTAGTGAAGAGCAAGGAGAAATATTCCACCAAGACAACGCTAACCAAAGCAAAGGGAATCCAGCAAAGATGGGGGATTATTGTTGATTGAATGTAAATGAAAGTCAACATTTGCAAAAAAGTTATCTACTAAAGACTTACTATAAATGTATTTTTATGTGTATTTTTGTAAATAAATCCTGTTATCCTTACATATCTTGTTTTTTTTATTATTTTGAACTTATGTATAAATATTATATAAAAATTTCCTTTGTACGATGTTTTCTCGCTAATAATTAATTAGTTAGTACTTGTCACGTAACTATAAGAGCGTTTCTTTGATAATTGTGCTGATATTGATTCTTGACGAAGCTTAACTTTTTAACATTCCTCAATATTATCTTTACTTAGATCTCTTTTTAGATTTTCACTTTTAACCTTTAAACTATCCAAGCATTTTTTATGTTTATATTTTTATAGCACTCATGGGTAATGTGGTTTTTGAACAAATCTGAAAATTACATCAATCACATTCAATCATCAGATCTTATATTGAATTAATGTTGATTTAAAGTTGTTTGAAACGAAATAAAATGTTTGAAATCTAGAATTATATGCATAAAGTTTGTTAAGTAATTTTACCTTCTTAAGTTGTTATACCCAAGCGACAAAACAAAATATTCCGATGCAAATCGACAGAACCACGTATTCGACACCTATCTTGGTCAGTACTCGTTAAATTTATGCCTTTTATAACACATAGCATGCAAACCAACATTTCTTCGATTCTGAGAAATTTTAAAAACTAAAAACTATACAAAAAGACGAGAAATTTTTGAAATGATTGAAATAATAAATGGTATATACGGTAAACGCAAAGGCCGATACTAAGCAACTAATATAATAACATCTAAAACTATAATTTTAAAATCAAAAAAGCATTGGATTTTCGGACTAGACTCCTTAAATCTTCAATATCCAAAACAATCTTTATTACTTTACAAAAAAAAAACATCTGCTTTCTCAGTGTTGTCTTGATTTCAAAATGATACACGTGGTCATCTTTTTACGAAAATTGATCCCAACATAATATAAGATTACATTGACGTGTACACGTGGTAAAGTGTTAATTGTGAATTTCTGTTCAAGGTAAATACACAATATTCTCTAAATACAATACAGTTCTAACAAAGAAAATTGTTTTTAGCTACACTACCAAGATAAATTACCGAAACATTAATTATATATGTGTTATATTTTCGTGATTCTTGAACCATAGATTATACAATTTTTATTTTATTTTATTTTTTCTTGGGTTTAGGTTCTTTATTGAACAAAAAATGCAAAACAATTGACGTTTCGACCTTTATTTAAGGCATTTTCAAAATTTTTGTTTTATTTTCCTTCCTAAAAATATTTTTATATAATTAAAACATTTACACAAGAAACATATTTACAATTTTAAAAAACAAACAAAACACTTTAAAACAGTATTTAAATTTTTAAAAAATATTTAATTTTACCGATACCACACCTGACATTTTGTTACTTAAATGAATAATGAAATTCAATCTTTACATCGTCTACTGAGGATACATGGAATGCGAGTATATTTTATATTTTATATTTTACAATGCCCAAAAAAAAAACAAAATAAGGTATACGTATACTTTTATGTTTAAGGGGACATTCAATTTTTGATTCTTATTTGACAGGATCGAATATTTAATATTTTTGTTTAAATTAAATTAAAAAAGAAATTGAATCGAACAAAAAAATTTATAAAAGACAATCCTCAAATCATTGTACTAAGGCCTGATAAAAGCAATAAAACAGTAGTTATGAACAAGACAGATTACGAGACAAAAATGAACAGCTTACTAAAGCACTAAAATACATATACAAATATTAAGAGTGATCCAACTAACTTATATCAAAAGAAAAATAATACCTTCATAAAACAATTGCTCAATGTAAAAGAACTAACTGAAAATGACGCAAAAAGGCTAACCATTCACAATGCTATCCCACCAAAAATATACGGCCTACCAAAATTCCATAAACAAAATATACCACTAATACTTATTGTTTCTTGTATACAATCGCAATTCTATAGTTTATCAAAATTCTTTACGGATTGCATATCAAATATTACAGGCAAAAACGATTTTTTTTTATTAAAGATTCATTCGCCTTTAAAAAATTTATTGATACAATAAACCTACCCGAAAATTACAGACTCATTTCGCTAGATGTTATATCTTTGTATACAAACATACCAAATCAACTTGTCCACATTATTTTAGCAGAAAAATGGGAAATTTTAAAGAAACATACATCGCTATCAAAAAATAATTTTATGGATGCTGTTGACCTCGTTCTAAATACAAATTACTTTCAGTATGAAAACACCTTTTACAAACAACTCGATGGATGTGCTATGGGATCACAAATTTCATCTACCATTGCTCAGCTAGTAATGGAATATTTAGAGGAAAAAATTTTAGAAAAATGAAATTTTAATATAATATTTTTCAAACGTTTTGTCGATGATTGCATAGCAGCCGTGCCACAAAATAAAATAAATGAAATTCTCCAAGAGTTTAACAGTTTCAACGAAAAATTATAATTCACGTCCGAAACAAAATTTTAACTGAATGGTACACCAAACCAACTTGGTTAGGTATATATCTAAACTGTTTCTCTAATCATTCAAAAACTCAAAAAAATAGTGTTATAATCGGTTTGTCCGATCGTGCTATCTCCCTAACGTCTCCAGAGTTCCGACCAAAAATACTGCAAAAGTAAAAAAGACACTAATAAATAATAATTTCAATGAAAAACTATCACCAAAATAATTAATAAACGAACATATAGATTTCATAATAACGTAATAACAAAAAACATATAACATAAACAGCAAAAATATGTAGCATTACCTTACACTAGTGAGCTGTCAGAAAAAATAAAATACATTTTAAAAAAGCATGATATTATCGTATGCCACAGGTCACATAATAAATTAAATACACTGTTCACAAATTTAAAAAATAAAACTCCTCTCATGAATAAATCAAATGTAATATATTCGATCCCTTGCACAAATTGTCCCAAAAAATATATAGGTATGTCGAGCCAATTGCTGAAGAAACAGATTGAATGGCAATAAATATACGAAAAACGCCTCAACAGCGTTAAACACACACACAGGACGAAAAACATACTTTTAAGTATAACAGTACCATAATAAAAAACAGAGATATGAATTACCAAAAATTACAGATAAAGGAAATGATTGAAATTAAAAAAGATAAAAACACTGTAAATAACAGAATAGATATGGGAAATTTGAGCCACATTTACACAAGCCTAATTTAAACAAAAATTATAATTATTCAATCCTGTCAAATAAGAATCAAAAATTGAATATCCTCTTAAACATAAAAGTAAATGTATACCTTATTTTGTTTTTTTGTGCATTGTAAAATATAAAAAATAAAACACACTCGCATTCCATGTATCCTCAATAGACGATGTAAAGATTGAATTTCATTATTAATAAAGTAACAAAATGTCAAGGTGTGTATCGGTAAAATTAAATAGTTTTTAAAAATTTAAATACTGTTTTAAAGTGTCTTGTTTGTTTTTTAAAATTGTAGATATGTTTCTTGTGTGAATGTTTTAATTATATAAAAATATTTTTAGGAAGGAAAATAAAATAAAAATTTTGAAAATGCCTTAAATAAAGGGCAAAACGTCAATTGTTTTGCATTTTTTGTTAAATAAAGAACCTAAACCCAAGAAAAGACAAAATAAAGAAAAAAATTATATATATATATATATATATATATATATATATATATATATATATATATATTTATATATATATATTCTTTGTTCATTTTTCTTGGGTTTATGGTCCATAAAAAAATTAAATTAAAACGTAATAGTGTTGGTGTACTTTCTATTTTTTACATTTTTTAAATGACTGACGTTAGAGTTGTACTGAAAAAAACAGATGGGTTTTTTTTGTAAAGAAATAAAGATTTTTTGGCTATTGTGGATTTAAGTGGTCTAGTCCAAAAGTGCAATGCGGTTTTGACTTTAAAACTTCGTTTTTTAGTAGTTATTTTATAATATTGTTATATATTCTGCTAAGTTGCTTGGTGTCTGCCTTAGCATCTACTGCATGTTTATTTTTTGTTTTAATTTTTTGTATCGCTATCATTTCAAAAATTTCTCTTGTATAGTGATCACTTCCATATATCTTCGACAGTCTGTGAAAAACTACAAAATGCTTTTAAGAAACATAACGCAACTGTCAACCCTTATGGTCACAACCTCCTAAAAAATGCTGTAACAAACTAAAATCTGAAATACCAGAAGACAAAAAACACATGTCGTTTACAGTATTCCTTGCAAAGATTGCAATGGTGAATACATAGGACAAACAAGCCTTAAAAACAGAATAAACAGACGTAAACACGACAAAAAAATAAAACAGCGTTAACAATACATAGCATGGAAAACCATCATTCCTTTGATTTTGAGACAGTCAAAATTTCAAAAACTGAAAACTAAACAAAAAAAAAAACAAAAGAGTAATTCTAGAAATGATAGCGATACAAAAAAAACGTGCAGTAAATGCTAATGCAGATATCAAGCAACTTAGCAGAATATATAACAATATTATAAAATAACAAATAAAAAACGTAATTTTGAAAATCAATAAACGCATTGTACTTTTGGACCCCTTAAACCCTCTATAGCCAAAACAATCTTTATTACCTTATAAAAAATCCCATCTGGTTCTTTCAGTACTACTCTAATTTCAAGATGACCCACGTGGTCATTTTAATACTGTAATTTTATGAAAACTAATTTCTTAATATAGCACATAGTATTAAATTTAACTAATGTGTTCACGGTATGCAGTGTTGTTCGTGAACTTTTGTTCAAGGTAAATATACAATATGTTCTAAATAATTTAAATTATTTCAAAAAAATGCTCTATATTTTTAGCACTCTGAAGAAGGTAAAATAAATTATCGAAACTTCAATCATATAAAAAATGTAAAGTATAGAAAGTACACCAACACTATTACCTTTTGATTTCATTTTTTAACGGATCATAAACCCAAGAAAAACAAACAAATAAATAAGTAAATAAGTATATATATATATATATATATATATATATATATATATATATATATATATATATATATATAAGGTGGCACAATAGCTTGATAAAGTACCCTATCTCCCTTATTTTTGAAAAATTTGAAAAAATGTTTTAAAAAACTGATGAATATGAAAATTTCTACGATCTAAAAGTATTTTTATTTATACATGGCGGTTCACGATAGCGTGACCCTAAAAAAATAGTTTTTTTAATGGGATACCCCAAGAAATATCTATATGATAGGATATCTAGTTTTGAGTTTTATTGCAAAGTTGCCAACTCTTTCAAAAAATTCACCAAATTTGGAAAAAATACATGGCCTTCTATAATCTACTATATTTTTCAATCGACAAAAATTATAGTACACCAAATTGATATTGAGAAAGATAAATGTACTATTAAAGGTCTAATGTAGCGCCTAAACAATTTATTTCATATAGAGTTTTGCCCGTTTGATGAAATATAAATTAATTTCTCTTTGATTTTTTAAATGGAACATCCTGTATATAACTATGTTATCATGTAGAGTTATTGTTTCCCTATCACTATTCTTTGTTTTCCTATACCTATCAATGCTAGTTTTTCGGGTATATTTATTTTTATTAATTGCATAGTAAAATATGTGAAATGAGAATCCAAATATGCCCATTAAAAAATTATTTTTTTTGGGCGCCTCGCTGTCATGAAACACCTTGTACAATTGCAAATATTTTTAGATTGTAGAAATTTTCATATTATTCAACTTTTATTAAAACATTTTTTCAAATTTTTGGAAAAAGGGAGATAGATTACTTTGTTACACTATTGGGCCACTCTGTATGTCGTCAACTTTATATTAAAGCTGATAATAAGATTTTCCTGATGGCAAATATTAGTAAAAGGAACTGTTTTTTCTTTATTATCTTATTATTTTTTAATTTTTTATCCTCAACTTTTAAGGTTCCTATATGTATTCTTATTGGGCATGTTGAAAGTGTGATTTAGCCTTTCTACATTTCCAAAATATTGTGGAGGGGACAGTTATATTTCTGGGCTATTATTCCGATTACAAAAATAAACGTCACTGGCTAGTTTGCAGGTAGAACAAGATACAAAGACGTGTTAAATTTTAAAGAATGTTGTAAGAATTGTCAGGTCAACACTGAATTTACTAAACCGGCGACGTACAGTGGATTTGTAGATGCTAATATATATATATATATATATATATATATATATATATATATATATATATATATATATATATATATATATATATATGTATTCTCCTTTCAGACAGATAAAGGAAAAAATATATACAAACGGTTTATTTCCTGCAAATACAGGTCTGGTTCTCTCTCCATCCGCGTTCGACCACTTTATCGTCCCATCAGTGGAGCTGTATCGAATCGAGAGCAATATTCGCAGGAAACAACTGTCTGCATAAAATATAAATTCCGAGACATCGGTAGGACATTAAAACGTTCCCACTTTCTTGATGTCAGACTGAAAAATATCGCCAGTCGGACTACATCTCTCTATTCACCGGAGTAGTACGAAACAAAAAGATAATTAAGATTTCAGTAAGAAATAAATAAATCTGTTTTTCTGCAGTATTTAAATACTTGCTTATATATATATATATATATATATATATATATATATATATATATATATATATATATAAAGGGTGTTTTTTATAGAGGTATAGAACTTTAAGTTGGCAACACTTTTTTAACTGGCGGCCATTTTGTCAGCTGTCAAGTGATTTATGTTTAGTTTGGTTTAGCATTTCAACATGAATAGACTGACGCCTGCACAACGCTTCCAAATTGTGCAAATTTATTTTGAAAATCATGGTTCTGTTCGAAATACGTATCGCGCACTACGTCCATTTTACGGTCAACATAATCGTCCATCAGAGCAATTAATTCGATTAACTATGGAACGTTTTCGCACCACGTTTACTCTAAATGATAATACACATCCACAGAGACGTCGTACAGTGCGTACAGAAGAAGTCATTGCTGCTGTAGAGCGTAGCGTAGAGGAAGACCCGAATCAGTCTATCCGCCATCGTGCACAGGAATTGGATATGTGTCCATCCACTTTATGGAAGATTTTGCGGAAAGATCTTGGTTTGCGTGCTTACAAAATCCAACTCGTGCAAGAATTGAAGCCATACGATCACCTAGCAGGGCATAGATTCGGTGAATGGGCCCAAAACAAGATTGCTGTTGATCCCGATTTTCATAAGCGAATTTTGTTTAGCGATAAAGCTTATTTTTGTTTGAATGGATACGTCAATAAACAAAACTGCCGTATTTGGAGTGATGATAATCCTCAAGTGTATGTTGAGACACCGTTACATCCAGAAAAACTGACTGTTTGGTGTGCTTTATGGGCTGGTCGAATCATTGGTCCGTACTTATTTAAAAACGATGCTGGTCAGAGAGTTACAGTCAATGATGACCGCCATAGAGCCATGATTACTGACTTTTTCGTTCATTAGTTGAACAACCATGATGTGCAGGAGCTGTGGTTTCAACAAGACGGCACAACATGTCACACAGCTTGTGCCACAATTGATTTATTGAAGGAAACGTTTGGTAACCGCATAGTTTCACATTTCGGACCCGTGAATTTACCTCCAAGATCGTGCGACTTAACGCCGCTAGACTATTTTCTGTGAGGATATGTGAAGTCGCTAGTCTACGCCGATAAGCCCGAAACGATTGATCATTTGGAGGACAACATTCGCCGCGTTATTGCCGATATACGGCCACAAATGTTGGAAAAAGTCATCGAAAATTGGACCTCCAGATTAGACTACGTCTGAGCCAGCCGTGGCGGTCATATGCCAGAAGTCATATTTAAATTATAATGCCAGAAGGTTATCTTTCGAATAAAGTAAATTTCATGTCAATTTAAAAAATTCACCTTTGTTTTATCCCATTTAAAAGTTCTATACCTCTATAAAAAAACATATATATATATATATATATATATATATATATATATATATATATATATATATATATGTTTATACGGCTTTCACGGATTCCTCCGTGTGAAATGCAATAGCAGTGGTTATATCCACATTATGCTGTTGTAGTTCTGAAATTACATTTAGCAAAAAGAAATTACATATGCAACTCCGTAGTAAATGAAGTAAAATGTGAAATTCTAAATGCAAACTTCTCTCCATCATATCCTTTTTGTGTTAGAGGTTGCAAAGTTAGAATAAATTTTTATAAAACACAATTTATCCTATTCCACCACCATCGAGATGATGGCCTACCTGTACCACCATACCGAGAAGGAAGTCAAAGCTTACCTTCCCCGCCACAGTGATACGGCAGATGTCCACATTCGGTTGTTGTGGATATAACCACTGCTCTTGCATCTCACACGGAGGAATCCGTGAAAGCTGTATTATATGCCATTTGGCGAGAGGTCGGCGAAGCCGCGTTCAGTGTTGCATGCTTCCTTCCGATCTGTCCTTTGCACAAACAGGTGCATGTTGGTACCCTGATGAGTCTAGTGAGAGACGAAACAGTAAAAAAGTTTTTCCGCTTGTTAACTTTTAGTTTAGATTTTCTTCGTCTCGAATATTAGAGTTTCTTCACAAAATTACGGGCGGTATTTATAAGAAAAAAGATGTTAGAAAATGCTACATTTTTCTTTAAATGCCTTTACCTCAAAAACTATGAAGTTGAAGGTCAATCAAACATATAATCAAACAGTTTTACTATAACATATAGAATCGACAAATCCGTTTAAAAAACGTAGATATAATCATATTCATGATATTTTACTGTAGTCCCAAATGCTCTTAACGTGTATACGCTCAGTATATTGTAGTGACTAGAGTTTGAAGTAGATTGGATAATAATAAAATAAATTGATTTATAATATATAAATATATATATCGGTTATTTTTTTAGTCTAATGCACTTTTAAAATCCGCGTAAAATTATTTTATCCTTTGTTGTTTTTATCAGTTGCACCAGCAACAGTGCTTATGCCTGTGTGTGATTTACCGTTTTGTTTGTTTTCGACAAATGTCACGTTGTTTTCGTTTAATGTTCAGTAGTGTGGCTATTTTTCAGGTGCATGTCATTTGCATTTGAGGCGATTTAAAAAAGTTATTTGATATAAATTTTTCATCAATAATAATTAAAAAATCTGTTTTGACACGCGCATGAAAATATTCTCGTAAATTAAGAAAATTTAACCAATTTTTATTTAATCCAATCTCCAATAACTTCAAAGCTTTTGCGCCATCTGTCCAGGAACAACTTTGCTTCATCATAAGAAACAAATTTCTGTTGCCCTTTAAAAAAGTGACCAATATGACTAAAAATTGTTTATCTGCTAAATGGCGTCCTTTGAGGAATCTTTTAAAATTTTCCAATAAAAAGAATTCACATGGAGCCAAATCTGGTCCGTAAAGTTACGGTTCAGCTCAAAGAAGTTAGATTCGTGAAGAATGAGTTGAACTTTGGTTGCCTTGTGAACATGTTAATGAAAAACAACAGGTACCTGCCTTAAATATATATATATATATATATATATATATATATATATATATATATATATATATATATATATATATATATATATATATATATATATATCGTAGGTTTTCACGGGTGGTGGAATGAATGGTTTGGTTATTCCGGGTTTCAATCCGTTCGCTCAAAAAATCACGACGTTTCGCCATAATCTCATTTGGCATTTTCGTCTCGTTACTCGCTGAGAACTGATGGTGGTAACGCGCAAAAGAACGCCTCCTTTTTTATATTTGGGTGTCGCGTGTCGAATCGAGTTTGCCGGGTTTCAGTCAGTCGTCGAAAGCGCCAGACTTGTCTGATGTTGTTCCTAAAATCGCTATATACGATATCTTCATAAAGCACGGACCATAACAATCTTAGGCGAGGCGTTTCCAAGCATAAATTTATATCGCTAGACCGTAACATGATGCGTGTCTGGTCCTGTAACGAGCGCTATCGTGGTTCATTTCCACCAGGTCGTTATTTGTCGTTGTTGTAAGGTAGATTTAGAACGTGAAAAGTCGTTTCTAAGTTTTTTCTACCTTATTAAACCGCAACGCAGGGCGGTGTGGTGAGAGTCCCTCCTAAACCACCCGACCAGATAGGAAATCTGGCCGCCTCACCTTTCTTCTCGCTTACCGGGGCAAAGGGGAGTGAATGATAAAAAGGGCTTTTGTTTTCTTCTATTTACTTCGGAAATTGAAGTAAAGTTTGCTTCCAAAAATAAGCATTTGTCGGCTTTGCATAAAGCATGACGAATGTTTGAGCTTGGAATGCTCCAAGGTTGAGATGCTGAGAGAAAATCAAGTATTGGGTAAACTAAGCATTACGGTGAATAACACTTAGCCAGGGGGAACTTGCAAGTGTTTTAGTTTATAGGCCTTTTGTTTTTGTTTTATGTTGGTATTTTCTGCAAAGAAAATTTAGAAAAATTTTGTAATAAAATTTCCGCAAAAGAAATTGTTGTACAACTTTCCGCATAAAAATAATTCATAAATTTGAATATAAAATCCGCTACGGGGATGTAAGGTAATGCGCATAATGAAAATCAGGAACAGAAGTTATTCCGCAATGAAATATTTTAGCGTTATTTTTACCCATGTGTTAATTAACATGTGATGTGTTTAATTATAACTATCTGTACATATCTTTCCTTGTAATCTATTCCTAAACGTCGTAAAAACAGTTCATTTAACTCTCGCAAGGGATACATCTTATCACTACAATCCTGTCATAAGTTGCTTTCACTTTCTGCAGTTAAATTCGCTGATGAGGGGTAAAAAATAAATCCAGAATAATATTTCTGGAACCGATCTTTTTTTCCGGGTATTTCCGTGCTTGAATCCCGAAAACAAGGCGTCATCATGTTCTGAAATATATCGTAGAAATAAAGATGCTTTTCGCAAAAGTAACTAAAAAATGTAGGGGTAACAAGGAACAGATTAAAAGTCCGCAAAACAAGTAAGGATAACTGAATAGTGGCCTCTGATGTATGTCGAGTTTTGTTTAGCTGGCTCGCTTTCTGATTGAACGAGCGTCTTCGCAGGCTCCTCCCCTCTGCCGAGTGCGATATATTTGGTTCTTGTATGCTGGTTTCTCGTGTGTTGGTTGATCTTTGTTGTTTAGTTTCTTGTTTTTTTTATTAATGTTTTCCATGCTGTTGGAATATGTATAGCATCGTCTCTATTCAGCTGTCCCGCTTTTTCGATTTCTAGGGCCTCTCTTATAACGCGTACCTTGTAGTTCTGTACTGATGCTATTTCTTTTGCTTTTTCAAAGTCGATGGTATAATCCGGTGGTTTCGTGAGGTTGAAATAGAGCTGAGGTTGTTTGCACATGGAATGCTGTAAACACCATGATTTTCAAGGTTGGTCTTATCTTTGGGATTTCCCAGGATACTGGCTATTGCTTTTTGTGGTTTAAATATGGGCTGTATGTCGTGTTTTCTTAAGATTCTTCCGATTCTGTCCGTTATTCATTTCATGTATGGGATTATGGCTTTGTTTCTTGTTTGATCTTGGTCTTTGGTTTTTGTTGTGGTTTTCTCTTGTTTTTTTATGGCTTTCTTTATGTCTGATTGTGAGAAACCATTCGGTTCTAGAGCTGTTGAAATGTGTCTTATTTCATCTTGTTTTGTGTCATGTTCTGTTAGTCGGAGAGATCTTAATATTAGTTTGTTGACTACTGCCTGCTTTTGAGAGGGATGATGATGTGAGTCTGCATTGAGATATCGGTTAGTATGTGTGGTTTTTCGATATATGCTAAAATCTAGGGTATTGTTGGGTTTTCTAGTTAATAACAGGTCTAAAAAAGGAAGTTTCTTTTCTTGCTCGATTTCTAGCGTGAATTGGATTCTATGGTGGTTATTATTCAGGTATATGAGGAAATAGTCCAAGTGTTCTTTTCCATGTGGCCATATTATAAAAATATCATCCACATATGTTTCTAAAATTTCGGTTTTAAGAGTGCTTTTTGCAGTGCCTCTTGTTTGAAATATATCATGTAAAGGTTGGCTGTAACTGGTGAGAGTGAGGACACCATAGGTGCGTCATCTGTTTGTTTGCATATTTGGTTATCGAACATGAAATATATGTTTTTAGGCAGTGTTCTGCAAGTTCAATTGTGTAGGCTGCAAAATCTTCGTTCATGGCGATTTTGTCCAAAGTTTCATCCAGTGGTATGCTTGGATATAGCGATTTTATATCGAGGCTTGCTAAGATGTCGTTTTCTCCGAGGTGAATGTTTTTGATCGTGTTGGTCAGATGTTCGGAGTTTTTCACGAAGAAATCGGCCAGTTCGACTCTTGGTTGCATGATGCTTGCTAAATATTTTTCTAGTTTTTGTGTTGGAGATCCCACGGCGCTCACTATTAGTCTGAGTGGTGCATTTCTTTTGTATATTTTAGGTAGGCCATACAGTTTTGGACGTCTGCTTGATTTTTCCCTTGGTATTAAAGATTTTTCAGTTTCTGGGTCTAGTTTTGAGGCTTTGATTTTGGTTTTCGTAGTATGCTGATTTTTCCACTCTCAGCATAGTGCGTTCTAAATAAAGTCTGTAGTGTTCGCTATAGTTTAGCAGTGTGTTTCTGTCACTTTTTCTCTAGTTAGTATATCAAATATCCAATTCGCTTAATTTAAACTTACATCTTTTTCTATTTTTATAATTGTACACAATCATATTTTATCGATGGGCTCTGACAGGGAAATAAAAGTCTGTCTCACAACAGTATGTTTGTAGGCGAGGGGAATGTCGGGTATTAGTTCACAGTATGTCATTCATTAATTAATTACTCACTATTAACATAACCTATCTAACCTCTAAATAACAGTATTTACATGTGAAATCTAAATGGTCGAATTTTCGACACAACACAAAATACCTAGACATACTGTTTTTGTTTAATTCAGTTAACTACGAGAGTTATTAAAAATACCACGAAGACACTTAAAAAATAACGAAGAATACTCCCAGGCACGGAATAATCTAGCTGAAATATTTTCTGTCGCTACTCGTCAGTTTCGGCACAATATTGGACATCAAAAGATTCCATTGACTGTTGTTCATATACGATTGTCGTAAAATTCTAGTAGGACCCTTTTGCATTATTATTGAGCTTAACATATTAAAGTATCGTTTGAGAATGTTAAAACTTTTTGAGTTAAAGATTTGAACCATTTTAACGATCCTCTTTTCAGACTATATGTATAAATATACATAATTACTAAACAATTCATTTAAAGAAAAATAATTTGTAAATCGATTAGTTTCTTAAAACTCGCCATACCTGTCAAAGACACGCATTGTTGTCGATTATCGAAATGTAAACAAACTTTGTACATTGATAAATACGTCCGCATTCGCATCGTGATCTTGAATTAGCCCCTGTGCTTTGCGCCATGTATTGTTGATTTATTTTTTATAGTTTTTGATCTTCCTGACAAGAGAAAATTTTTATTCGTGTTGAGAACGGACTTAACTTGACCTGTTTTTTTGTTATTCCATAAATTTGGCAAAAAGTGTGTTTCTATTATTGCATTATTTCAGTTTAACAAAATGCCTCAGAGCCTCTGCATTAGCCTATATTCAACAAAATACTTTCTTGTTCCAAATTGAATAAAGCTGATTGGGCAAGGCCATTGTCCTGTCCCATCTTTTATATTATTTTGTTTGAACTACCGGAATGAGATTTGTCAGAACTTTTTTCTCACAAATCTATCCTAATTCTTAAAGTTTCCCATGATTAAGCAGTTTTTGAAATTGACTGAAAATAGGGGAGGTTTTTTGGTGTAAGCGAAAATATTAAAGGGTATTAGGACATTCGCAGGATAAGCTATTGTTACATAAATATGATTTTTAAAACTATGTACGGGGTGTCTCATTTTCGACACTTTTAAGGGGTATTGGAGTTATTATCAAAGATAGAGTGTTGCCGTTTTCACATTAGCGTCTACTTTTTAACGAAACGAAAGATTCCAGTGTCAAATTTGTCATGGCTCTCTTAGTTTTTAATCTAAAGAGTGGTTTTGGAAATCTTCGTTTTTTTTTAAAAATATTTTTATGTAGAATTCAGTGGTGCAGTCAGTTTCTTTTTCTAAAAAGTCTAGTTAATCAGATATTAATTTTTAAATAGGACACCGTGTATATTATTTTAGATATTGATTAATTATAATTTAGGCTTTTCAAAAGTATATAACAGGCTTATTTTATTTTGAAGGTCAGAATTCGATATTTTCAATAATTTACTTTTTTTGTAACAGTAGGCCATGGCCAATTTATAAGAAACAAAAAGCAGATGTCCAAAACTTTGCAGTTTTGTCAGATTGTTATTATTTATTAAATATTTTTGTTACGTAGGTGTTTTTATTTTACTTTTTATTTTTTTTTGCATCTACAATGGCCGTTTGTGATAATTATGAAAAGTATGAAATGTTAGTATATTTTATACAAAGCAATAAAAGTCCTTAAAAAGTTTCTGAATTATCTTTCAATAGGAAATGTATTTAAAGCATTATCATTAACATAACTTCTCATATCTGGCGATCGGTTTTGTTTTTGTTAGGTATCCAGAAAGAAGGCAACTCTTTTCAGACATATTTGCTGGTTTAAAAATAAAAAAAGAAACAAAAAAGAAGGGCAACGGTCTTGAATAATATGGTGATTTCGTACACATATATAGTGGCGTGCCAAAAAGCCAAAGAGCTGCGAAAGGGGTGTCAATCCTTATCAGGAAAAAATACAGCAATAAAATTACGTCATGGGAAACAATTAACGAAAGACTAGCCACGGTAAATTTATCTTTGAAAGGGCATAGAATTGTAATAGTATGACCCAAATGATGATGCTACACAACTGACTAAGGATGCATTCTACGACCAACTAAACGAAACTATCTTAAGAATAGGAAACCAAAGATAAACAATAGTGATTGGCGACCTAAATGCTAGATTAGGATCAAAAACGAATAGTAATATAGTTGGAAGGTACGGTGAAAATACGTTTAACAACAACGGACAAAGGCTGATCGAGCTTTACACACAACATAAACAAAAAATCCTGAATGGATTCTTTCAACATAAAGATATCCACAAATATACTTGGCACCAAGAAACTAGACAACTGAAATCGATTATAAATTATATAATTGTTAAACAGGAATCCTCTCTGAAAGTTCAAGACACTAGGGTATACAGAGAAATAGAATGCAGATCTGACCACTTTTTCTTGGGTGCAAAGATACAAATTCCCTTCAAGACAAAAGACAACGAAATAGACAATACAAACACCTCAACAATAGAACGAATCTCTTACAATGTGGAAGAACTTCATGAATCTAGTACAAAATATCTATTTAAGACTCGATTAGATAACAAACTTCAAACTGAATTGCTGTCAGGGCGCACTGATGAACTGTATGAACACATCATATCCTCTTTACACCCCGCTGCACAAGAAGTTCTAGGAATCAAGACGAAAGACATGAACAGACGAAACAACAATGTTACATGGGACAAGACACTGGAAGAACAAAAACAGATAAAACAAAAAGCTTTTAACAAATGGCTAAATTCAAAAGAACCACAAAATAAAAACATATACAAAAATGAACAATCCAAATTTAAAAACACGATTAACAAAACAAAAACGACATATGGGATAGGAAATGCACTGAACTAAATACACATGTAGGAGGTACAAGATCATCAGAAACATGGAAATTAATAAAGATATTAAGATTAGACACCACAAATAAGATTAACTTACAACCAATCCCAATCAAAAAGTGGATAACCCATTATCAAACACAGCTTACCGAAGACCGACAAGAGTACCTCGTTAACTCCCCAAGACGGTACAACGTACAAGGCCACTATATAGAGGTAACAAAGGAGATGGTATGTAGGGCTGTGGATTCATTGAAAAATAGGAGAGCAGCTGGACCGGAAGGAATACCTGCTGAACTGTTAAAGAACGGTATTGAAAAACTAACATCCTTTCTTCAAGAACTATTTAACAGACTCCTTAATAATGATGACTCTATCCCAACAATATGAAAAGAAGGCTGGATAACACCAATCCACAAAAAAGGAAGACGCGACGAATGCTCAAACTATAGATGTATAACCGTAACCAGCACAATGAGTAGAGTATACGGAAAACTACTTAGAAACATCGTAGAAACAGAATATGGCCCCCAAGAAATTGAAGAACAAGCAGGTTTTACAGCTGGCCGATCGTGCTTAGATCATATATTTAGTTTAACCCAACTTAATGAAAAGAAGGTGGCAATAAATAGAGAGGTTCATCTACTTTTTATTGACCTCACAAAAGAATATGATACGGTGCCAATCCAAAAATTATGGCACGTGATGGAGAAGTCTCCAATCAACAATACAGCGATCCAAGCCATCAAACAGCTATACGACCAAGCATTCTCCAGCATTAAGATCAGCAATAACTTATCAGAAAGCTTTCATGTGACCAAAGGCCTTCGCCAGGGATGTTGTCTATCACCAACTCTCTTTAAAATCTACCTCAGTGAAGCTTTAAAGAATTGGAGAAGATCATGCAGTGGAATGGGAATATAATTAAATAATGACACCCATTTATATACGCTTCATTTTGCAGATGACCAAGTTGTAGTGACCCAAGATAAAGAAGACCTCGAATTTATGACGAGGAAACTATTTAAAGAATACGCAGAGTGGGGATTAACTGTTAACTGCAGTAAAACTAAATATATGTGTATCGGCGAGAAGAAACAGATTTGGAAGTAGATGACAATATCATAGTAAAATCTTGTTCTGAGTATACCTACCTTGGAACAAAGATCAGTCAAAGTGGACGAACTGAAGAAGAAATATTGGAGCGAATAAGTAAAGGGAAAAAAGCTATCGGTTGCCTAAACTCACTATTATGGTCAACAAACATCTCCAAGGAAAGAAAACATCTTTTATACAATGCAATATTTAAAAGTGTTGTATTGTATGGATGTGAAACATGGCAGATAAATAAAACTTTAGAACGTAAACTGCTGGCTCTTGAAATGGACTTTTCTGCCGGAAAGTCAAGGATCGAATGGATAACCAACGAGAGAATTAGAGAGATTATGGGCGTAAAGAAAACTATTCTCAATGAAATCGAACAACGTCAGCTGGTATGGTGTGGACATGTGGAGAGAATGACGGACGAACGTCTACTAAAGCAAATCCTAAAATGGACACCAAATGAAAAATTAAAAGAGGAAGACCAAAAGTTACCTGGATAATGGGCATCAACCAAGCCATGTCCGAAAGAAATTTACTTCCAGGGGATTAGGAAGACCGAAAACAATGGAGACTGGAAACCGGAAGGGGTAGAACGCTATGAAACCGGATATATATATATATATATATATATATATATATATATATATATATATATATATATATATATATATATATATATATATATATATATGTATGTATATATATAAATAAATCTAGTTGAACACGGATTTTTTATTCAGCAGTCCCAAAACATACGTCAAAGAAGACAGGGAGAGAAACTAAACAAACGTGTTGTTTCACCCAGCAGCAACAACTTCATCATCCTGTAGAAAAACAGAGGAAGAAGTTGGTGTAGCAAAATCTGACGCTGGAAGAATTGTGAGAAAGTAGAAAGGGTGCTTCGAAGTTGCTGTCTCGTGTTTTATTTTGGACTGACGCATAGCCTACAGGATGTATGAAGGGGGTCTCACAACACGTACATATCTAGAAATACTTGAGGAAATTATTCCAGAATTGCTTGAAAATGTTTCATTGACTCATTTCAATTCCATTTATCATCAACAAGAAGGTGCCCAGAGCCACAACTTTGGACTGTTAAGGCTATTTCTGAACAATATCTTTCCTCAAATGAGGATAGGTACGAATGGGTCCCCTTTCGATCTTTCCGTTTAGGATTTTTTTTGTGGGGTTTTATGCAAAATCAAGTGTATAAGACACGACATGAATCTATAGCGGAACTTCGTGTGGCAATAGGTTTAGCCTTCCAAACTCTACATAATAGAACTATGATTCTTTTAAATGTCATTAGAAGAATAACAAAATTGTGCCGGTATTGCATTCGAGAAAACGGCCATCATTTTGAAAATCATCTTTAAAAAAACTTTTGGTTGTTTTTAGTTTCAGTGTTTCTTTTTGTTTTTGTTACTTCAGTTTTATGAAATAATATTATTCTGGTTTCTTTGCAATCAAATTTCAATATTCTAGTTTTATAATAACAGTGTAGTTTAAAGTAAAAAATGTAATAATAATTAAGTGTTCACAATTGAAAACATAGAAATATATTAAAATTAACTTTTAAAGTGTCCAATCACTGGTATAATTATTATTGTCAAAATTTTGCATTTGTTTCTTACAAATTGGCTATGGCCTGCTGTTACAAATAAAAGAAATTATTGAAAATATTGAATTCTAAGCTTGTTTTTCAAAGAAAATATACACATTATATATTTTTGAAAAGCCGAAATTATATTTAATCAATATCTAAAATACTATACAGGGTGTCCAATTGAAAAAATCATAAGTTTCTAATCTAAAAAACTAAACTTTTTAACGCCACTGAACTTTATGTAAAAATCTATCTAAAAATCAGTTTTTACCTTTTTGATAAATTAACGCATATCGGAAAAACGAAATGTGCCTAAAAACGAAGATGTTCAACATCATCCTGTAGATTAAAAACTAAAAGAGCCATGACAAATTTGACATCGGAATCTTTCTTTTCTTTAAAAAGCAGGAAACTAATGTGAAAACCGTAACACTATATCGTTAATAATAACTCCAATACCCCTAAGAGTGTCGAAAATTTGACACTCCGTACTTAAATTAACAGTAGATATATGTTAAAGAACATAAGTTTTCAAATGAAATAAACCAAAATACTTTCCTTTGGAAAAAAAAGAGCAAATAGAATCTTAATTTTAAATTGTGATAGATATAAAAGGAGACACCATGAAAATTTAATAATATTACGAAAGAAGGTATCACTGGCTGGATCTTAGTGTAGTTACAATATGATGGCCTTAGCAGAGTCGGACTAGAATGTTACTTCTTATTGAAAATTTCTAAATTTCGTTAATTAGTGAAAACGATATGAAGCGAGTTATTTACTTGTAAAGTTATAAAAAGGTTTTAATTAATTTATTTATGTTTTATTATAGTACCAATTTGGGCTTTGTTTACACTTACATCTATGTAGGTATAGTTTGTTAATAGGAGAGCAAAGAAAATAAAACCAAAAACAGTATTTTTATTTATAAAAATACACATAAATACAGTACAGAAAAAAAGACAACGAAACAATAAAGTTGCCGTTTGCTATGATGCTTTGTAAATGATATACGTTTTTCTGAGATATAAAAATTATTAAACATTCCTTAATAAAACAGTATTTAATTAAAATTCTTGAGTAATGATATAGGCTACTAATATAGGTTCCCTATAGAAGCGCCGCTCTTGGTTAGGAGCGTCGCTAGTCGTGGGTCTTAATGTTTACTAAGATTAGTTTTGGTACCAACAAAGCAGATTGTGCAGACATTTTTCTCCAAGTTTCCCTCTTCCAGATGAGCTAATGTAAGAAATTAACTATATGCGGGGTGTCCTACGACAAAATGCCGCCATCGGTTTCCCGGAAAATGACTTTGGAAAATTTTAAAATATGGCAGTTTACTAAAGTCGATGGGGGCAATTTGGCTAAAATATTTTTAAGATGGTGGCACTTTAGTTTATACTAAAAGTAGATGCCTTCCTGCTTATTTTAAATAGAATACCGCATATGTATCATTTTTAGGTTCTACACAAAATTAGAGACATATTTCATGTGTAATATCCTATACCTAAATCTAACTATTTTTTACATATTTTAAATTTTCTGGCAAAAATGGCGTTTGCTGGCCTAAACATAACCATCAATTTTTCCTAAATGAAAGCCTTTAATTGGAGTTGGTTCTCTTCTAGAAAGGGATCTACTTTAGTGGCCAGCGTTCATATTTTGATAATAGATAAATACAGGGTGATAAAAAACTAATATTAAATACTAACTTGAAAGAATCGTTAAAAGTCAATTTTTTATAATATTATTAAGCATTAAAAATACGGGTGACTCTGTGTAAGGCAGTCTATTCCAAAAAGTTGTAATTTTGAATAATTGTCAATTTAACATTTTTTTGGATTATAATAAACAATGTTTTTTATTGTTCTTCTCCTTCTTCTTCTTCCTTTTTATATATAAGCAATTTGTTTGTTATTTTTCGTCTCTGAACCTGAAACCAGGCATTTCAGTCTATTACGAGGTTATCACTCCATCGTTTACGGGGTCTTCCGGTGCTCCTACGTCCTATTGGTGATTTGTCCCTCGTGATCTTTACTATTCTCTCGTCGGTCATGCGGTTGATGTGTTCGTTCCATTCCTTTTTTCTTTGTAATACCCAGTCATTGATGTTATCGACTTTACACACTCTTCTTATATCCTCGCTCCTATTCCGATCCATAAGTGTCCTGCCAACTATCCTGCGCACCACTCTCATCTCTGCTGTTTCCATTATTTGTTTTGTTTTCGAGGTTTCTGGTCTGGTTTCTGCAGTGTATGTTAGTATAAGTCTTATTGCTGTTTTATAAATTCTGGATTTAACTTCCATTCCTATATGTTTATTGCTCCATATGGTACTGTTAAGACATGCGACTGTTCTTGCTGCTTTCATGGCTTGTCCCCTCACCTCCGTTTCAACATCCCCGTATCCGGATATTTCTATTCCGAGATACTTGAACTTCATTTCCTGCTGTATAATTTTGTTGTCTATTTTTAGTTTGTATCTGAGTGGTGTTCTAGATGTAGTCATGGCTTTAGTTTTTGACGCTGATATATTGATGTTAAACTTTTTCGCTGTTATGTTAAATTGGTGCAGTAGTCTTTGCAAATCGTCTTCGCTTTCAGCTATTAACACTGCATCGTCGGCGTAGCACAGTATTTTGATTTCCCTGTCTCCCATTTTATATCCTTTCAATCTACGCACCTGCTTTATCAACTCGTCCATGATGATGTTAAATAGTAGGGGGCTAAGAGAGTCACCTTGTCGGATGCCATTATTTACTTCTATTTTTTTGGTCAATTCACCGTTTATCCTAGCTTGAATCGTATTTGCCTGATATATATTTTCAATCGTTTTGATAATGTTTTGAGGTATTTGTCTGTCGTAAAGTAGCTGTGTTACATCCTCCAGCTGTATACGATCGAACGCCTTCTCTAGATCGATGAAACAC
Organism: Diaprepes abbreviatus; assembly: GCA_034092305.1. Lineage (NCBI taxonomy): Eukaryota > Metazoa > Arthropoda > Insecta > Coleoptera > Curculionidae > Diaprepes > Diaprepes abbreviatus. The sequence continues at coordinate 1,905,398 of JASJET010000159.1, read as the reverse complement.
ATAAAGGCTGGACGATTATATTCAACTGACTTTTCAGTTATTTGTCTTTTAACAAATATGGCATCCGTGCATGACCTTCCCGACTGGAATCCCCGCTGTTCGTCTGCTAAGGAAGTGTGTTCATTAATTTTGCTGGTAAGAATTTTTGTGGTTAGTTTTAACTAGGTGGAGAGAAGATTGTGTGCTAGTCCTCCATTCATCGGGGATTCTGTGATGGTATATGATTTTATTGATGAGAATTTTCAGTTGTTCTGTCAGGCTCTCTCCTCCGTATTTCAGTAGTTCATTGATAATTCCGTCAGGTCCCGCACTTTTCCTGTTTTTTAGTTTTTTTAAGGCTAGTTATACGTCTTCCTTCTTTACAAGTATATCGTCGTTAATTATAATTTCGGGTGTGTTAGGTTTGATTTCTGTTTGTTGTTTCTTGTATGATTCCTTCAAGTAGTTCACCCAAGCTCTCTTCGGTATGCGCTTACTGCTAATTAACTCATGTGTTTCCTTTCTTTGGTCTCTGATCAGCCGCCATATCTGTTTCTGGACTCCATAGAAGTCGCTTTCCATCCTTTTTGAAAAGGTTTCCCAGTGGTTGTTTTTAATTTGTCTCACTAATGTATTAGTGCTATTTCTAATTCTTTTGTACTCTTGATAATCTTCCGGAGACTGCGTTGTCCTGTATTTTAAGTAGGCTCTCTTTTTCTCTTTACATTGCTCCTTAACTTCCTTATAGAACCAGGGGGTCTTGTTGGGTCTTCCTTTTCCTTGGTTTGTTTTTCGTGTTCCGAGTGCTTCAGTGGCTGCTTCGTTGATATTTCGCTTTAGCTTTTTATTGTTCTCCGTATAAAATAATCTAAGACCGCCAAATCAGGAAAACGAGAAGGTCAAAGAAAAGGTCCATTATCGGTAATCCACTTATCATAAAATATTGCTTGTAAGAAGTTGGTAAATGGAAGGGTTCTGTGTGGTGAGGTGTCATCGTGTTGGAAAAAAATTTGCTTGTGTTCCGTCAGAGGTAAATTGCTTAAAAATGATTGTCTAACTCTTCTGGAATATTTAAATATCTTTCTCCTGCAAATGTTAATACATAATTTAAAATGTAGACATAATTTGCTTTGAATTACTAATGAAATACCATTTAAGTTTTCTTCATAAAAATATAGTTTCATTATCCCATCATTTCTTACAGTACAAAATACGTTCAATTGCCAGGTTTCTTGAAAATTCCAAAATTTTACTGCATGAGGATTTGAGTCACTCCAAAAATGGGAATTGTGTCTGTTAAAAAGGACATTCTTTGTAATTTTTGCTTCGGTCCCAAATTAATATCTGATAAAATGTGATTCGTTTCCCTATTATAGTTTATGTATATCTCGTGTGAGTAGTTGTTTCATTTAGAAATAATTTGGTGCCGGCTTCAAAAATGTCAATTTCATATAAAATTTTATATTGTTATTTTTCGCTTTTCAAGAAGTCGGTTCAATTTTTAGATAAAAATTTTATTTTTTGAATTTTAGTTTTGAATTTGTCATGATATCCATAAAATATTTGTTCTAAGTGAGATTTCAAGGTCGTAAAAAAGTACCTAGTTTAACCAAAGTTCTACACAACCCTAATATAAACGACTAAAAATTCTTTGATTCTAAGAAACCTCCAAATACCAATTGTATCAAATATTTAGTCTACCATAGTAAATTCACTACTTTGAATTTTATATATATTTTATCCTACATATTGAGTTTGCATACGCCCCAAAATACCTCCAATATCAATTTTTGACAAAATTAGAAAAATGTAAAGTTTGTGGCCTTAAAAGATAACGTAGTAAAACTAGATTTCCCGTAATGAAAAATAATACAAACAAATTTTTTACTATTACATATTTTGGTCAAGCAAGTAAATGCATCGCAAAATTTCTAAAAAAGTTCAATATTAATGTGGCTTTTAAAACCAATAATTCAACTGGTAATATTATAAACAAAAACAAAAAAAGAAAATAAATCGGGTGTAAATAAAATAAAATGTAAAGATTGCCCTAAGTTTTATATAGGACAGTCATCCAGAAGTTTTTCAACAAGAATTAAAGAACAATTTAGTAGTTTTATTAAAGAAAAAACAGATTCTCATTATTCAAACCACTTAGGAGAATTTAATCATTATTGTGATCAAAATTTTCAGATTTTACGTACAGAAATTAAAGGCATTAAATTAAATTTATTGGAATCCCTAGAAATAAATAAATTTTAAAAAACTGGTATTTTATTAAATTGTCAATTAAACTTGAACAATTCTCCTTTATTGAATCTATTTTAATGACCTATTTCAATTACCTGTTTATTATGGGAAAATCCAAAAATGGTTTACCTTACCTAGACATAAGAAATTGTATTCATTCTTAATAAAGCTACCGTGTAGCGAAACATGTTGAATGTTATTCAAGTTTCAATTAGAATGGAATTTTAAGTGAAAATCTAGTTTTACTACGTTATCTTTTATGATATGGAGTTCCAGCAAGTATCGGCAAACTCAATACAATTTGTGGTCTTCTATACTAGCTGAAAAAAAAAATTTAACTTTAGATTTGTAACTTACGACCCCGAAAACCCCCAAATACCAAATCTGAACAAATATGAATAACTTAGAATGTTCCACCCACCATATTGGATCTGCCTTATTGAATTTCAAAAAAATAATTTTAACCTCGTAATCTATGTATAATCTGAATCTATACTAACGAATCCTCCCCCCCCCCCCAGTACTAATTCTGGACAAAATTCGAGATATTTTCGTCATATTGAACCTGAAACCTTAAATTTTCGTAAAATAATTATAAGTCCGCTATTGACACCCGCAAAAACCACCTAGTTGTAGTTTTAAATAAAATCGAATATTCTAGAATTTTTAGTCCACCATATTAGATTCGCCATATTGAATCTTTTAAAAATAATTTTAAATTCGGAATTTACATCCTCAAGAACGCTCCAATACCAATTTAGGAAAAATGAAAAGACGAAAATTTTTTATTATATTTGTCATACTATATTTTTAAAAAATAATTTTAAATTCATAATTAGGACATTAAAAAATCGAGATATATAAAATATTTAAACCTCCTTATTGGATCTGCTATATTTAATTTTGTTTAAAATAATTTCAGGTTCGTTATGTGCTACCCTGAAAACTCCCCCACACCAATTTTGGAGGAAATCGGAAAAAGATATTTTTTTGCCATATTGGATCTGCCATATTAATTTTTTTAAAAATAATTTCAGATTCGTTACATGTGATCCTGAAAACTCCCCCATATCAATTTTGGAGAAAATCGGACAAAATTATTTTTTTTGTCCGCCATATTGTTAGCGCCATCTTGAATTTTACTGCACCAATTTCATCCAAAGTAATATGGAATCACCGAAACAAGTTCCTGAACATAACGTAAAAAAATTCATTCAAATCGGTACCACCATTCCGTAGTAATTGGTGTATATATACATGAAAAAAACCTAGCGGTGGTGTTGAGAACCTCATCTTTTAGAAGTCGGTTAAAAACACAGGAAACCTCAACTTACGATCACAAAAGGAATATCACACAAATAATAGAAGAGAAGGAACAATACAGCGGACCTGAAACCTTCTTAGTCACGTGATGTTCTCATCTCGTCTTTCTACCTCAATGCTTCGAGCTGATCTTCTTATTATTTATTTTTATTTATTATTATTCCTGTCATAATTCCGGAGTGATTTATTCAGAAAGTAAAACCACCCTCCCCTCCTACATCAAATCCAGACTATTATTAGACTTAATTTGACTAGAATAAAATCTTAATTACATTTTTTAATATAAAAACATTTTTATAGCGTATAAACCTCCTTAAACTAGTTGTTGATTCAGTCATAAACAGTCTAAATAATTCATTTTTGACATTTGAGAAGCTAAATTTTTCTCACAATAAGACACAAAAAGTTGTTTACTTCTTGTAAGACAGAGAGATAAGTTTTTTTTTCGCTAAAATTATTATTGTTCGCTTCGCTTTCCGAAGTGTTTTTACGTTCCTGTCGCAGTTTCACCGTCTACTGGGAAAATTTTGAAATGAAAAAAATATGTGTCACTTAAAATGTGAATGTATATTATATTTCAAAAGTTGAATTTTGTGTTTCCTAGATTATAATGCAGCGATTCTCAAGCTCTTTTAATCGCGATTCTTTTTCGATTCTTTAAAAATGTTCGCGATCTCTTTCCTATCCGCCATATTTGATCTATAAAACAAAAACTAGAGCGTCTGCAATAATATATGATGATTGAGGTTGCGTTTGTTTACAAGTATTGCAATGCTTGGCTCAGCTTTTGTCAAGGTAAATTTTGTCATCTAAGGGGGAAAACCACATTATCATATCCCATTTCGGATTCCATGTTGTATTAACGGTTTTTATTTATCGAATTTTAGTTAATTTTTTCTAAGGCTCTCTTTCAACTACCTTTCACAATTTTAACTATTTTTCGATTTCAGCGAGACGTCAACGCACCTCGCCATTATTCGGTACTCATCTCCTAGAATATGGACCTATTTACGCATTTACCAGGTTTATTGGAATAATTTTATCCTTCAGGAAAGTCGGAAGTTCGTTTCCGTCGGGATTAATTTATTGTTAAGAATTTTTGCATTACCAATTATTTGTGTAAAATCTGTTAACACAAATCGGGGCTTGTTGTTGAAGTTCCGCTAAGCCTCCCGACTAGAATGAAAACTGTAGCCGCCTCACCTTTCTTTTCGCTTACTGGGGTAGAAGGGGAATCAGTGAACCTCAGAAATAACGAAAGATTAATTAAGTTTTAATTTTGTTTGGGAACACTTCTAAAGAATGAATTATTTCGGAGAAGATTATCAAGTAACACTCATCCGTGACTCTTGGTTAACTTTTTATTCACTTTTTTTTTTTAATTCAGTGCTGCTTTCCACAATTCAAGTTCGGGATTATTTTACTCTTCACTGTCACGTTCGGGTTTATTTGTCAATATTCATTTTCATAACTTTATAGCCAACATGAAGCTGACTATTAGTTGCAATGTCAATGTCAGGTTATCTCCACGTTCTGGTAATTATTTTTTAAAACAGGATGCGTCGGTTAAGTAACTCGTACGCGCCGCTAACCTCACCTTTTTATCGGCGGTATTAATTTCAGGAATTAAGACACGTGCACGATCTTTATTTTCTGTAGAATGTTATGTTGTCAAAGACAACCTACTATAAGAACCACTAGCTGCCTAAAAAATAGAACAGTCAATGTAGCCCCCGAGAGCTAACCTCAATCGGAAAAAGACGAATTATCTCAAAAAGAACAACCCGTAAGTTCTTTAATTTTCCAGCAGACTTTTCGCTTTTATAGCAGTGGTGACGCCGCGCTCTGAATTCGGGGGATCACTGAGTCAAAGTGCTGCCACCGCACCGTTTAATGTTAGGGTTTCCCCGTTTCGGCAATCGAAGAATTGTTGTTTTAGCACTGTATGCCGTATTATTTAGATTATTTAATTTATTTAAGTTGTATGGAGCAATATTAAACCTGAAATTTGATATTTTGTTGTAAAATAAGCCTGTATTCACAACAACGGGTATGAAATGGAGCGTGTTCCAGTGTACTTCTTGGGCGGGGAGCTGGTAAAAAGAAGTGATCGCAGGCAGACGGGGCGGGGTAGCTGAGGTAACTTCGTACTTTGTATTACTGTATGATGCTGGAATTAGAGATTGAAATGTAACCATTTCAGATAATTTATTAGTTACTTGAATTTCCAGTTTCCGGTATTTATTTTTTAAAACGGGTTTTTCTCGAAATGCCTTTTTGTATTCAATTTGCGTGTACTCTAGGCGAATTCTTGATCGATTTTCAAAAACCAAAGTTTTTATTACTCCTTATTGAATTATTTATCAATTCAATTGAATTTTGAAATAGTATAGTAATTTGGGGTACTCCTTTTTATTGAAAAAATAATGAAAAAAAAATTTTTCTTCAAACTCCTCAAATTTTTAGCTAGAATATAGTTCGACGAAAACTTTATTGGTTGCTTTCAGATCAAATTTGCAACTTGCACAACGCACACATAAGGTGGACTCTGACGATGGATCTATAACTTTTCGATTTTCAACCATAAACACTTGAAAAAATTCTGAGATATATTCTCGAATATTAGTAAAATGACTCGTTAATTTTAATTAGTTTCAATTGTTTCTTTCCATTCAGAAAATTAACAAAAAAAAAGCATAAAAATGAGCATTCTAATGTGGTTCTTCTCAGCTGGCTGTTGTCTTAATAGGCGACAGGTTAACCACTAAAAATACAACTTAACTCACCAAAAAGTGCGCTGGGATAAAACCTTTTCATTTCATCATTACTAACGAAAAACCTAGATAATATTTTTCTGATCTGATGCTTAATTTGTTATTAAAAAAAATTTGCAAAAAATTATGAATAAAATTTTTATAAAAAATTTCAATTCCTTATAAAAATTTATAGTTATTTTTCACTTTTTAGCGCACTTTTAGAAGTCGGTTCAATTTTTTTATAAAAATTTTATTTTTCGATTTTTAGTTTTGAATTCATTATGATATTCATATATTATTTGAACTAAGTGCTAATCGAGATTAGTGTACCTCGCAATGACTCCAAGGTGGCAAAAAAGTACCCATTTTATCCATAATTGTAAATCACCCTAAAAAGAACCACTAAAAATTCTTTGATTCTTAGAGTTCTCCAAATACCAATGAAATTGTGTCAAACAAATATTTAGTCTGTCATAGTAAATCCACTAATTTAAATTTCAAATTAATTTTAGATTGGTAATATAGGCCCCAAAACCTTCCAATATCGATATTTAAAGAATTTGAGACGTAAATTTCTTAGCCCGATATATTTTATATTGTATATTGAGTTTGTATACGCCCCAAAAACCCCGCAATATCAGTTTTAGATAAAACCGGAAAATGTAAAATTTTTAGCCCCTCATATTGTATCTTATCAACCTAATAATTGTAAAAAATTAACTTCATATTCGTAAAACACCACCCCCAACCTCCTAATACCAAATCTGAAAAAATCCGCATAAGGTAAAATTTTCAACCCACCATACTGGATCCGCCATATTGAATTTCAAAAAAAATAATTTTAACGTCTTAATCTAATCTAAATTTGAACCCTTCAAAGCCCCCTAGTACCAATTTTAGATAAACTCCAGAAATTTAAAATTTCTAAACTGTGATATTGCATCTGACATATTAGATTTTCTTAAAATAATTTTATATTCGCTATTTATATCCTCGAAAATAATTCAGTTCCACATTTGAACAAAATCGAAAAATGTAAAATTTTTAGTCAACTATATTGCATTCGCCATATTGAATCCAGAAAAAATACTATTAAATTCATAATTTACACCCTCAAGTATATCAGTTTTGGAGAAAGTCGAAACATGTAAAATTTTTAGGACACCATCCGCCAGATTGAATTTCTCAAAAAATATTTTAATTCCGTAATTAACACTAACAAAAATCCACAAATACTGATTTTAGACAAAATCGAGAGATGTAGAATCTTTAGTTCTCCACCTTAAATCCGCCATATTTATTTTTTTTTTAAATAATATCAAATTCATAATATGCTATCATATCAATTTTGAAAAAAATCGTATAAAATTAATTTTTTATCCACCATATTGGATACGTCTATGGAATTTTTTAAAAATAATTTTAGATTGGTCATGTGTGACCCCGAAAACTCTCCCGTACCAATTTTGGCTAAAATCGTTCAAAATTGATTTTTTTGTCCGCCATATTGGATCTGCCATATTGAATTTTAAAAAAAATATTTTAGATTCATCATGTGTGACCCCGAAAACTCTCCCGTTCTAATTTTGGAGAAAATCGGACAAAATTGATTTTTTTTGCCCGCCATATTGGATCCGCCATATTGAATTTTTTAAAATTAATTTCAGATTCGTTATGTGAGGCCCCGAAAACTTCCCCGTACTAATTTTGGAGAAAATTGGACAAAATTAAATTTTTTGTCCGCCATATTGGATCCGCCATTTTGAATTTTTTAAAAATAATTTCAGATTCGTTGAGTACAATCCTGAAAATTCCTTCATACCAATTTTGGAGAAAATCGGACAAAATTAATTTTTTTTGGCCGCCATATTGTAAGCGCCATCTTGGATTTTACTGCACCAATTTCATTTAAAAAAATATGGGACCACCGCAGCAACTTCCTGAATATAATAAAAAATTTCATTCAAATCGATGCAGCCTTTTCGGAGTAATCGGGGTACATTCATAAAAAAAATACATAGTCGACGAATTGAGAACCTTCTTCTTTTAGAAGTCGGTTAAAAAGTTAAAAAAAAAACGCTACGCAAAAAGTTAATACGGAAAAAAGAAACACTTTTTATTTATTGGTATTTTTTCGAAAAATACATTCCTTGCAGAGTTATAAGCTGTTAAAGGTCGAAAAATGAGCAAACACGGCCATTTTCAAAAGTTCATATATCCGTATCTACCAAGTCTTTTCGACCCTTCTTAAGCGCAAAATAATTGTTGAAAGTTGTACTTTAACGTAATATGTATTTCATATAGACTTCTTTTCATATTTCTTGTGAATTTTGCAATTTTCATAAAATATTGCATTTTTTTCTTATGGGGCTAATATAGAAGTGTCATAATCGATCTGAAAACCGTTTCAATTAACTTTCAACGAAATATATTTCTATAAACTACATTTTCTTTATTGAATACAGTAAATATTAAATTAACATTACATGCTATCAATAAACTAAATAAATTATTAGATGCCCGTTCAAAAATAAATAACTAGATACATATATTAATGTATTAGTCAGTTATACATAATATTAAATTATTTACTTGCCTACGTGTATGCATGTTTGGTGTTATATATAGGGTGATTCTCAGGGAAGTTTATCGATCAATTGTGGGAAAACTATAATTAGGAAGAATCTGAAAATTTGACAGATTAATAACGTACATGGGGACAGTCGGCTAAAATATTTTCAAGATGGCGGCACTTCCGGTTATAGCGGAAGTAGATGTCAACTTGCTTATTTTAAATAGAATACTCTATATGTTATTGCATTTTTGATTTCTACGTAAAATTCTAGACACATTTTATGAATAATACTCTATACTTAAATCTCACCATTTTGGACATATTTAAATTTTTATGTCAAAAATGACGTTCGCAGACCAAAACCTAACTATACATTTTTCCTATAAGGAAGTCTTTTTTATTTAAATTGGGTTAGTTTTCTTGTAAACAAAGATCGATTTTAGTGGTCTTTTCATGATATTTTGAAAATTATTGGTATAGAGTGGTCAAAAAAGAATAATAAATATTATATTTAAAAAATCGTCAAAAGTCAATTTTTTCAAATAGAAAGCATCTATTTTTATAATTTTATCATATTAAGCATTAAAAATAAGGAAACTTTGGATCTATAAAAACTAAAAGAAATAAAAGTAAAGCAGTTGTTAATAAAATAAAGTTTCAAAAATTATTTGGGTAAATGTTCCAATTGACGTCCTTGAACTTCAAAACATTTTTCGCACCTAAGCAGGAACTCTTCATGGGTGGTTCTTCTTACTGACTGAGGATTAAGTTCTTCAAATGTTATTACGATGCGTTGCATGTAATCTTCCATTGTGGTTAATGCGGTGTTGTATACTTTATTTTTGATCGTCCCCCAAATAAAAAAATCAAGGAGCGAGGTGGCCAAAGATGTGGCCCATTCTTGGCTATCCATTGATCATAAAACAAGTTTTGCAGACTATTATGTGGAGGCGCCCCATCATGTTGATAAAATAGATTTCTATGATCAGCCAGCGGCAAGTTATCTAAATAGTTCATTTCGAAATTTCTCAAGATGTCGAAGTAGCGCTCACCTATAAGTTAAAAAACGTATTTTGTATCTAGAAGTTTTCAAAAATGGCTAACTTACTATTCAGATTACCTTGGTAGAATTCTAGGGTGATGGTGCCGTCATTTCTTATAGCACAATACACGTTAAACTGCCAAGACTCTTGAAAATTTAATTCTCTAAATGGTTGTACGTTTGAGTCGCTCTAATAGTGGGAATTGCGTCGATTAAACAATTCATTTTTTGTAAATTTGGCTTTGTCCAACCAAATAATATTTTCCAAAAAACCAGCATTTTCTTGTGATCGAAGTGAAATAAATTGACAGAATTCTCTCTTTATGGAAAATCAGTGCCTTTTAAATGTTGTACTATGGAATGAAAATTGTATTTCCATAAAATCCTGAATACTTATGTTTGAGATAATTTAGACTCTAATGCTACTTGCCTTGTAGATATTGTCGGATATGCGGCGAAATATTCTAAAATTGTAGTTTCAATATTTTTATTATTAACAACTGGTTTATTTCAATTTCTTTTTGCTTTTATGGATCCAAAGTTTTTGAAATTTTTTTTTAATCCTTTTAACAGTTGGTTTGTGTATCTGCGGATATCGGATCGCGAATGTACCGCATGTTCTTGAAATAACTCTATCACATTCTCCATAAATAATAAATAAGTTTAAATAATCTTCGTGCGTGTTTAATCGCCCTGGCATGATTACTATTAATGAATGTCAAATGACAAGAAATAGTGACAATTCTGCAAGGTTTGATTGTTTTATTTTCGCCACGCCTTGCCGCCATGGCCAACTAATAACAAAACTTAAACGTCGTATAGCATTTTGACGAAAGAAAAATGTTGAATTGCCAATATTTTGAAAACTACAAATTTTTGGAATAGAAAACCTTATTCAAAGTTAACTTTATCTTTTTTATCTTTAATGCTTAATATGACAAAATTATAAAAATAGGTGCATTCTATTTGAAAAAATTTACTTTTGACGCTTTTTTAAATATGATTTTTATGCTTCTTTTTTGACCACGCTGTACTAATAATTTTCAAAATATCATAAAAAGGTTACTAAAGTCCATCTTCGTCTACAAGAAACCTAACCTAAATTAAATAACAAAGACTTCCTTATAGGAAAAATTTATAGTTAAGTTTTGGTCCGCAAACGTCATTTTTGATATATAAAAATATAAATATGTCCAAAACGGCGAAACTTAAGTATAGAACATTATACATGAAATATGTCTAGAATTTTACGTATAAATCAAAAACGCAATAATATATAGGATATTCTATTTAAAATCAGCAAGTTGACATCTACTTCCGGTATAACTAGAAGTGCCACCATCTTGATGATGATGATGCACGTTAGTACACTATCAAATTTTCAAATTCTTCCTAATTATAGTTTTCCCACAATGGATTGATAAAATTCCCGAAGAATCATCCTGTATAGTATCATGTGTTTCATGCGCATTATTCAGTTTTAACTAAGTTTAAATTGACACTTTTTTTATAGTTCCATTTTTCAATTGTTTTAATTTCTTGAAACAAGTGAGATAACATAACAGAGCAAGCCTTGAATACCAGCATTTGAGCATCAATTAATTAGCTTGCATAAAGTTGTAATCGTTTTTAAGGTAAGATATTATCCGCGAATCATTTTTTAAGTTACATTGAATTATTTTTTTTACAGAGAGGGCCTTAGTATAGGACTATTATTCATTATGGATAAAGGAAAATTATGTTCTTCAAAAAAACCTTTAGTGTTGGATTCTAAGCAGGAACATACTAACTACAACAATAAATAAACTATCTCCATCAGAACTTGGGTTATTGCTACATATTATGCGAGTTAAATAGCAAGTAAATGAGTAAATAATATCTTTTGACCTTACTTCATATAGCTGAAAATTAGAAAATAATGTATTAAGTATAAATTACTTTTAGGGGATACGGCAATGGGGTTTAGATGTGATTTTTATGCCATTCTGATGTAACAGGGCCTTGGCGGTTATTAAGGTTAAAGTGACCTTCAAATTACTTTCTGCTAACCTTGTAGGATCAAGTAGACGACGTATTCAGATTCAGAGACTCAAAAACATTCATGTAATTATTCCTAGATTTTTTAATGGTTCCTCTCGATTAGACCTTGGAACTGACGTAATGGAAGTTAACCGACCTCGGATTCGGAATCAGCGACCCCAAAAACTTTGGTGTACCCTAGTAAAACCTGGGCTTTTCGGGCTTCGTGCCTATGGAGACTTTTAATCAGGGGACCATAATATACAACATACTGCAATATCAGCCATTTTAACGGAAATCGGATTTCCATAAGCTCTGAGCGGGGTACTTTTAAAAATTTTTCATAGACTGTTTTCTGAAAATCGCGGCAGTTCATTGTGGGACATACTGTATATTGCTTTTTAACCGACTTCTAAAAGAAGATTCGCAATTCTTTGACTATGTATTTTTTTTTATGGATATACATCGATTACTCCGGAACGACGGCACTGATTTGAATGTAATTTTTTACGTTATGGTCAGGAAGTTTATGCGGTGGTCCCATATTTTTTTGGACGAAATTGGTGCAGTAAAATACAAGATGGCGCTGACAATATGGCGGCCAAAAAAATTAATTTTGTCCGATTTTCTCCAAAATTGATATGGGGGAATTTTCAGAGTTGTACACAATGAATCTGAAATTATTTTTAAAAAAATCAATTTGGCGGATCCAATATGGCGGACAAAAAATTTAATTTTGTCCGATTTTTTCCAAAATTGGTGTGCGAAAGTTTTCGGAATCGCACATAATGACTCCAAAATATTTTTAAAAAATTCATAAAAGTCAATTTTGTTCGATTTTTTCCAAAATTGGTACAGGGGAGTTTTCGGAGTCGCACATAACGAATCTAGTATTATTTAAAAATAATGCAATATGGCGGATCCAATATGACGGATGAAAAAATTAATTTTGGCCGATTTTTTTCAAAATTGATATGGGGAAGTTTTTGGGATCGCACATTACGGATCTGAAATTATTAAAAAAAAATTAAATATGACGGATCCAAGATGGCGGATTAAGGATTTTACATTTCTCGGTTTTGTCTAAAATCAGGATGGGGGATTTTTGTTAATGTTAATTACGAATTTAAGATATTTTTTGAAAAACAATCTGGTGAATTCAATATCACGTCCTTCGATTTTCTCTAAAATCGATATAGGGGATTCTTGACTGTGTAAATTATGAATTGAAAAGTATTTTTTTCAGGATTCAATATGGCAAATCCAAAATAGAGGACTAAAAATTTTACATTTTTCGATTTTGTTTAAAGGTGGGACTGAATCGTTTTTGAAGATTTAAATACCGAATATAAAATTATTTTAAGAAAATCTAATATGTCTGATGTAATACTATAGTCTAGAAATTTTAGATTTCCAGATTTCATCCAAAATTGGTACTAGGGGGCTTTTAAGGGTTTAGATTTAGATTATATTAACATGTTAAAATTTTTTTTTTGAAATTCAATATGGCAGATCCAATAAGGTAGGTTGAAAATTTTACCTTATTCGGATTTTTTCAGATTTGGTATTAGGGAGTTTTCGGGGTCGTGTATTACGAATATGAAATTAATTTTTTACAATTGTTAGGTTGATAAGATACAATATGAGGGTTTGAAAATTCTACATTCTCCGATTTTGTCTAAAATTGATATTGCAGGGGTCTTGGGGCGTATTCAAACTCAATAGGCAGTAGAACATATATATATATATATATATATATATATATATATATATATATATATATATATATATATATATCAGGCTAAGAAATCTACGTCCCAAGTGCTTTAAATATCGATATTGAAAGGTTTTGGGGCCTATATTATCAATCTAAAATTAATTTGATCATTAAGGTAATGGATTTACTATTGTCACATAGGGAAAAACATAAAAACATAATATTTCATAAATTTGCATTTTCCAATTTTACAAATCTTTTATTTTAAATTTAAACAATAACAATCACGTTACCTCTTATAATTTAATAACCTTTTAATTATGAAATGTTATGTTTATTCACTGACCGTCGATCGTGCAAATTCACCAAGTCAGCAAGGTCGCTTTCCGGGTCATGAGGGATCGAGGTTGTAAGAAGGCGATTCGTTGACTTGATGAAAAACACAAAACAGGATAAAAAGGACGGACATGCTTGGGTTCAATTGGGTCAATTGGTTCAATCTGTTCGATCGGTTGAATCCTGATGCTAGTCTATCGCGACTTAGTTAATTATTAGTGAAGCGAAAATCCCAAGCGTGTCCCAGTCCTGAGCAGGTCGACAAACAGAGCATACTAGTGACAACCCCCGTGAAGAGTGCCAGTATGAAGATAACCTCAAGGTAAGTAAAAAATTTAATTATAATAATGTTCAGCCCAGAAGAGTTAGTAAATATTCTATAACTTATTTTGAATAAAACATTTTTTTTTAACTCCACACATTTTGACAATGTGGTGGATGCGCCGTGCTTCATAAACCCTGACTCCGGGTCCTTTTAAATTCCAAATATTTTTTTTTTTGTAAAACTCCACACGTTTTGACAATGTGGTGGAGGCGCCGTGCTTTGATAAACTGATGCAAGGTCCTTCTGAAATTTTAACTAGCCATTTTGTAAAACTCCACACACCATGACAATGTTTTGGAGGCGTCTTTCTAAATTCTAAGTAACTTTTTTGTAAAGCTCCTTACACCATGACAATGTGGTGGAGGCTTGCAATTTTTCTAATACCGCAATTATTTATTCTAAATATTTTTTTTTTTTTATAAAACTCCGCTATGACAATGTAGTTAAAATGCCGTATTTAAAAAGCGGCAAACGTCATGTCATCTATGATTTAAAACCAACTTATTCATTTTTTTATATACCATTTAACTACGTAATTATAGAATTAAGAATTTGGTCTAAACGAGATTACTTATTTCTAAGATATTCTCTTCACTATTATTATTAATTTAACTATAACATTTTGGGCTGTTCATTCAAATATATTTTAGAATTAGCTATTTTTATCCTAGTTTTTCCAGTTAAACTATTAAAATTTACTAAAATAATTCTGTTATAAAAACGTTAAAACGATAATACTGGGAATAACTAGGTTAAAAATGGAACCTTCGCCAATTTTAAAACTTTAGGGTTAAATTTAATCTATTAAAATATAGGATTTAGGGAGTTTGATACATATTTTTACATATATAAAAATATTTATATACTCAGTCGTGGCACAAATACCTATTACAATTTTTACTTCTATCTCTTGCATCAAATTATATCGCTAATGTTAAGAGTCAGGCACAGTTAACTTATTGCTACACAAGCAAATAGAAATGCATGCGATATGTAATTACTAGTTAATATTGTTCGTAAAATGTCAGGAGAAATGGAATTCTTACAAACAAAAGTTTATTTTCAATTTATACATATACAAAATTATAAATATATGTCAAATGTAAATAACTGCTCCAAATAAATAGGGTAGTTTCTTATTTATTCTATTTTATAAAACTAAAATTTAATCGTATAAATGTAAACTTTTTTTCATAAAATACAAAAAAAAATTGAAAAATTTGAGAAATTAAGAATTACTTTTTAAATTAAATAACGTTTTGTTCCTTAATATTTAGAAATTTAAATATTGAAAAATAAAACAAATGTCTATGTACATATATTTATATATACCAACTGTAGTATAAAAATTTCATCTATCATCACATTTATTGGGTTTATAATAACACCTAATAGAAAAATATAAACATAAGTTTCATAAGACTGAATAAACAATCAAGGTATAAAATTTTATCATTAATGAATGGTTTAGCAAAACAACGAGGGATATTTATATATTGAAAGTAAAGTTAATAATCTTTTTCCTTCTTTTTTTTTTAATATAGATTTCCTCTATTTGCAATTTTACTACATAAGAAATTAAGCATTTCATAATTCAATCCACATAGCATAGAAGTCAAAGCCAAGGCAGTCTGGAAGTCACACACAACGAAACCAGTCCATTAATTTATACAAGGGTAACTAATCCCGGATTTTAGGACTAGGGGAAGAAACAAGAAACCTCTGACAGGAAGTAGCCATTCCTATCACAGAATTTTAAAAATATTTTGACCTTCCCGTAATAATTATTTTTTCTTTCTTTTTTCAGGCATCTTACTGTACTATACAAATAGTATGTTATTCTTTCGAATTTAACCGAAACAAAAGTATTAGTCACAACAATAACTAAATACAAAATACAAAATACATTGAAATGTCCGAACGTTAACGGAAAATTTTACATAAAATTGTGCAAAACAAAGTTGCACTAGAGATACTTGATGTAAGAATCATCTATCACTATCTCCTTTTTATAATTAAGACACATAGTATGCCCAAGTTGTCTTGCAAAAATTAATAATGTTAGAGTGTATTTTTACTTTGTTATTTAAGCCAAAACTTACGGTGCCTTAAAAGAAAAGTTTTTGGATAAATATCATTGTAAATTACATAAACTCTAGAGTCCTAGGACAGTACAAAAATAAGGTACCCATATGTAAATGCATATGTAAATGCATATAATATATTTGTTGTATAGTAATTATTAAATACGTTAATAATACGTAAATATATGTAATAATAAATTAGGTACTTAAATATAGTACCATGTAATACGTATCTAAAAATGATACATTTTTTTATGGCGTAGGTAGGAGATAGGGGCATACAACCGATAGATGGTTTTTCAAGTGCATCTCAAAACCCTACGCAGATAATTAATAATTTTAAACTGATATAAAAAATACCAGATCAAACAGGTCCCTTAGAACCACTAAGGAATTGTAAATTTATCATGTGACAAAATTGTTAAAAGTTAGAAAATAATATTTTTTCCTTATAAACTAAATTTGTACTTAGTGACGTTTCATCTTAGCTGCCTAACATAAGTAATGTAATAATTAATATAAGTTTAAAGCATCTCGACACTTAAAATCCTTTGCCTTTTGCATTGAGAACAATGCTTAAATTAAGTTATCATTCATTTTTAGTGCAACCATTCATACCATAAAAATACTTTGTAAACTGTTAAAAATGTCCCTGTATTAATAACTGTGATTTAGTATAGAAATTTAGGTATAAGACAAACATATTACGATGATACGTAATCTCACCACCACTGTCTGCACGTATGAAGCAAACTGGAGGCATGTCGAGCCCAATAAATGGTCCACGAGTTCTATTGACGCACGCAGCTCTATACCAGCGCAGTCGGCAGACCCCGCTGCGACTTCATCTGTGCCTGCACATCCATGAACACTCATCTTTTACAGCTACAGTATCTTCTACTGCCAGATCAGAAGTCAACAGAATAAGAAAAGTTTAAGTCAGGAGTAACATGCTACATGTATCTCACTATCTTAGCTACTGGAATTTGGCAGTGAATGGAGTGCATTGTAGGTATGGGCAGTCAACGCAGGGGGCTTATAGACGTCAAGAGTCATTCGACGCGTTGCCGACCTCGGCTGGACAAACGATGTGTGACGTCAGAGGGTTTCGACCAACGGTAGGAGTAAGGAGTACTACAACATCAGCGTGAATGGTATCACTTCTTTCGACTCACCGGACAAGGCAACACGACAGCATCCTCCAGACAGACTCTTAAAAAGTGATTTAGTGCAGTGGTGCGGAGCTTTGAAAAACTTTTAAAAGACTTTTTTTTTGTGTAATTAAGTTCGTTTTTTTAGTTTAGTAAACAGAGAGTCATGAAATAGGAAAAAAGTAGAATTTTTTGTTTCTATTCAATTTTAAGTCATATTTTTTTTTTCAGTTTCTACTTTTTTTTCTGTTCATCGCTGGGGTCCAGCTCTCTAAGACCGGGGGATGTGTCACATAGGGAAAAACATAAAAACATAATATTTCATAAATTTGCGTTTTCCAATTTTACAAATCTTTTATTTTAAATTTAAACAATAACAATCACGTTACCTCTTATAATTTAATAACCTTTTAATTATGAAATGTTATGTTTATTCACTGACCGTCGATCGTGCAAATTCACCAAGTCAGCAAGGTCGCTTTCCGGGTCATGAGGGATCGAGGTTGTAAGAAGGCGATTCGTTGACTTGATGAAAAACACAAAACAGGATAAAAAGGACGGACATGCTTGGGTTCAATTGGGTCAATTGGTTCAATCTGTTCGATCGGTTGAATCCTGATGCTAGTCTATCGCGACTTAGTTAATTATTAGTGAAGCGAAAATCCCAAGCGTGTCCCAGTCCTGAGCAGGTCGACAAACAGAGCATACTAGTGACAACCCCCGTGAAGAGTGCCAGTATGAAGATAGCTTTAATGTAAGTTAAGAATTTAGTGACAAATATGTACAGTCCAAAATGTTAATGTCGTTTATTTTTAATTAAACTATTTTTTTTATATAATCCGTGGTAAAGAGTTTATTTTGAGTGTAACCTCTGAAGACCAAATTCCTAAATGCTACGTCCCTAGTCACACCTCAAAATTGAGCGGCCCAATGTGACACACTAAATATTTGTTTGGCACAATTTCACTGGTATTTGGAAAACTCTAAGAATCAAGGAATTTAGTGGTTCATTTTAGGGTGATTTACAAGTGGGTACTTTTTGCCACCTTGAAATCATTGCGAGGTACACTAATTTCGATTAGTGCTTAGTTCAAATAATTTATGAATATCATAATAAATTCAAAACTAAAAATCCAGAAATACAATTTTTATAAAAAAAAATTGAACCGACTTCCAAAAGTGTGCTAAAAAGTGAAATTTAACTATAAATTTTTATATGATATTGAAATTTTTGAAGTCGCCGCCAAACTAGTACCTGACAAAATGTGATTCACCTAAACAGATTCAAAATACTTTATTTGTAATTGCTTTCTTACCATAATCTGTATATATTAGTAGTTATTTATTTCGTATAGAAATAATTTGGCGCCGACTTCAAAAATTTGAATTTTATATAAAAATTTATAGTTATTTTTTACTTTTTAGCCCACTTTTAGAAGTCTATGCAATTTTTTTGTATAAAAATTTTATTAAATACTGTATTTTTATATGTCTGTTGTAGAGCCAACGACCCAAATCTCAAATTAATAATTGTTGCAAAAAAAAATATCGGTGTCATAATTAACATTTGAAAGCGGATATAACCTCGACGGTAATCACATCGGCATAGTGTGTTCAATTTGTTAGCGGTAATATTATCCGGTGGATAGAGATACCGCCAATGTTTGTTTACAAAGGCTGTTTAATGTTAGCTTATTACGGTATTTCTTGACATTTTAGACCTAACGTGAGCGTTCCTTTTAAAAATTTAGGAAAAAAAAGCTTATATATATTTAAGAAAAAATCTAAAAATATAGTCAAATTCTCGGTTGGATTTTTTGCATAAGTAGCTTACCAAAAATGAAAATGTGAAAAAATGATCTCAATACTCTTTTATCAGTTTGCTCAGGCATAAGAAAGATGATATTTATAAGAATGAGTCAATATTAAACAAAAAATATAATAAAAATAGATATATAATACACAAAGAGAGTATTATGTAAAGTCCAAAGAGATAATAGTGCATTAACTTTGTCTATATTTGGGAAACAATCAACTTTTGGACTAAAGTAAATTGCTCTAGATCCTCATATTTTAGCGGTAGGAATGTGTACTAGCATTTTGTATAGACTATGTCGGTAAATTTATACAAAATTTAATAGGGGAGACCCGTACAAAACCGTACACCTGGGTAAAACCGTACAGCACTGAATTTTCATGACATTGTTCAAGGATAAAAATCATATCAATACATTCTTCTTTTGGATAAATCTTCATTTTGACAAATCAATAACACAACAATATTCAAATAATTCAATTCAAGAACCGAAGTTTCACAGTTACAAAAAATAATACGGCTATTATAGCAACGGGCTTTGTAGACTAAACTGACAGATTTAATGATTTATCTGACATGTCATGGGCAATTAGATACATTAGAACATCTATTCACACACACACACAAGAAGGTGCAGAAAATGATTATTTGGTGTATTCTGTGTAAACGTGAAGACTTAGAACGCTCTTATACCATTCGATAGGTATTTAAAAAGTACATTTTCTGGTAAGGTAAAAAGTATAGCGTTCTGTTTAAATTAATCAAGTTATAGCCACTTAAAGTTATTATTTGATTAGTTTTAATTTTTGGACACCCTGTATAGTATAACAAATATATTATAATTGGGATATAAAATATGATTTATTGTTCCACCTCACTGTAAATTTCGAGTAGATAACTGAAGTATTTCTTAAGTATTTGAAACATGAAAATTAGGTTAGATTTTGTCAAAATTCAAATTATTTAAAAACCCTTAACGTTTAGGTACTTAGAAAAAATTCATATCCTCAGTGTATATGCCCCAGACAGCAGCAGGAAAAAAGAAGAAACAGACATCTTTTATGAGACAATGCAAAAGGAAATCCACAAAATACCATCGGATAAAAAGACTCTAATATTGGGTGACCTAAATGCAAGAATAGGCAATGAAGTGATAGATAGGATCAAAAACAAGTACAACGAAGACCATATTAACGAAAGTGGCGAAATCTTGATTGATTTCTGCACAAGCAACAACATGAGAATAAATAATACATTCTTCCCCCATAAGCCTCAACACAAAATAACCTGGCAAAATACCAGACGACAAAATTCAATAATAGATTATGTGATATTAAATAAAGTTTTACATCCAACACAAGTATTAGACGTCCGTAGCTTAACATCTGTAGAAATAAGATCCGATCATAGATTGGTACTATGCAAATTAAGACTTAAAATACAACATAAAAAGAAAGAGCCACCGAATATTAAAATAAATTAAACATTGAATCGGTAAATGATGAATCAACCAAAGACTTGTATAAAAAGAGACTTGCAGAAAAGATCAAAGACAACTCTATTAAAGATTCAGATGATGTTGAAGAAAGCTGGGGAAAAATCAGAGGAAATGTAGATAAATCGGCCGAGGAAGCATTGGGATACAGAGAAGTCAACACAAATTCTAAGCCATCAGCTAAGCACTGGTATACTCCTGAGGTGAAATCATTGGCAGCAGAGAAACGACAGGCTTACCTCTGATACAGAAATAACAAGTCAGAAACAGAACACAATCGATACAAAGAAATAAGAAACAGAGTAAACGCCGACATAGGACAAATCAAAAACGAATATTGGCGAAGGTTCACAGTAGATATGGAACATGACTTGTACGGGGCACAAAAGAAGGTATGGAACATGATCAGAAGAAGGAAACAGGATATAAACGAATATACACAATCCCAAAAAATTTCTGAGCATGAATGGGAATAACACTTTAAAACACTATATAGAAATACAGATCAATCACAACAGAACAGCTATCCACCCGAAAATGCATCTGAATATGACGAATACACCAAGGGAGTAAGCCTCCAAACGACGAAACACAATAGCCAAATTAAAAACGAGAAAAGCCCCAGGATCCGACAATATTCCCAACGAACTAATTAAATATGGTGGAAATGCATTACACGAAGAACTAACAAAACTCTTTAACAAAATAATTAAAGACCAAGAGATACCCCGAGATTGGAAGAAAAGTATAACAGTACCTATTTTCAAGAAGGGTGATAAGAAAATCACGGAAAACTATAGAGGAATAACTTTATTAAATTCAATAATGAAATTATTCACCAAAATCCTTGAAGGTATAATAACTGACTATTGCAGAATATCAGAAGAACAGCAAGGCTTCCGCAAAAACAGATCTACAGTAGATGCCATATTCATCGTAAGACAGATAGCAGAGAAATCTATTGAATTTACTAAGCCGGCTTTTATGTGCTTTATAAATCTCACTAAAGCCTTTGATAGGGTGAGACTGGATGATATTCTGCAAATAATGCGAATTAAAGGCATCCCAAACAATTTAATTAACATAGTTGAACAGCTAAACTCCAACACCACAACACAAATCTCAGTAAGCGGCAACCTAACTAAGGATGTACCGATAGCGTCGGGCATACGACAGGGGGACTCTCTGAGTCCATTACTGTTTAACATAGTAATGGATCAAATAATTGAGAACGTCAAAAAGCGGCACCAGGGTACAGAATAAATACCGGGGAAATAACAATAATATGTTACGCTGATGACGCCGTCATAGTCTCGGAAAATGAAGACGATCTCCAAAGACTTCTATTTGCATTCCACACCATAAGCAAGCAATTCAACATGAAAATATCCATCGATAAAACTAAGTCAATTGTAATAAGCAAGGTGCCCTTAAGATGCAAACTAGTAGTGGATGACAAACCAATAGAACAACTCATGACGTTTAATTACTTAGGAGTTGAGATATCCGCAAACCAAGACAGAACAAGAGAAGTAAGAAACCAAGTAAACAAGGCAAATAGAATCTCAGGAAGCCTGGCGGATATAATATGGCACAACACATACATGAGCAAGGGCGCAAAAACAAAAATCCACAAGACCTGAATTCGACCGATAATGACGTATGCAATAGAGACGAGAGCTGACAACACAAAAACAAAATCAATTCTAAGAACTGCCAAAATGAAAGTACTAAGAAGAATATCAGGATACACATTAAGAGATCACATACGCAAATCAACAGTACGCGAGGAACATGGAATGCAGGATATAGTAAGATGGGGACGGAAGCGCAGAAGAGCCTGGAATGAGCACGTAGGAAGAATGGTGTAAAATAGGATAGCGAGAATCGCCCGAGATGGAACACCGGAAACCAGAAGACCAATAGGTAGACCACCTAAAAGATGGAGAGAGTCCTGGATTTCAACATCAAATGAAATGAATGATTGAGTTAAAAAAAACAGGCTGTAAGCCTATAACAAGAAAAAGAAGAAGAAGAAGAAGTTTAGGTACTATAAACCTTATTAAAATAGGCACTCATGTTGATCGGAGAAACCAAAAATGCAATAATATACAGGGAGCTCCATTTAAAAAAACACAACTTTGATACTTTCAGGGCTTTTGGGACATTTTGTATAATATGAAAATAATTTTAAAAAGTAAATATTAGACCCCCATATATCCCAAAAGTAAAACTTTTTGAAACTCACGTATTTTGGCCGCAATATCGATATTTATAACTAAGCTAGAGGACTTTGACCGTAGCCATACGATTTTGACCTGGTCTCCCCTACTCTCTTCTCCCTTTGAATCATAATAGACAGATAAACATCGGAAGTATTCCATACAAGTTGTATTTTTTAAAACCCTGCCTTAAAAATAACTATCCTTTGTTGAACGAATTTTTGTATATCCATAAAAGATTATGGAAAAACGTGGTTTTCGTATTTGCGGTGCTGACATTTCCCCATTTTCCTGAATAAAACTATTAAAAATTGAATTCGCGTCGTTGTATTTGTTACGAATGCAATAACCGTTTCCAGGATTCAACCGGCTGTATTGCATATCCGGGATTTTTCAGACAGCAATATTGCAAAATCCAGTGTCATGAAGAAAATATATCTCATTTTGTTTACCTGCAGGCAGGAATTTAATATTCTTTCGTAAGAGACTACGTTGACAGGCTAAATAAATGGTTTTATAGCATCGGAGAGAAAATACGAAGCAGCCGGAAATTTATTTCAACTAATTGTGCAACAAAAGTCAATTACATCCGGCACTAAGATGCTCTAAATTAAAATTTAGCAAAATTTAATGATCTTGAGTTTAAATTAATAAGTTCATACACAATAACGACAGTTCATATTTTAAATTGGCAGTGCGATGGCTTAGAGATTATCAAGACCCTCAAGATTATCAAGGGGCATTCTGAGCTAATTGGGCAAAATTTCAATAAGTTTTTGTAGGAGTATTTATTTAAATGTTTCAAAACTTTTGTACAATGAAATATAGAAATTGAACTTCACGACTTTTTTTAAATATCTTTGGTCAAGTAAGTTTGAAATAAATAAAATTTTTATAAAAAAATTGAATCGACTTCTAAAAGTGCACAAAAAAATTAAAAAATAACTAGAAATTTTTATATGAAATTGAAATTTTTGAAGG
This sequence comes from Diaprepes abbreviatus, assembly GCA_034092305.1. Lineage (NCBI taxonomy): Eukaryota > Metazoa > Arthropoda > Insecta > Coleoptera > Curculionidae > Diaprepes > Diaprepes abbreviatus. The sequence goes on along the minus strand of JASJET010000159.1, from coordinate 1,881,327 downwards.
CAGCGCGCTTTTAGAAGTAAGTTCAATTTTTTTATAAAAATTTTATTTTTCGATTTTTAGTTTTGAATTCATTATGATATTCATAAATTATTTGTGCTAATCGAGATTAGGGTACCTCGCAATGAATCCAAGCTGGCAAAAAAGTACCCATTTTATCCATAATTGTAAATCACCCTAAAATGAACCACTAAAAATTCTTTAATTCTTAGAGTTCTCCAAATACCAGAAAAATTATATCAAACAAATATTTAGTCTGTCATAGTAAATCCACTATCCTAAATTTCAAATTAATTTTAGATTGGTAATATAGACCCCAAAACCAATATCGATATTTAAAGAATTTGAGACGTAAATTTCTTAGCCTGATATATTTTATATTGCATATTGAGTTTGTATTCGTCCCAAGAACCCCACAATATCAATTTTAGATGAAACCGGGAAATGTAAAATTTTTAGTCCCTCATATTGTATCTTATCAGCATAATAGTTGTAAAAAATTAACTTCATATTCATAATACAATAATAACTTCATATTCATAATACACACCTCTAATACCAAATTTGAAAAAATGCGAATATGGTAAAATTTTCAACCCACCATATTGAATTTCAAAAAAATAATTTAACGTTTTAATCTAATCTAAATCTAAACCTTTCAAAGTCCCCTAGTACCAGTTTTAGATGAAATCCAGAAATTTAAAATTTCTAAACGGTCATATTGTATCCGACATCTTAGATTTTCTTAAAATAATTTAATATTAGCTATTTACATCCTTAAAAACGATTCAGTTCCACATTTGAACAAAATGGAAAAATGTAAAATTTTTAGTCAGCTATATTGCATTCGCCATATTGAATCCTGAAAAAATACTATTAAATTCTTAATTTACACCCTCAAAAATCCCCTATATTAGTTTTGTAGAAAATAAAAAAATGTAAAATTTTTAGGACACCATATTGAATCCGCCAGATTGAGTTGTTTAGAAAATATTTTAATTTCCTAATTAACACTAACAAAAATCCCCCAATGCTGACTTTAATAAAAACGAAAGATGTAGAATCTTTAATCCTCCATCTTAGATCCGCCATATTTAATTTTTTTAAAAATAATATCAGATTCGTAATGTGCCATCCTAAAAACTCCTCTATACCCGAGAAAAATCGGACAAAATTAATTTTTTATCCACCATATTGGTATGCAATATGGCATTTTTTAAAAATAATTTTAGATTCGTCATGTACGACCCCGAAAACTCCCCTGTACCAATTTTGGAGAAAATCGGACAAAACTGATTTTTTGTCCACCCTATTGGATCCGTCATATTGATTTTTTAAAAATATTTTGAATTCGTTATGTGTGACTTCGAAAACTCCCCCATATTAGTTTTGGAGAAAATCGGACAAAATTGATTTTTTCGTCGGCCATATTGGATCCGCCATATTGAATTTTTTAAAAATAATCTCAGATTCGTTATATGAGACCTCGAAAACACCCCCATACCAATTTTGGAGAAAATCGGACAAAATTGATTTTTTCGTCGGCCATATTGGATCCGCCATATTGATTTTTTTAAAAATAATTTTAGATTCGTCATGTGCGACCCCGAAGACTCCCCAGTACCAATTTTGGAGATAATTGGACAAAATTGATTTTTTGTCCGCTATATTGGATCCGCCATATTGAATTTTCTAAAAATATTTTAAATTCGTTATGTACGACCTCGAAAACTCCCTGATTCCAATTTTGGAGAAAATGGGACAAAATTATATTTTTTTGTCCGCCATATTGGATCCGCCACTTTGATTTTTTTTAAAAATAATTTCAGATTTGTTGGGTAAACCCTCAAAATTTCTCTATACCAATTTTGGAGAAAATCGGACAAATTAATTTTTTTGGCCGCCATATTGTAAGAACCATCCTGGATTTTACTGCAACAATTTCATCTAAAAAAAATAGGGGACCACCGCAGCAACTTCCTGAACATAACGCAAAAGATTTCGTTCAAATCGGTGCCGCCGTTCCGGAGTAATCGGTATACATACATAAAAAAAAACATACATAGTCGACGAATTGAGAACCTCCTTCTTTTAGAAGTTCGTTTAAAAATAAGGATAACTTTGCCAAGTTTGTCTAGTCCAAAAATTTGTACTTTTCAAAATATTGTTTTTAATTTTTTTTATTAGTTGGCCGTGACGGCGAGGCGTGGCGAAAATAAAACAATTTCTAATTTTAATTCTCTAAATGGATGTACGTTTGAATCGCTCCAATAGTGGGAATTATCTCGATTAAACAATCCGTTTTTTGTGAATTTGGCTTCGTCCGACCGAATAATATTATCCAAAAAACCAGCATTTTCTTGTGATCGAAGTAAAATAAATTGACAGAACTTTACTCCGTGGAAAATCAGTGCCTTTTAAATGCTGTACTATGGAATATACATGGGATGAAAATTGTTTCCTTAAAATTCTTAAAACTGATGTTTGAGATAATCTAGATTCTAATGCTACTTGCCTTGTAGATATTGTCGGATATGCAGCGAAATATCCTAAAATTGTAGTTTCAATATTTTCATTATTAACAACTGGTTTATTCCTATTCTTTTCGCTTTTATGGATCCAAAATTCTTGAAGTTTTCTATAGTCCTTAACAGTTGGTGGTGTTGGTTTCTGTTTCTGGGGATATCGGATCGCGAATGTATCGCATGTTCTTGAGATAACTCTATCACGTTCTCCATAAATAATAAATAAGTTTAAATAATCTCCATGCATGTAATGTAATCGCGCTGCCATGATTATTATCAATGAAAGTCAAATGGCAAGAAATAGTTACAATTCTGTAGGGTTCGATTGTTTTATTTTCGCCACGCCTCGTTATGGCCAACTAATAACAAAACTTAAAAGCCATATATCATTGTTACAATAGAAATTGCCAATATTTTGCAAACGATACATTTTTGGAATAGACAATCTTATACAAAGTTACCCTTATTTTTAATGCTTAATATGATAAAATTACAAAAATAGGTGCCTTCTGTTTGAAAAAATTAATTTTTGACGATTTTTTAAATATAATTTTTAATCTTCTTTTTTGACCACTCTGTACTAATAATTTTCAAAATATCATAAAAGGATTACTAAAGTCGATCTTCGTCTACAAGAAAACTAACCCAAATTAAATAATAGAGACTTTCTTATAGAAAAAATTTATAGTTAAGTTTCGGTCCGCAAACGTCATTTTTGATATAAAAATTTAAATATGTCCAAAACGATGAGACTTAAGTATAGAACATTATACATGAAATATGTCCAGAATTTCGCGCAGAAGTCAAAAATGCAATAATATACCGGGTGTCAACGAATCTATTAGACAAGTCATAATTTCTAGAGTATTATGTGTATTAAAATGAGAATTGGTACAGGTAAATGGTATGTGAAGAGGAGAGTTTTCGCATATTTTCCACTTTCCGGTCACTTCCGGTTTCACCGGAAATGGCCCCGGTTTTGAATTCTTAAATAGAACACCCTGTATATTTTAACATCTTTGGATTTTTGAGACAATTCTAGATCAGAATGTGACATTTTAAAAACTTTTTACGTCTACTTCATTTTTTTAGAGCCACTTTTAAAATTGCATCTAGGTGACCATGATCGGACGCAAACTAATCTAACGGCCTTAGGTGATGTCAAAAAAATACAATCGCAAAGTTTTAGTGACTAGTATGAAAGACAGGAATTGGATTAAAAATTTAACAAAATTAACAAAAAACTAACAAAATAAACTAATAACTTAGACGACGCATTTAAAATATTTGAAAGTACAGTAGCTGAATTTGTTAAAAAGTTTAGTGTAGTAAATATTCAAAGTGCATTCCTTCTTTTTCACGACACATTTCAGCTCGTTCAATTGTTTCTCTCAACACGTTTTGTAGCATTTGGAGCGTTATACTTCTAAATGCCCGTAAAATTCTTTCTTCTAATATTTCAAGAGTAGCTGGGGCTGCTCCATAGTAAACCCTTTCTTTAACATATCCCCAGACAAAGAAATCGAGCACAGTAAGATCCGGTGAGCGGGCTGGCCACCGTACCGGACCATTGGTTGCAATAATTCGATTATTAAAATGCTCTATTAAATAATTAAGAACTTCTCTAGTATTGTGAGGCGGTGCTCCATCTTGTTGAAAGTAAATTCGCCGTAAAACTGCTAAAGGTATATCATTGAGATGATTTTCGATTTCATTTTGAAGAAAACCTAAGTATCTAACCCCTGTTAACTGACCTTAAAACAATATTGGCCCAATTATTCTGTTTCCAACGATACCAGCCCAGATATTGACGCCAAATCTTTCTTAAAAATTGCCCTCTCTCATTTCATGTTGATTTTGTTGGGCCCAGTACCAAGTATTTTGCTTATTGAACATACCATTATTTGTAAATCGGGATTCGTCGGAAAATAGAATAAAATTGATAAAATTTGGGATAACTCTATGATTTTGAAGCAGCCAATCACAAAACACTACCCGTCTATTGCCATCCTCAGTATACAAATGTTGATGTAACTGATATTTTAATGCTCGATATCCATGCTTTTTCAGTATTTTTCTTGCTGATTCATAACTTATCTGCAGTTCTTGACTAATTTTTCTTAACGAAACTGTTTTATCAACCTCAACCATAGCAAGTACGTTAATCTCAGTCTTTCATTTATGATAAACCTTTGTTGCGCCTCTTGATTTCCTATTTGCCTAAAACGAGTCTCGACATACGGAAAATACTGATGGGCTGGATGTTGACGATTCGGATATCTATGAGCATACAACTCGGCAGCATTCCTTGAATTTCTATGACACTCTCCAAATATTAATAACATATCCACTTTTTCACTTTGAGTATACATTATTTTAACGAAAATTTAAACTAAACTTAACGAAAATTAAGAAACTTTTACGTCTGTTCTTAGAGCGTATGTCACTGTCATTATCTACTTAAGTGAGTGCTTTGTTTTCCAAAGAAGACTTGATAAAAACAGTTGCAAATTATTATGCATCATGGCTGTCCATGGCGCACTTGTCATAAGTAAATAAATTATCCAGTATTTTGCTTAATAATATTTAATTTCTGTTCTTATGTCTAATCCAATCGCAAATAAATTAGTACCGTTAGATTCGTCAAAGAATGCTTTTTTCGAAAAGTAGTTGTCAAAAAGGGGTCGCCATTTGAAAATTAATAGTTAGAAATGAAAACGTACTTTTGTCAACTTGTCTTATTCCTGTCTTTCATACTAGTAACTAAAACTTTGTGATTGTATTTTTCTGACATCACCTAAGGCCCTTAGATTAGTTTGCGTCCGATCATGGCCACCTAGATGCAATTTTAAAAGTGGCTCTAAAAAAATGAAGTAGACGTAAAAAGTTTTTAAAATGTCACATTCTGATCTAGAATTGTCTCAGAAATCCAAAAATGTTAAAATATACAGGGTGTTCCATTTAAAAATTCAAAACCGGAGCCATTTCCGGTGAAATCGGAAGTGGCCGGAAAGTGGAAAATATGCGAAAACTCTCCCCTTCACATACCATTTACCTGTACCAATTCTCATTTTGATACACATAATACTCTAGAAATTATGACTTGTCTAATAGATTCGTTGACACCCGGTATAGGGTATTTTATTTAAAATAAACAAGTTGTACTTCAGGTATAACTGAAAGTGCCGTCATCTTGAAAATATTTTATCCGACTGTTTCCCATACACGTTAGTACACTATTAAATTTTCAAATTCTTTCTAATTATAGTTTTCCCACAATCGATCGATAAAATTCCTGGAAAATCACCCTGTATAACATGTTTCTAATTAGAAAATTTGCAACGCATATGCAGGGCATTTTTAAAATTTTAAGATGTCTTTAAAAATGATCCCTGAAAACGATGCTTTTTAACAAATTAATCTTGTTTAGGGACCTAAGCTCCATTTGTTGCGTTGCCTTCAGCAGGGGTTCCTTTTGAATACTTATTGTGTAAGCCTTTTATTAAATTTACCTTAATCAGACTATCGCAAGATTTATGTCAGAGAATTTTGTTTTAAAATGTGGGTGCAGGGTTGGGGTTGTTATAATTATTTTATAAAAAATTTTATATTAATTAAAATTTTCTTTTGTAATGTTTTTTTTGCGAGGCCTTCTAGGCATTTGTTTGTTTGCGTATCATTCTGCCTGTCGACCGTCCATATGGATTCGGGGCACAAATAAGCTTTGTAGTAAATTTGACATAAAAACTTTTTTAGATTAGCAAGCTTTTAAATATTAAACAGGACCCTGGAAATTTTCTTTAATTCCACGACCTTATAAGATTACGCTGAATAAACACAATATTTTAATTTCCTACTAAAATGTTCGCGGTCTCATAATAAAAACTGCAATTTCAGCAAAAAGTAAAACTCAAATTATTACATTATTGTCTTAACGTACTGAAAGGGGGCAAGAATAACCTTGGCGACCTAGTCATCAATCTACATTTTAATTTAATTTCTTAGTTATAGGTTCTTATCTACAAAATGCGCCATGAGTTATATCACAGTGAATTAAAATTTAAGCTCTGCTCCATGGAAAATACACTTTCGTCAGTATCAAAAATGTAACATTGGTTTTTTTGCTGGAATGTGTTCATTTCGGTATCCTATAAAACATATCTCGAAGGTAATTCTGAACAGGCGCGGATCCAAGGGGGGGGCGGTGGGGGCGTACGTCCCCCCCCCCCCCCCAAGAGCTTTGAGTTCAGGAAAATAGACCCGATTTTGCTTCTTATACTATAGTTTATTCAAGAACTAGAGAGAGTAATAAATTATTTTTTACCCTTTTTTCTTCACAAACTACCTGTTTTTTAGTCCGGTGTCTTTGACAAAATCTGTTAGACAAATATATTTTTCATAGGAATGGGTTAGAAATTTTATGATTAAAAATACCGGTCTGTAATAGTGAACTATTTGGGTTGGATAACAATAGATATTTGGAAGTATAAAATGTTAAAAAGGATTTTAATCCTTGTCATAGGCGTCGGAAGGAGGTTTATTTTATCACTAAGTATTTATGGCATAGAATATTTTTTCGGTAATAAACTTAAAATAAATAGTTTTTATAATATTATTTTATTTCTTATGATTTCTTAATAATTCACATACATTACAAAATGTAGATAATTTTGACATATTTAACACAAATCACAACTGTATTTTATTTTTATTATTTTTAATTTTATCATAGAAACTGTTTTAGGCACTTTCAAACCGAAACATAGCTTTACTTCCTCAAAAAATTCTAAGTTAAAATTTAAATACTTACAAAATACCCGTTGTCAAAAATACAAAAAGTTAAATATATATAAAAAAATAAATTCGTCCATATAATATTAAAATATTTTTGGGGCTCTCGGTCTTTTTATTATTAATTAAAAACATTTTTAGGACATTTGAGGTTTCAGTTTATTTATTTCTTAAACCATCTACAGAATTACAATTAAACACTAAAAAGGGATTCAAATGTAATTAGTTTGTATATGTTACAGTTAAAATTGGACCTACTTATTTTTATTTCTATTGTACTGATATCTTAATTTAATTTACTTTATTACATGGAAATCCGATAGCCCAAAAAAATAAAATAAACATGTTAATTCTACACGCCTAAGAAAATGACACCAATACAATAATAAAACAATAAAAAACTTAGGGTTAATTGGAATTAAATACATATAAAATTAAAGAGTGAGACACACTAAAATAAAAATATATAAAAAATACAAAAAAATATATAAACAACATAAACAATAAAATACGACAAAACCAAAAATTTAAATAATAAATTTTGTTTATATTGGTAAATATTACGTATCTAATTCCTAATCAAAGTCAGTGAAGCTATCTTCGCTCAAATTAATTATAATTGGTTTCTCTATCTCATCGATCAAGAGATCGAGTTTCCACATTTTGTTTTATTCTTTTATTATATGGATTTTTACCAATTTTTCACAGTAATTTTATTCAAAAAAATCTTAGTTCAGTTTTAAAAGTTCAGTTAAATTACTTATTTTGTAAGTTGTGTTATTTCTAGCAACTCTACATTTTACTTGAGAGAGATATTTCCTTCTCCAACAGACAGTTCGGACGATCTATAAGAACCGATTTTCTATCTGGTTTTTCCCAGCAAAAATTAAGTTCTCTGAGTAATTTCCAGAGTTCAATTCTTGTAATTTCAGATAAATTGCGATCTTCATTGATTTTAGTTAGAATTTTGTCGACGGTTTTGATCTGCTTCTCATAATAAAATGTATGTACAAATCCTTTTATTGCAGTTTTCATCTCTTCTTCCAGCGAGCTTTTCGTCTGCCTGTGATCGATTGTGGCTTGGGAGTACTAAGAATTCCAGTAATTTTTTTCTCCTTCAGTATTCGGTACATAGTAGATTTTCCAACTCCTGTCATGTGAGAATACATCTCAACAGAGCTTTTAACATTATTATCTAGATATTGATATCTTAAGGCATCATAAACATTCATCGTAATAAGTCTTTCGTTGAGGAAAAAATGGCCTGGTTTAACGATACAGGTGGAAGTATATCTTTTGGATATCTCAAATAATATATAAAAACAAGCGCAAACAAGATAAATCACTAGGGATACACTGTAAGGTATATTTTGCTCACTGATAGAAATTAAATTGAACTATCAGAAATTTTATTATTGCAGTAATATTTAAATATAATTAGTTTTAAGACAGTCCTCAGTTACCTGCGATACTGGAATAGGTACGTTGAAGGTTTCGGTAACCATTTTATTACTCTCTCTAGTTCTCGAATAGAGTATAGGAATGTGTATGCTTGCGATCGCCGCCTCCCCTCCCAAGAGCTTTGAGTTCAGGAACATAGAACCGATTCTGCCTTTTATATTAGGAATGTGTATGCTGCTGGCACTCCCCCAGCCCCGTTGACAACTTGTTTTTCTTGCGATAGCCCTCCCTCCAAGAGCTTTGAGTTCGTGAATATAAACCCGATTCTGCTTCTTATACTAGGAATGTGTATATCGCTAGCATCCCCCCCTATTGGCAACTTGTTTTTTTTGATCGCCCCCCCCCCCCCTTTCCAAGAGCTTCAAATTCAGAAAAATGGACCCGGTACTTTGTCTTTTACACCCCCCCCCCCCCCCCCGACAACTTACTTTCACTTGCCATACTGTACTTTTGTGATATTACCGCCCCTCCCAAAGAGAGAAGCTGGATCCGCCCCTGATTCTGAAAGACCAGTGCAAAAAAAATGGCGGACAAAAAATGGTCACAATTTTCGGTTTTTTGAGTTTATCTCGACAATTAAAAGTTGCATCGAAAAATGTTTCAAACAAAAGTTGTAAAGAATTAAAAAACCTATCAATTCACGTAATATAAATTATAGGTGGCTCCACTAGTTATCGAGATATATTTTTTTTTAACCTCAATTTTCCGCTTTCCTAATTAAGATACAATGCTCAATTTTAATGGAAATTATTTGTATTGTTTTATATTTTGAAGATTTATTAAGAAAAATTTTTTTTGATCATCGTGGGCAGAGAAATTTTGTAAAAACCAATTTTTGCACCAAAAAAATTGCGCCGAATGGAGATAAAATTATTTTAATGCGTGCAATGGATTTAGATGTATGATTTCCTACCTCCAAAAAAAAATTAATTTTAGATGAAAAAAACGTTTGTTTTTTTAAAAATTCATAATAGCGTGGCAAAAGAATATTAAGGGCTCAAATTTGCAGAAGATGCTTTTTAATACTTGTATTTTACCTGCGAACCTTCGAAAATTGGACCGAATTTAATCGAAAATAGCCGCTGCAGGCCGCTGTCGGCGGGTTACCAGAGTTCAGGCGCATTATTCATTGACGCTTCAAAGAAACTTATGTATCACAAGTAATATTTATAATATGGATGTTGTTTTATTAATTTATATGATAGTAACAATTTGTTTAGTCATATTAATTATTAATTTGTTTATTAACAAAATTTTTACAAATAATTATAGAGAAAATCATACAAGTATTCAATTATATATTACATATTATACTGTTTTTTTCTTTTATATTATTATTACCTAATGGTTTATTAACAAAATTTTTACGAAAATCTCTATAAGCAAATCATATAAAAATTTAATAATAATATATAATACGTCATATAAATATTTAATAATACATTAAAATTACGTGAGAAAAGCATACAAATACAATATATCAATTATCCATTCATCTTTCTTTTTTTGTTAGTTTTGTTAATAAAATATTAATGTATTATTAAATATTTATATATTTTGCTTATAGAAATTTTCGTAAAAATTTTGTTAATAAACCATTAGGTAATAATACTATAAAGGAAACAAACAGTATAATATGAAATATATAATTGAATATTTGTATGATTTTTTGTAAAAATTTTGTTAATAAACATATTAATAATTAATATGATTAAACAAATTGTTACTATCATATAAATTAATAAAACAACATCAATATTATAAATATTACTTGTAATGCATAAGTTTCCTTGAAGCGCCAATGAATAATGCGCCTGAACTATGGCAACCCGCCGACAGTGGCCTGCAGCAGCTATTTTCAATTAGATCCTGTCCAATTTTCGAAGATTCACAGATCGTATGGAAGTGTATTTATTGGATCCAAAAAATTCTCGGGTAAAGTACAAGTATTAGAAACATCTTCTGCAAATTTGAGCCTCTAATATTCATTTGCCACGCAATGATGAATTTTTGAAAAAGAAACGTTTTTTTTCATCCAGAATTAAAATTTTTTTTGAGATCGGAAATGATACATCTAAATCCAACGCATGCATTAAAAAAAATTTTATCTCCATCCAGTGAAAAGTTATCGCATTTTTTTTGGTGCAAAAATTGGTTTTTGCAAAATTTCTTGGCCCACGATAGAAAATTTTTTTTTAATAGATCTTCAAAATACAAAACAATATAAACAATTTCCATTAAAATTGAGCATTGTATCTTAATTAGGAAAGCGGAAAATTGAGGTTGAATTTTCAACTTTGACATCGAATTTTTTGGAAAATATAATACTCACAGATTCCGGATTTGACATACTTTTTTAGAATGATAATACCTGTACAGGGTGAGTCAACGATTGGATGAAGTAAGTTTGTGCCTTTTCGGTGAAATTTACAAAGAAACTATATCTATTGTTTGATACAGTTGATTTTTACGCAGATTTTAAAAATATTTAGGACTCTACAGGGTGAGCCAAAAAACTAGGACAGCATAAAGTTGTATTTTTTTAAACAGAACACCCTATATATGAATCGTATTTTCGATTTAGCTTATAATTTTAAATCTTTTTTATTAAAGGTTTACTATAACATAATTTATAGTTTCTGAGATAATTAAGTTTAAAGAAAAAAAGTCACATTTTCAAGCATCAATTCAATCGTAAATAACGTTTTCAATTTTGTGACAAATATATTCAAATTTGGAATTTAGCAAGGCCAAGGACAAGTTAACATAATTTTTACCTTATATTTGCAATAAAAGCTACAGGGTGTTGAACACATCGGCTCAAATTTGAACAAGTTTAAATTAATAAATATCTTTTTTTTTAAACGGTACACCCTGTATATTTTCATGTTATGTAATAGAGTAATAAAAACCCTAAAAGTTTTGTTCAATATATCCTATGCCTATTTATAATAGTTTTTGAGATATTTCAGTTTTTCTTATTTTCCATACTTTTTTACAGAAATGGTCTTCATTATCATAGTAGCCATGTAAAATAATAAAAAGAAACTACAGAAACAAACAGAATGTGGTTAAATATGATGAAATACATTATTCGTTATATTACAACGGCAATAGTTTAATTAAACATAATGTGAAAAAATTAACACAACAATAATGACAAGGCAAATACATATTTGCTTTTGTACTAAATTGAAACAAAAAAATTACCTATTAAATACTGAGATTAATTATTTCTTTTTAATAAGTGTTCGAATAAACGACCCTCTCGTGCAATGCAGAAATTTAGTCTTTTTTGCAGATTTTCTCGGACCCTGGACAAAATTAGTGGCGTTATTGTTCTACAGGTATCCCTAATCCTGTTTCGCATATCTTCCACTGTTGTTGGTGGATTAACATACACCTTATTTTTAATATAACCCCATAGGAAGAAATCTAATGGGGTGATGTCACAAGACCTTGGTGGCCACTCAATGAAACCCCCACGTCCAATTCATTTTTGCGGATATCGTGCTGGAACCACATACTGTCGAGCTCATCCCTATCGAGACCTTGAAGCAGTTGGGGTAGTTCTTCTTGTAGAAAGTTCAGGTAACTATGACCATTTAGTGGTTCATTAAAAAAGTGGGGTCCAATAATTCGATTATGATAAATACCACATTTAATGACTAGTGGTTTTGATGTTGCACCTCTCTAATCCAAAATGGGTTTTCTGTGGCATAATAATGCATGTTGCGTCTATTTACGGCACCGTTACTTCTAAAAGTAGCTTCATCACTAAACATTACCTTGCATAATAAATTTGGATTTAATTGAATCTCCGCATTTATTGTACGACAAAAGTTTACACGACTTTCAAAATCCTGTCCATGCAATTCTTGGTGTAATTCCATGTGATATGGATGATACCTATATTTCTGTGGCATAATAATGCATGTTGCGTCTATTTACGGCACCATTACTTCTAAAAGTAGCTTCATCACTAAACATTACCTAATATGGATGATACCTATATTTCTTGGTAGTACGATTAGCGGTGGATTGTGATGTTTCACATAATGCTGCTAACTGACGGCTACCAATATAAGGATTTTCCTGAACATTTAACAATACTTGTACTTCTTTTTCTTCATTAGTTACTGGTTTGTTGACCACTTTACGTTTTGGATAATCAACAGTACCAGAAGAATCAAATCTTTGTATTAAGTTTTGAAAAGTATGGGTATTAGGCTGGCGTCGATCAGGATACTTCATTTTGTAAATTCTTTGAGCAAGAAGGCAATTTTTTTGAGCCTCTCCTATTGTATAAATCATATCTATTAACTCATTCTTTGGAAAATTCATTTTACCATATAAGATGAATGCAAAAAAAACCAAAATACACTACATAAAAACCAAAAGAAGCGATTGCGGTTATAAATTTGACACACAGAAAAATGTCCTTTTACATTGTTTTTGCCATGGCTACTATGATAATGAAGACTATTTCTGTAAAAAAGTATGGAAAATAAGAAAAACTGAAATATCTCAAAAACTATTATAAATAGGTATAGGATATATTGAACAAAACTTTTAGGGTTTTTATTACTCTATTAAATAACATGAAAATATACATTTAAAAAAAAAGATATTTATTCATTTAAACTTGTTCAAATTTGAGCCGATGTGTTCAACACCCTGTAGCTTTTATTGCAAATATTAGGTAAAAATTATGTTAACTTGTCCTTGGCCTTGCTAAATTCCAAATTTGAATATATTTGTCACAAAATTGAAAACGTTATTTAGGATTGAATTGATGCTTGAAAATGTGACTTTTTTTCTTTAAACTTAATTATCTCAGTAACTATAAAGTTTTGTTATAGTAAACCCTTAATAAAAAAGATTTAAAATTATAAGCTAAATCGAAAATACGATTCGTATATAGGGTGTTCTATTTAAAAAAATACAACTTTATGCTGTCCTAGTTTTTTAGCTCACCCTGTAGAGTCCTAAATATTTTTAAAATCTGCGTAAAAATAAACTGCATCAAACAATAAATATAGTTTCTTTGTAAATTTTACCGAAAAGGCACAAACTTACTTCATCCAATTGTTGACTCACCCTGTACTTATGTTAAATTTTAAATCGGTAATTTGTTAATTAAAATATTTTTTTTTAGAATAACAAAAACCTTAAATTTTGTAAAAAAAATCTCTCAATAACTAGTTGCGCCACCTATAACTTATATTATATGAATCGATAGGTTTTTTAAATCTCTACAACTTTTGCTTGAAAGATTTTTCGCTACAACTTTTACTTTTCGAGATAAATTCAAACCGAAAATCGTGACCATTTTTTTTGCACACGTCTTTCAGAGTTACCATCGAGATACGTTTTATAGGATGCTGAAATGAACACATTCCAGCAAAAAAACCGATGTAACATTTTTGTTAACAAAACAGCTCTTTTTTGATCTAATTTCCATGTACTCCCTTACAGTCAATATTCAAAATGAAAACTTTAGATCCGACCCTGATTATTTCTTTACCAAACTCCAGTAAAAATGTGCTCGCATGAATTCATATATTTTAATGGTGAAAAAATGTACTGAAAATGTATAGGTTCTCGTTCAATAGGAAAAAAAAAGTAATTACCTTTTTTATCCTCTCTGTTTTCGCAAACTCTTCTATACCCTTGTAAAAAATCTATACATTTTTTTGTCTCCGCTTGCTTGTAACAAATACAAACTGACTTTTCATGCTGTTGTGTCAATAAATCTCCAGCTACATTTACTTTACTTTCTTTTCATTTTTGCTGGGAAGTGACAGGTTAAAATATAACGGAAAATAATTGGCTAGCTTAAAACATGACGTTTTTATCCACAGCCGACAAGAGTAAAAAATATAAATTTACTCAGAAAAATATTGGTTTTGATAAAAATACGTTTGAATTTAGCGAGAAAAAATTACCTTTTACCGATCCAGATCTTTGTACTAATATAATAAAGAGTTTATAATAGGCCAGCGGAATTAGAATCTGGAAAAAATTTATTATTAGTAGATTTCTGACTACGTAAAGACCTTTAAAATAATAATAGTAATTATGTAGTGTCTTATGCAGGCGCGGATCCAAGGGGGGGGCGGTGGGGGCGATCGCCCCCCCCAAGAGCTTGGAGTTCAGGAAAATAGACCCGATTTTGCCTCTTATCCTATAGTTTATTCAAGAACTAGAGAGAGTAATAAATCATTTTTTACCTTTTTTTTTCTTCGCAAACTACCTGTGTTCTTTATTCCGATGTCTTTGGCAAAATCTGTTAGACACATATATTTTTCATAGGAATTGGTTAGAAATTTTATAATCAAAAATACCGGTCTATAATAATGGACTATTTGGTTAGGATAACAATAGATATTTGGATGTGAAGTGTTAAAAAGAATTTTAATCCTTGTCATAGGCGTCGGAAAGAGGTTTATTTTATCACTAAGTATTTATAGCATAGAATATTATTTCGGTTAGAAACTTAAAACAAAAAGTTTTTATATTATTTTCTTTCTTATGATTTCTTAATAATTCACATACATTAGAAAATATAGATAATTTTGACATATTTAACACAAATTACTACTTATTTTTAATTTTGGCATAGAAACCGTTTTGGGTACGTTCAGACTAAAACGTAGCCTTTTTCTCTCAAAAAAATTTCTATTCTAAGTTATAATTTAAATACTTACAAAATACCCATTATCAAAAATGCAAGAAGTTAAACACATAAAAAAATCAATTCGTCCATATAATATTAAAATTTTGTTGATGCTATCGGTCATTTTATTATTTATTAAAAACATTTTTAGGATATTTGACGTTTCAGTTTATTTATTTCTTAAACCATCTGCAGAATTAAAATTGAACGCTAAAAAGGGATTCAAATGTAATTAATTTTTATGTTACAGAAAATTTTAATAATAAATTGTGTTTATGTTGGTAAACATTACGTATTTAATTTGTAATCAAAGTCAGTGAAGCTATCTTCGTTCAAATTGAATATAATTGGTTCCTCTATCTCACCGATCATGAGATCGACTTTCCCCATTTTCTTTTATTCTTTTATTATCTGGATTTTTCCCAATTTTCTACTTTATTAAAAAAAATAAGTTCAGTTAAATTACTAATTTTGTAAGTTGTGTTATTTCTAGCAACTCTACCTTGTACTTGAGAGAGATTTTCCTTCTCCAACGGATATTTTCCGGACGATTTATAAGAACGGATTTCCTATCTGGTTTTTCCCAGCAAAAATCAAGTTCTCTGAGCAATTTCTAGAGCTCGGTTCTTTTAATTTCAGATAAATCCCGATCTTCATTGATTTTAGTTAGAATTTTGTCGACGGTTGGGATTTGCTTCTCATAATAAAATATATGTCCAACTCCTTTTAGTACAGTTTGTGTGATCGAATGTAGCTTGGGAGTACTAACAATTCCAGTCGTTTTTTTTTCTCCTTCAGTATTCAGTACATAGTAGATTTTCCAACTCCTGTCATGTTGGAATACTTCTCAATAGAATTTTTAACATTATTATTGAGATATTGTTATCTTAAGGCATCATCAACATTCATCGTAATAAGTGTTTCCTTGAAGAAAAAATGCCCTGGTTTAACGATTTTGGAATAAATATAGATGTGGAAGCCATATATTTTGGGTATCTCATTAATCTCAAATAATATATAAAAACAAATACAAACAAGATAAATCACTAAGGATGCACTGTAAAGTGTACTTTGCTCACTGACAGAAATTAAATTGAACTATCAGAAATTTTATTGCTGCAGTAAATTTATAAAAGCTTATAATATTTAAATATAATTAAATATAATTAGATTTACGGTAGTCCTCAGTTACTTGCGCACTGGAGCAGGTACGTTGAAGGTTTCGGTAACAGTTTTCTTACTCTCTCTAGTTCTTGAATAGAGTATAGGAATGTGTATGCTTGCGATCGCCCCTCCCCTTCCCAAGAGCTTTGAGTTCAGGAAAATAGAGCCGATTCTGCATTTTATATTAGGAATATGTATGCTGCTGATACTCTCCCCCCCCCCCCCGTCCCCCGTTGACAACCTTGTTTTTCTGGCAATAGCCCTCCCCCCCCCACCAAGTGCTTTGAATTCAGGAAAATAGACCCGATTTTGCCTCTTATACTAGGAATGTGTATGCTGCTCGCATCCTCCCCCCGGTCGGCAACTTGTTTTTTCTTGTGATCGCCCCCCCTCCACTCTTCAAGAGCTTGAAATTCAGAAAAATAGACCCGACCCATCCTGTCCTTTATATTAGAAATGGGAATGTTGCTGGTGTCTCCCCCCCCCCCCCGTCGACAACCGGCTTTCGCACTTTTATGATATCACCGCCCCCCCCAAAGAGAGAGGCTGGATCCGCCCCTGGTCTTATGTCTCATTTTCTTTTTTGGGGAAAATTTTTTATTTAAGAATTAAGCTAAAGCTTATCCAAATCGCATAATTTGTTAGTTATTGCAAGAAAACCTGCTAAAACGGCTGTTTTTTCAATTGTTAATTAACAATAGAAAAATATATTGCATTAACTTTATACTACACCGAAAGCAGCTTCTTGCTACATAGGGTGAGTCAACGATTGGATGAAGTAGGTTTGTGCCTTTTCGGTGAAATTAACAAAGAAACTGTATTTATTGTTTGATACAGTTTATTTTTAGGCAGATTTTAAAAATATTTAGGACTCTACAGGGTGAGCCAAAAAACTAGGACAGCATAAAGTTGTATTTTTTTAAATAGAACACCCTATATACGAATCGTATTTTCGATTTAGCTTATAATTTTAAATCTTTTTTATTAAGGGTTTACTATAACAAAACTTTATAGTTTCTGAGATAATTAAGTTTAAAGAAAAAAAGTCACATTTTCAAGCATCAATTCAATCCTAAATAACGTTTTCAATTTTGTGACAAATATATTCAAATTTGGAATTTAGCAAGACCAAGGATAAGTTAACATAATTTTTACCTAATATTTGCAATAAAAGCTACAGGGTGTTGAACACATTGGCTCAAATTTGATCAAGTTTAAATGAATAAATATCTTTTTTTTTTAAATGGTACACCCTGTATATTTTCATGTTATTTAATAGAGTAATAAAAACCCTAAAAGTTTTGTTCAATATATCCTATACCTATTTATAATAGTTTTTGAGATATTTCAGTTTTTCTTATTTTCCATACTTTTTTACAGAAATAGTCTTCATTATCATAGTAGCCATGGCAAAAACAATGTAAAAGAACAATTTTCTGTGTGTCAAATTTATAACCGCAATCGCTTTCTTTGGTTTTTATGTAGTGTAGTTTGTTTTTTTTTGCATTCATCTTATATTGTAAAATGAATTTTCCAAAGAATGAGTTAATAGATATGATTTATACAATAGGAGAGGCTCAAAAAAATTGCCTTCTTGCTCAAAGAATTTACAAAATGAAGTATCCTGATCGACGCCAGCCTAATACCCATACTTTTCAAAACCTAATGCAAAGATTTGATTCTTCTGGCACTGTTGATTATCCAAAACGTAAAGTGTCAACAAACTAGTAACTAATGAAGAAAAAGAACTACAAGTATTGTTAAATGTTCAGGAAAATCCTTATATTGGTAGCCGTCAGTTAGCAGCATTATGTGAAACATCACAATCCACCGCTAATCGTACTACCAAGAAATATAGGTATCATCCATATCACATGGAATTACACCAAGAATTGCATGGACAGGATTTTGAAAGTCGTGTAAACTTTTGTCGTACAATAAATGCGGAGATTCAATTAAATCCAAATTTATTATGCAAGGTAATGTTTAGTGATGAAGCTACTTTTAGAAGTAACGGTGCCGTAAATAGACGCAACATGCATTATTATGCCACAGAAAACCCATTTTGGATTAGAGAGGTACAACATCAAAACCAATGGTCATTAAATGTTTGGTGTGGTATTCATCATAATCGAATTATTGGACCCCACTTTTTTAATGAACCACTCAATGGCCATAGTTACCTGAACTTTCTACAAGAAGAACTACCCCAACTGCTTCAAGGTCTCGATAGGGATGAGCTCGACAGTATGTGGTTCCAGCACGATGGTGCGCCTCCGCATTACCATCGTGAAGTTCGTGCGTTTTTGGACCAACGATATCCGCAAAAATGGATTGGACGTGGGGGTTTCATTGAGTGGCCACCAAGGTTTTGCGATATCACCCCATTAGATTTCTTCCTATGGGGTTATATTAAAAATAAGGTGTATGTTAATTCACCAACAACAGTGGAAGATATGCGAAACAGGATTAGGGATACCTGTAGAACAATAACGCCACTAATTTTGTCCAGGGTCCGAGAAAATCTGCAAAAAAGACTAAATTTGTGCATTGCACAAGAGGGTCGTTTATTCGAACACTTATTAAAAAGAAATAATTGATCTCAGTATTTAATAGGTATTTTTTTTGTTTCAATTTAGTATAAAAGTAAATATGTATTTGCCTTGTCGTTATTGTTGTGTTAATTTTTTCACATTATGTTTAAACTGTTGCCGTTGTAATATAACGAATAATGTATTTCATCATATTTAACCACATTCTGTTTGTTTCTGTAGTTTCTTTTTATTATTTTACATGGCTACTATGATAATGAAGACTATTTCTGTAAAAAAGTATGGAAAATAAGAAAAACTGAAATATCTCAAAAAATATTATAAATAGGTATAGGATATATTGAACAAAACTGTTAGGGTTTTTATTACTCTATTAAATAACATGAAAATATACAGGGTGTACCATTAAAAAAAAAAAGATATTTATTCATTTAAACTTGTTCAAATTTGAGCCGATGTGTTCAACACCCTGTAGCTTTTATTGCAAATATTAGGTAAAAATTATGTTAACTTGTCCTTGGCCTTGCTAAATTCCAAATTTGAATATATTTGTCACAAAATAGAAAACGTTATTTAGGATTGAATTGATGCTTGAAAATGTGACTTTTTTTCTTTAAACTTAATTATCTCAGAAACTATAAAGTTTTGTTATAGTAAACCCTTAATAAAAAAGATTCAAAATTATAAGCTAAATCGAAAATACGATTCATATGTAGAGTATTCTATTTAAAAAAATACAACTTTATGCTGTCCTAGTTTTTTGGTTCACCCTGTAGAGTCCTAAATATTTTTAAAATCTGCGTAGAAATAAACTGTATCAAACAATAAATATAGTTTCTTTGTTAATTTCACCGAAAAGGTACAAACCTACTTCATCCAATCGTTGACTCACCCTGTACAGCAAGTATGCAAAATTTCAAGTAAAAATATTCAATAGTTTTTTGCACAGTGAATTTGTTTATAACATTTTATGTTTTTTTTTTTATTGTTTATTCTCAGCGATCTAGAGGTCGTACAGTAATCTGCGGGTATGCAAGTGAAAGCTCGAGACATCTAACAATAACAAAAAAGATCCAACTTAATTGTTGAAACAGATAAACAAAGTTGTGGTTGGTTTTTTCGTTATAAACAAATAGAATAACTCTTCGACAATTGTTGATATCGAAATGCCGATAAGTGGACGTCATAGGTGAGATTTTGGCGCATATTTAAAAAAAAACAAATTCTGTACGACCACTAGATGCTGACATAGAATCTTTTTTTAATTGCTGCTGCGTTGTTTATTATTAAGGGATTATTTAAGTAGGAACTCATAGGGTGACGGTTAAACTATTGTATGCAGCAGTTTTCAACTCAATTATTTCAAAATTCTAGATGTTGCAATAGTTTAAAGTTGCGCCTATTCCACGAGTCAGAAAGTGAGCGCGGAAAAAACGTGACTAAGACGCTTCACATTCGTGTCGCCGGATTATCTTGGCGAATATTGGTTGTCGAATCTTTTTTTTTTAATCTGTGGTTTTTCGACGAGATATTAACAATGGATGAAAAGTTTTTGTAATCAAATTATTGTTAAACATCTTAGGGAAATGTTTAAAAAGGGACTACTGTGTTTTATACCACTAAATTTATTTAGAAAACAGTGACTGCAGTTTCAACTCACAGAGTCATTTTCAAACTGAACAAAGGTAGACTAAGTATTCAATACAGAAACATGAGAAAATTTAACAATAAATAAAGACTACCTGAGAAATTACATTATTACAAAGGGGAGGTACTACATTTTGGGAACTAATTATTATTTGGCAACAACAACTAACGGGGAAAACCCAAGTTCTGTATGGTCATTAAGCAAATTTACATTTTTATTTTTGCTATGTTTATATATTTCTAAAGATTCAAGAATATTTAACTTTTGGCCTTTTGTTGAATAATGTAATATGTTAGTGTTGCTTAAATCAGGAAAACTGTGGCTGTGTTCTAAGCAATGGTTGGCAAAGCTCGAGTCTGTTTTTTGTAGTCTATATGATCGGTAGTGTTCTGAAAAGCGAGTTTTAAAGCTTCTACCACTTTGTCCAATATACAAGCTATCACACTCTGAATATTTTAACTTATAAACTCTTGATTTATCAAATTTATTAATTTTATCTTTAGCATTGTAAAAGATAGTGGATAGATTGTGTTGAGAATTGAAGGCTACTTTTATGTTATGTTTGGAAAGAGTATTAGCTCAGTTTTCTGATAGGGTACCACAATATGACAAAGATATATAAGATGAACTATCTTTATCATTTTTTATTTTGGGATATATTGAACTAAAGGCTAGTTGTTTTTGTTGTTTAATTATTAATTTCTTTATGGTTTGTTGGGAGAAATTGTTTGATATTGCAATCCTTTCAATGATATTTAGTTCCTCTTGAAGATCTTCTTCAGAGAGAGGCAAAGAGAATGCTCTATGTATCATTGAATTGTATGCAGCCATTTTGTGTTGTAAAGGGTGAAAAGAGTCATTAGATATTGTATTACCTGTAAACGTTGGTTTTCTAAAAATTTTAAAATTACACTGATTATTGAGGTGAGATATGGTGAGATCTAGAAAATTTATTTTATGGTTATTTTCAGTTTCCAGAGTAAATTGAATTTTTGGATGGTTATTATTAAGATATTGTAAGAATTTTTGAAGCTGTCTAGTAGTACCTTTAAAACATGTTAGAACATCATCCACATATCTGTACCAAAATTGAACATGGTTTTTGCTTAAAGGGGAATTAAGAATTTTGTTTTCTATGTTTGACATGAAAATATCTGCTAGGAGAGGGCTAAGGGGAGAACCCATTGGTAGGCCTGAATTTTGTAAATAAAATTTGTTACTAAACTGGAAATAGGTTTGTGATAAGCAAAGTTCAAAACAGGACAAGATTTCAGTAGTAACTATTGGATTTAATTTCGTTCCTGTAACATTTCTTGGATAAGTATAAAATATTCATCTGTTGGAATATTAGAAAACATGCTTTTTATGTCAAATGGAACTAGTATGGAGTTATCTGGGGTCTTTATGTTTTTTAGTTTTTGGACGAGATCTACTGAATTATTTAAACTGTGATTTGATTTAAAGTTGGTTAATTGTTTGAAGAATGAATTTAGTTTAATACTTAGTTTTCTCGTGGGGCTGTTTATGTATAAAACGACTGGGCGAATGGGATTTCCTGGTTTGGATTTTTTATAAGGTATAGAGTTTTGGAGCTTGTGGATTCATATTGATTATTTTTTTTTTATCGAATTCTGAAAAAATGGCTGTTATGTTTGATAGGGTTTGTTTCAATTTTGTTTGAAATACTTTTGTAGGATCGCTTTTAATTTCTGTAATATTTTCGGATTGAATAAATGCTTCTATTTTATTGACATATTCAACTTTTGTAAAATAACTGTTGAATTTGGAACAATTAAAAAACATATAAAATCCACTAATTTAAAATCCAATAATACAGCTTTAGACACAGTAAAAAGCATAAGAGAGAAAGTAAAAGATAATGATCTAATAATAACCAAAGCAGATAAATCAACTTTTTATTCTAATAAATAAATTGTTGCACGTGCTTTCCAAATTGCGAAAAAATGTTACAGTGTTCAACAGTATATTACTAATCAGGAATACTAAAAATCAGATTGATTTTTAATGTACATTAATATTTATGAAGTTATAGCATGAAACAAATTGCGACTGTCATTTGCCGCCATATTATTGCTTGTAGAAGAAAAACACATGTTAACTTTTTTGTTTATTTTGTTGGACGAACATTATTCACATATAAATTTTTTTGCTAACATACATATTTTTTGCTTAAATCTATACAAAGTATTTATTCCGTTTTCCATTTCTTAGATATCGATGGATACTTATTTTCGAAACCCTTATAGGTTTCATTATTATCATTACAATTATCATTATCATTATTACTCTCATCATCATCATCATCATCATCACTCTTATCAATAATATAATTATCATCATCAACATCATCATTATTATCATAATCATAATTATTTTCTCTCCTATTACTTTCATCATCTTTGAAAGTATATTAAAATAATTCTCGATTGGATAATCGCTTACAATATAATCGTCAAATTTAGTTTATTTTGCATCTCGAAAAATAATAATGATATCAACAAATGTTGCTATTTGGTTCATGCTATATCTTGATTAATATTAATGGTACATTAAAAATCAATCTAATTTTTAATAGTTCCAATTAATAGTATACTGTTGACCACTGCAACAATTTTTTGGCAATTTTAAAAAGGTCGTAAGTACGATAAAATTTTAATTATTCATAAAATGTATAAAAGTGCAACAATTTGTTCATTGCTATGTTTAACAATAATTTGATTACAAAAATATATCATTCATTGTTCGCATTTGAACCGTCCGAGACAAGATTTTTTCCAGGCTGAAAGAAGGCCCCCCTCCTGTGCTCACTTTCGGACTCTCGGAGTAGGTACAACTTTAAACTATATCAACAATTTTAAAATAATTGAGTTGCCAACGAGCCATGTTTTTTTCAGCGCGCCTTAGGCTGAAAGAACGCCCCCTTCACTGCTCACTTTCTGACTCTCAAAGTAGGTGAAACTTTAAACTATTGCTTCATTAACAATTTTGAAATAATTGAGTTGAAAATTTCTGCATATAATAGTTTAACCATCTCCCCATGAGTTCCTACTTAAATAATGCCTTAATGTTAATAAACAACTCCGCCGTGATTTTTTGAAAAAAAAACTATCTCAGCTTCTAAGTCGGATAATTTTTTTTTTCAAAATGTATGTTAAAATCTCAGCTATAGCGTTTACTTATCGGCATTTCGATATCAACCAATGTCGAAGAGTTATTCTGTTTGTTTATAACGGAAAAACGAATGCTATTTTTGTTTATCTTTTTCAACAATTTAAGATCAACAATTTATTCCGTTCTTTTTTGTTATTGTTAGTATAAGTCTGGAACTTTCATTTGCGTACCCTCAGACCGCTGTACGACCTCTAGATCGCTGAGAATAAACAATCAAGAAAACCATAAAAAGTTATTAACAAAGTCGCTGTGAAAAAACTATTGAATATTTTTACTTCAAATTTTGCACATTTGTTGTATGCAACAAGAGACTCCTTTAATTATAGTATAAGGTTAATGCAATATATTTTTCTATTGTTTATAAAGAATTGAAAAACAGCCATTTAAGCTGATTTTTTTGCAACAACTAACGAACAAATTATCCGCCTCGGATGGGCCTTAGCTCAGTTTGTAGGTATTTTTAATGCATACAACTTTTGTTTGAAACTTTTTTATTGAAAAATAATAGCTTTTTCTAGAACTCGAAAAAACTGTTTTTTCACATATTAATAGTTAAATAAAAAACTGTCCCCAAAAAAGAAAATGAGACATAAGATACTACATAATTACTATTATCATTCTAAATATTTATACGTAGTCAGAAGTCAACAATAAATTTCAAAACCGTCTGGCCTAATAAAATAACAATATAAGAAAGTCTGCGTGTTTGCTAGAAGTAATCTTCAGAATTTCCGAAACGATTCTCAAGATTCTTTTATTGTTTTATTTATTTATTTATTTATTTATCTACTTGTTTATTTACTTATTTATTTATTTAAAGGTTTGTTTATTTGTTTGCTTATTTTCTTGTTTGTTTGAATTTTTTCTTTTTGTGACATTTTTTACCTGAAACAAAATAGTATAAGATAAATAAATAATACCTCATAGATTACGTAAAATAAAACCACTGTAGTAAGGTAAGCATATGACATTGATTATAAATTAAGAAAACTAATTCAAATAAATATGAATTCCAACTACATAGAAAAGAAAACTTACACGTCCTACCCGTCTGAATTGACTAGGCACTAGGTGCGGTAAGCGGGAAAGGGGTCGAGGTGACCAGTTAATTCGCACGAGCTATATATGTTTTCTCAAGGTTAAAATCAAGTAACTCAAGGTCAGTTGCTCAGTGGCGGCTGGTGCATTGAAAAAGTAGGGGTTGCATTTATAATGGTACATAGATATGTATAAAAATAAAAGTCTTTAAAAATTGAGTTAGTATGAAATAAAACAGTGTATTTTCAACAACAAAATATAAAGAAGGTAGTACATTTGAAAAATATAGCAGTCAAAACAAAATGCACATATGTGTGAATTATTTATAAAGAAAATCAATATGCTGATTAAAATCAGGTATGCTTTCGATAAGATTCCTTTCTTTAGAAACCATTACCAAAGCAGAAAGTCATTCTTTGTTCATAGTATTCCGTAAAAACGTTTTTATCCGATTGAGGGTAGAAAAGCACCGTTCTGCTTCAGCCGATGCCATCGGAATAGTAATTAAAATTTTTAAAAGTTTTAGAACTTAACTAAATAACTCACTTAGATCGATGTTTTGCGAAAGATAGTTATAAAGTACAAAAACTCCCGAAATTGATCTAAATTCTTCAGTCTCATATATGAAGATTAGTTCAGTACGGAGCTTTTGTTCGATAAAAAAGGGGTAAATTTTAATCGTATCCTTAAATTTTTATTTGGGGAAACATGTACTACATTCGATATACCATTCCAAAGAAAAGACTGGCTGCTACCAAGTGACCTGTAGAGCTAAATCGTTCTTTCGCTTAACAATTAAATCACAAACTTCTTTTGCTTCCTGAGAAAACTTCGCGAAATCATCGAGCTTAAAACGTTTTGAAGTATATGGAGATGGCTCAACATCATTTGAGGTAATATTATTTTTAATATCTGTTAATTTTGGTTCAAATGTTAATATATTTTTAATTGTCATAACAGCGTCAATTTTTCCTGTTTGAAACTTACCAAATAACAAATCAACTTGAGGCATTATTTTCTAAAATAAGTTTAACCATGAAAGGAAACTCTCTTGATTTTGGAAATTTTGACATACCTTGATGATTGGTTCGTGGTACTAACGTTTCTACTGCCATCTAACATTTTTTCCATTGTCTCTAGAATGCTGTCGTTGTATTCGAATACGGTACAAACAACTCTAGAATTAAAATTGCATCTTGTTCGGGACCGAACGTTTGTTAACAAGCTGATCTAGTATTGCAGTTCTTTGAGGACTATTTGAAAAAAAAAGAACAAATCAATTGTAAATTGGAAAAAATATTTTATTGGCGAATGCAGCGTTTAAAATTATCAAATTTAATTGATGTGCATAACAGTGCACATAGGCAGCATCTTCACAGGTTTTTTATATTTGCTTGCACCCCATTCGGCGAGCCGCTCATATTTTCTAGAAAATAACAGCGCTCCTTAGTTTTACTTACACATAGAGGAAGATAGAGAGCAGGAACTGCATTATATTTAACTGCTTTTCTAGAATCTCTTACAAGAGTTTCTTAAAAGTGTGTAAATATTATATATAAATTCGGGAATCGAAATCGGCCACTGTATTTATCTGCACAGTTTGCAGGACAGAGCACTTAATTTTAGATGGTTTTTAACGTTTTTAAAACATAGTCACTTTCGCAAAAATTACAATACCAGTATAGCAGACATCATGCATAGAAATACCGGCACAGTAAACACCACGGTTGTATTCTAACCTGAACTAAAGGAAGGGTTTAACTGCTGGTTGAAGAGGAAACCTTTACTTGATACTGGCAGCCCCACGCGCGATTGGAACCAGAAGTTCAAATACTCGTCCGGTAGGTTGCATAAGAAAAAATTTTCTAGTAGTTGGATATTTTGTGGGGCAAACTAAACACATGTTTGCAAGTCGACTTGCAACCTACATGAAGCCTATGAGACGAAATCAATCTCCACGTCTTAGATAGGCAACTCCATAAACACTCCAATGGATTAGCTTTAATTGCATTAAAATTCCAAACAGCAAAGCGATAATGTTTCCAGGCGTAATACAGATAAATTATTAATGATATTTAAACGAATTAAGGTAAATTATTTCAATAGTTAACTGCTGTTCGCGCATAATCTAGGTAAAAAATTGATTTAAATTTAATGATTTATGCGAAAAAATAAAAAAAAATAAAATTTTTTTTGGGGGGTTGCGCAAATCTGTTAACCTAAGAAAAAACCGCCACTTCTTAAAGTTATAAGCAGTTAAATCTCAGCAAGTAGTTGTTTGGGGGGTTAAAATACGGATACAAAATATAATCCAACAACAATTACCTACAAACAAATGTATGTAATGTCTGAATCAACCATATCCTCATTTTATTTAACATAGTTCTCATCACACATAAATCCGAGAGAAAAACTCAACAGAAAGAAGTTCAATACCTAATAAATGCCGTTAAAAGAGGTCAGAAGTAAAAACAACTTAGACCGTCAGCTGTCCATAACGTGAAATAGACTCATTTTTTTTGTCAACCCATTGGAGGGCTAAAAGATCTAACTGAGTTCTTAAAAAGAGTCCATCGGGTCAACCCTGGCCGCCCCGTCGAAAATTTGGAAAAACAATTTTGAAAAAAAAATTTTTTCCTGATTTCAAATTGTCTGCCATTAAAGTGAAAGGGAAGTCACCCAAATTGACTTCACGGAAAAAAATGGCAGACAAGTTGCAATGGTCAAAGGGGTGGAAACGTAGCGGTAAACTTACAAAAAAAATCTAAAAAACCCTGATTTATTTTCATCTGCCAATGAACAATATGAAAGATAGAGTAACAAATTGTGTGTAAAAAAATGACACACGGTTTTCTTATATCGAAATCTTTTTCCGGTGGAAAATTATGAGAAAATCTTGACCAAGTTTTCAGGATCAGAATGTGTCGGCAAATGTGGTTACTTGAAGATAATACTAATTTATGAGATCTTTAAATACGGCAGACAAATTGGAAGCTGAGAAAATTGTGGTAGACAAAGGAAAAGTCGACAAAAAACTTCATATATTGTCCCGGATTTATTTTTGTCTGCTATTTTACTCCAATTAGAGGTATCATAAAATATTCGTACCTATATTGGCAGGGTAGTCCAGCGCTTCGCAAATTCATAAATCATAAAAATCAATCAACAAAAAATTTAATACTTGAATATACATATTCATAAAATTCCCTGTTTTTTTTTGGTTTGCTATTTTGTATTTTGGTTAAAAATAAACATTTCGACGATAAACATGGTACAGGCAGAACTTTGATTAGACTATAACAGCTTAAATTAAATGTTTCTTCTATCATGAATAAAATAGCGTTTAATTCATTTAAAATGGAAGAATTTTAAACACGTTGAAAATATCGCAAAAATAACGACAATCCTATGCTTTGTTAACCATTTTTATGTTATAACAATTATTTCTGTACGATAATTGCAATGAAATCTTATTGAAATTGGTTTGTGTATTTCAGCATCTGAAACTTTAGTTCAACAAAGCACGCTGTCCGTTGTACAAAACATGTCAGTGACGTTGCTTTTTCCTACAATGGCCAATTTCATATTTTACAATATAATGTAACATTGCAAACGCAAAAAAATGGCGCCTAAAATAAGCCAGATTAATCAGAAATGTATATACTTACTAATACTCTTATGCCTAAATTCTGACGAAATGCTATCCGTTGAAAGCCACGGGGATGCAAAGTTGCCTTTTTTGTAGATAAAGATTTCCTAGGAATTTTGAATACTTAAAATAAAAATCATACACTCAAACACATGCAGTGAAAACATAAAAAAAATAAATTTCTGTACCTATACGTATACAGGGTGATTCAAAAATCGATCACGAAACTTAAGGGGGTGATTCTACTTGACAAAATAAGGGTAGAGCTTCATATAATTTTTTTTCAAAATGTCATTCGTTTTCGAGTTACAAGCCGTCCAAGTTCAAGTTTTTATTTTTTGTTTCTTGAATTACTCGCTTACAGGAAAACCGATTTGACTAATATTTGAAAGATAGGCTAAGTCTTCTGCGCTTCATCATTTTAGTAACAATTCACATTGATTGTTTGCCGCTAGAGGGCACTTTACCTACATTGAAAATTGTTTTTTTGTCATAATTTTTTAGTGTTGACAGCTACAGTAGTTTTTGGCATAATTTCTGAAAGACTGATGCCAGGCCTTTAAAAAAGGTGCTCTTTATTTACATCGCTAAACCCAACGGTTTAGACGTAAATCACCCTTAAAATTAAGTGGTAAATTTACTTTTCTCATTTCATTACCACCAGCTACCAGGTAAATAGCTATCAAAGTATACTAGAGCTGTCAGTTTAACATCAAATAAATTCGCTTTTTAAACTATTTAATTTATAATCTTAAAATAACTAATAATGGCTAATCACCAATATTCAAATATCGAATATTGTGATATCCATTTTTGTTATGGAAAAGCAAATGGTAATGCAGAGTTGGCAAGAAGATATTATATGGAGAGTTATCCGGAAAGAAATATCCCTCATGCTCAAACATTTTCCAATGTGCACAGGAGGCTTGCGGAATGTGGTTCCTTTAAAAGTTATAATGGAAATAGGGGAAGACCTAGAACTGCTAGAAACGTGCAACAAGAAGAAAGAGTGCTTGAAATTATTGAAGATAATCCAGGTATTACTACTAGAAAAATTGGGAATGAAGTGCGGCTCTGTCAGGCTAGTTCATGGAGGATACTAAGAGAAGAACAACTCTACCCGTTTCATTCAAAAAAGGTGCAGGCTCTTTATGACGATGATCGGCCGAGACGGTTGGAAATGTGCAATCAGATCCTAGCTAAGTATGAACACGATAATCGATTAATTGGCGTCATATTATTCACTGACGAAGCTGGTTTCACTCGTGATGGCATAACAAATCTACACAACATCCACACATATGCTTACGAGAACCCAAACGATGTGGTAGAAACGAAACATCAGCGTAGATTTTCACTAAATGTGTGGGCAGGGATAATAGGAGATTACCTTATTGGTCCTCATTTCTTTGATGGCCCATTAACTGGTGACGTATACTTAGATTTTATCCAAAATCGTCTCCCATTGTATCTGGAAGATGTGCCATTGGAAGTAAGGGCCAACATGTGGATCCTCCAAGACGGAGCTCCGCCCCACTTTAGTATACGTGTCCGACAGTATTTGAATGCAACGTATCCTGAGCGATGGATAGGACGAAGTGGACCATTGGCATGGGCAGCGAGGTCACCAGACCTTAATCCTATGGATTTTTTCTTTTGGGGTCATTTGAAATAATTGGTGTACGATATTCCAGTAATCAACGTCGAGGATCTTCGCTTCAGGATAATCGAAAAGTGCCAAATTATTAAAGAAACACCAGAAATTTTTCATCGAGTTAGGCGACATTTTTTGAAGAGTGTTAGGAAATGTATAGAAGAAAATGGGGGACATTTTGAGAATCTTTTTTAGTTTGTTTAGTACTGTTTCATTAATTTTTATCAATTAAATGTATATCGCAATAATCCATAATATGAATATTTACTGATTAGCCATTATTAGTTATTTTAAGATTATAAATTAAATAGTTTAAAAAGCGAATTTATTTGATGTTAAACTGACAGCTCTAGTATACTTTGATAGCTATTTACCTGGTAGCTGGTGGTAATGAAATGAGAAAAGTAAATTTACCACTTAATTTTTAAGGGTGATTTACGTCTAAATCGTTGGGTTTAGCGATGTAAATAAAGAGCACCTTTTTTAAAGGCCTGGCATCAGTCTTTCAGAAATTATGCCAAAAACTACTGTAGCTGTCAACACTAAAAAATTATGACAAAAAAATAATTTTCAATGTAGGTAAAGTGCCCTCTAGCGGCAAACAATCAATGTGAATTGTTACTAAAATGATGAAGCGCAGAAGACTTAGCCTATCTTTCAAATATTAGTCAAATCGGTTTTCCTGTAAGCGAGTAATTCAAAAAACAAAAAATAAAAACTTGAACTTGGACGGCTTGTAACTCGAAAACGAATGACATTTTGAAAAAAAATTATATGAAGCTCTACCCTTATTTTGTCAAATAAAATCACCCCCTTAAGTTTCGTGATCGATTTTTGAATCACCCTGTATATTCAATATTAATTATATAACCTAAAATTTTTGATGTTATATTACACAAGTGTATCTGGCATATAAGAGATCATTTGCAACTGTTTATTCGTTTGCGAAGCGCCTTACTTCTCTGCCAATGTAGGTATGAATATTTTTTGATACCTTTAATCGAAATACAAAATGTAAGACAGAGCAATTTTCATTTTTTTCAACAACTTTTTTATTTATTTATAAATTTGCGACGCGCTGTACTTGTCTGTCAATGTAGATATGAATATTTTAGGATAAGAGGAATACGTGGGTCTTAGTTTTATGTAGATCGTGGAAACTTGATCGAAATAACACCTCGTTATGGGCAAGTCATCTGTCATTTTTTTTATACAAAATTTGTGACTCTATCTTTCATATTGTTCATTGGCAGACGAAAAAAATTAGGATTTTTTTTTTGTAAATTCAGCCCTACGTTTCCACCCCTTCGACCTTTGCAACTAGTCTGCCATTTTTTTCTGTGAATTCAGTTTGGGGAAATAGCCTTTCACTTTAATGGCAAACAATTTAAGATCAGGGAAAAACAGATTTATGAAAATTGTTTTCCAAAATTTTCGAAGGGGCTACCAGGGTTAATCCCAGGGACTCAATTCACGAACTCACTTAGATCTTTTAGCCTTCCAAAGAGCAGATTAAAAAATGAATCCATTTCACCTTATGGACAGCTGACGGTCTAACTACTCAACATAATCGCGCCGGCCGGCGAACTTAGCAGGCGACTACTAGCCACGAACCCACCCGAAGTTAGTTCAATGATGCGCGACAATTCACGAACAGTGAGTTTCGGCGGCGCCAAAGTTTCGGCCGACTTTTGGCTGAAACCGAAACTGTAGCCGAAACTAGTTTTTTTTTGGAAAAAACGGGCCGAAACCAAATCTTAAGTCTCTATATATCTAAATCCATAATTTTTTTACTATAGAAAAAAAGCACCATCTGACAACGACATCATTTTGAGTTGGACGCCACTGCAGATTTTTAATAACAGATAGAGATTCTCTTCTTTTATTTAATATAATAAATTACCCTTTTAAATAAATATACTTTTGGGACTACCAGTAAATTTCGTTTATTCCCCAACGGGGATTCCTAATGCATCCGAATCTTTTTTCCCGTTCACTAAGAGTATAAAATTAAACGCATGGCTTGAGGCAAAGTTTCACTCAAACAGAAAATTGTGTTTTGTTCTTGTTATCTTTTATCTTGTTTAACACGCTATGCTGGAATCGGTACTTAGCTGGATTTATAAGTTTCTGTATTTAAGAGATATATACATGGGGATTAAATTTAGGTGAGAACATTCATAGCAACTTCCGATGACAGCAGGAAAAATTATTAACCATTTGTATTATTGTCAAATTAACGGAATGAAAAATATGATGATTCCTGCAATTTTGCTGTGAAAAAATTCATTTCTTTAACTAACACTAGTTTACAAATTTCAATTGTTTTGCCCTTTGTACTCTATGGCCAAATAAGGGAAGATGCCAGCTGTATCTCACTAATTGCATTTCTTCCGGAAATAAATATTTATAGTAAAAAAGATCCTGAAAAATTATTGAAAATTAGTTTCAAGTTCCCATTATGATTGCTAGGGGGCGCACGAACTAGGGTTAATTAGGAAAAAGAATTTTTTCCTGTAATTTACCCATTGAAGCTGGCCTGATGCAATTGAACAAACTTGGACTAGTTAAGAAGGGATTTTCTTGTTTCATATCACCATTATAAAATCTCTTTATGCATGTTTATCAGTGGCTGGTAGAGGGCGCTGTTTGACAGTTGTATTTATTTTTTTGAAAATATTAAATGGTATGGTATATCTCTTTCTAGCTAGTTAAATAGAGGACAAAAACCCTTAATATCCAGCGAAAACTGCGATTTCATATCTTTTTCCTAACCGGGCATATTAACAAAACAAATATAATTACGAAATGATACGCCCTTAAAGGTGTTGATTTTCAGATCGGTAAATTTGGCAGAGTTGGAAAAAATGAAAGAACTTAGTTCTGAAGCACCATAAGAATAAGAACCAAGGTCCTGAGACTGGCAACTCAGACTCTGGGCCTAGATCTAAAACAGAAAGGGAACCGTCATCTGGACCTTCAAACTCTGCATCTGAATATAGTAGCTTTACTTCAACTGAAACATTAGTTTACGGATTTGGACATGAAAAAGCACCTGATACTGAATCTTTAACTTCCAGACTTAATCGCAGCAGTCTGAGTTTGGTATCTCCTTATGACATAAATCCAGTGCCAATTAAAAAGAAGATATTTAGTAGGGGTAGAAAAGTAGAAAAAAAAATAGAAATAGAAATTGATGAATAAACAGAATAAGAAAAAAAAACGAAAAGATAGGAGACCAAGAAAAAAGAAAACTAAGACTAACAATTATTTTGAAGTATCGTTTCATACGGACAGTGAATCTAATGCCTTAATGGGACAAGAAACTCCTGACTCTGTGGATGCAGTGTGCATGTTCTGTTAACAACTTTTTTTAAGGAGGGAAAATCGTGCATAGACACCTCCACAAAGTATACAGGTAGTGCCGGATTCTTACTAGTTAAAACCCCCTTGACTAAGGGTCTCACTAGTCGTAGCTGATTGTGGTTAGGCCACGATCCTCAATGACTCGAAGTAAGAGTCCTCTGGTCTTTACAGCATTGGTGTTTTCTGTCCAGATGTCGGTGCACCTTTTGCTTCGCATTCTCTTACATTTCGCATACAATGGAAGGTTGGTCTCTTAAGTATTTCATTATTATTTCATTAATGAGGAATTATCTCTTAACTATATTTGAAATAGTGTTATTTTGGTCCTGGATCCTGCTAGTCCATTTGGTGCTTCGCCCAGTGAGAGATTCCTTGACTGGGTTAGAAAAGCTTTTCCCAGGGTTCCTTGTTTCTTCCTTGTCGGTCTGGTTCTTGCTTCTTCTGCCAGGAGAGTCCTTGAATCTTGTTGCCTAGAGTTGGCGTTTAGGTCTTTTTTGTTTTTTGCCGTCCACTGCAGGGTCATAATCTACTGCTTGCCTGATGAGCGCGTTGTCATGTGTCTCTGCTTTTAAGAAGACTTTAGTCGCTTCTTGTCTTAGCACCTCTCTTAAGGAGATTCATCTCATTTTCATATGTATTTCCTTGTTCCTGACGAACCACGGAACATTGAGAACCATCCTAACTACTATGTTTTCCTGAGTTTAAGATATGTCGTTGTTATTTAGCCCCAAGCTGCAGATCGGTAGGTCAGAATGGGCCTTAGTACGATCCTGATGATTGTCAACTTGTTGTTAAGACTAATTTTGCTCGCTCTGATGAACAGCGGGTAGAGTTATCCTCTAACAAATTTGAATTTGTTAACGATAGATCTCAGGCCTTTATCTATCGTCACACCTAGCTATTTGGTTTGGTCAGTCCATCTCACATCTTCACCATAATTATTTATCGTTTCGTCAGGTTGCTTTCTTCTTCTGCTTAGGAAAAGTGCTCGACTCTTTTCGGCATCGGGACGATTTTCACATCGAAATTCAACATTAACTGTATATGGTAGTTACATCGAAACCACATCTTGAAAAGTTTCTTGTTATATTTCAAAAGGCGCTGATTCAATGGCTTTTAGCTGGGAGTAAATAAGAGTCATTGGTTCAAGTTATATACATATATATATACATATATATATATATATATATATATATATATATATATATATATATATATACTGTATGTAACATTTACCAAATCCACCGTCTAACAAAATCTAACATTCTAATTGTGATAATGCTGTGTAGTTCGTTTGATGAGAGAAAAGAATGCAAGGCTTCTTTTACTCGTATCATTAAATAGGATGACGCAGATTAATCTATCATGACGAGAAATAAGACTACTTTTATTTTTAATAATGAAGCTGTGCAGACAACAAATTATTTAAAGTAAATCGATAGGTTAGAGCTGAAACAACTCCAACGAACGGGGCATAAAATACGATGGCTTTGAGAGAAATACGTGACTTATGCTGTACGAGAAATTGGGTATATTTTTCACTCGTATTAAGTATACTACTCAAGGGATAACAAGGAACTGGATATCTCGCACGGTAGGAGACGAGGAAATTTAATTGGGTAGCGAATAAAGATGGCCGCATCTTTCATCATCTTGACCAAGGGTCGATCCGCGGTACTACGAGGGCGGTCCCATAAGTACTTAACTTCACCGCCCGATGGCGCTACTATCGCAAGAGAAATTTACTATCATGTAGTACATTCTCGTAGACGGTTACTGTCAAAATTTCATCCGAATCGGACTCATCAGTTTTATTTTGATCGCGTGTGGAAGCGGGCGTGTCCGCGGATTTTAGAAAAATGGAAAAAGAGCAATATCGGTCGGTGATCCGATTCTTGTTTTTGGAAGGGAAATCGCGTAGCAACATCAAAGAGCGCTTGGATGCGGTATACGGTGGCTCTTCTCCTTCGATGGCGACTGTCAAAAATTGGTTTAACGAGTTTGAACGTGGTCACACGTCGGTTTTTGATGAGCCACGCCCAGGTGCCCTAAAAACGGCTACCACGGAGAATAACTAACAAAAATCCACGATCTCGTATTAGCAGACCGCCGACTAAAGGTGCGCGAGATAACTGAGACAGTAGGCATCTCAAAAGACCGCGTGGGTCATATCATGCATGAAATTTTGGGCATGAGAAAACTGTCGGCGATATGGGTGCAGCGTTTGCTCACTCCGGACAACAAGCGTAACCGTGTAACCACTTCAGAGCAGTGTTTGACGCTGTTTAAGCGCAATCCGAAGGAGTTTCTGCGTCGTTTCGTGACCGTCGACGAAACATGGATCCACTGGTACATATCAGAGACTAAGAAACAGTTGAAACAGTGGACTTCACCCGACGAACGTGCTCCGAAGAAGGCGAAGACTGTCCTATCGGCCGGAAAGGTGAAGGCCATCGTTTTCTGGAATTCACACGGTGTGATCTACATCGACTACCTGGAGAAGGGTAAAACGATCACAGGGCTCTACTATGCCGAATTATTGGGCCGATTCGACGCTGAATTTAAGAAAAAAACGGCCTCATTTGGCGAAGAAAAAAGTGCTCTTTCACCATGACAATGCACCGACTCACACCTCCGCCGTCGCCACGGCCAAATTGGTCGAATTGGGCTATGAACTGCTGCCCCATCCACGGTATTCTCCAGATTTGGCCCCGTGCGACTTCTTTTTGTTTCCAAATATGAAAAAGTCACTCGTCGGGCAGAAATTTGAATCGAATGAGGAGGTTATCGCCGCCACGGAGGCCTACTTTGCAGACCTCCAGAAAATGTATTTTTCAGACGGGTTAAAGAAGTTATAGCATCGCTGGGTCAAGTGTATCGAGGCTAAAAGGAGACTATGTTGAGAAATAAATCGCCACTTTTCCAAAATTTCTGTTTTTCTTATGTAGGCTTATTGGACCACCCTCGTATGAATATCGAGTAGAAGGGTTGCTTTGACTAAGCCCGCCGACAAAGGAGAAGGTTGCTTTTATAGATTTTATAACTTTTGATGTTTACACTAAAAACTCGGAGAACTGAAAATACTTATAAATGAGAAAAATAAAATGTTCGAATTTCGAACAGTGTCGTCAGCGAATTGGGCCATTTGTTTGTTTGCTGTCGTGGGGATATCGTGATTAAATGTGTTGTAGAGGTGTGGTGAGAGTACGATTCCCTGTGGTACTCCAGCCTCTGGTCTTCTGGATTGTAATATTTTCTGCTTATGAATCTACAATTTCGCAGATCCATATCAGGTAGCCGCGCTCTAGATTTTATAGATCAGCCCCGCGTACCATACTCTGTCGAATGCTGCGGCTATATGAAGCAGTATCATTCCTGTCGATTGATTCCCATTGAATTCTTTAGATTCGAATTCAAAACCCCCAGCAGCTGCAGTTCGGTCGATCGTCTGTTTATAAATCTGAACTGCTCTTGCGGGGTGCTGCCAATTATTGCTGTCGCTGTTTTGAGGTTTTTTAGAATAATCTGGGTTACTTTGCTGAGGGAGGGCAACAAGCTGATAGGCCTGCAGTTTTGCGGGAAGATATGATTTTTCCTTGGCTTAGGTATCATCGTTAGTTATGCTTGCTTTCAGGAATTGCCGCACAACAAAACTGGCAAAAGTTTCATATAACCAATACCGCAGGCGTTTGCCAAATCATGATCACGCTTTGTCGCAAGTTTATCTTATTTAAAATTAAGTCTCAGTTAACTTAAACATATTAAATTATTAGTCATAGATCATAAATTCCGAATTAACAACCATTAATCACAATCCCTAGATAATAAATTTTATTTACAGTTAATTCACAGCTATTAATGAAGTCCCGAGGGACTGGTAAACCAAATAGATATTAAAGGTTTTTGTAGAAGTTAGTTAACGGTTAATGACCAGTAGCTGGAAAATTTCTCAATAAAAGCTTATCTGATTTCTCGATGTAATTCTGGTCTATAAAAGCAGGACTTCAGTGTACCATAAGGGGGCTCGAATCACCACCCGAGGTCAGGAGGCCAAAATGTAACTTAATTCCAAAATAAAAAAAATAAGGTGGATTCAGAAAGTAAATTCCATTGACAAAAGAAAATAAACATCAAAAAGAGGTAGGGTGAAAAAGAACCCTAAAATAAAAATAAAACGTCTAAAATACTAATTGGGTTTATAAATGACTGTGGTGAAGCTAAAAGCTAGTTTGAATTAAATTCAAATTCTTAAATATTAATTAATAAATTAGAATATTAAAATATCCATTGTTATTATTATCATCGCCCCTCGTATATCATTATAGAGATTATAGTAAATTGTTGCCCAAATTGTAAAAAAATGAAAACTAACACAAAAATACCAATTGTGTGCGTAGTAAATATCAAAAATGAAAGAACAAAGTAAGCAAATGAATTTTCCTCAAATGAAACTATTTATTAATTACATAACCTGTAACTGAAAGTATTATTGGATTTAAAAAACCTACATAAAAAAAATAAATCTATAAACTAGTTTATCCAAATAAGAATAGCAAATTCATCTTACCAAAATGGGCAAAACGAAGTCTAAAATGCATAACGGGGAGAATAAATATAAGGAATGAACTAAGAACAAAAAAAATTCTGGATCACGTGTGCACCTACTTATGAAAAAAATCCTTCAGAGAAGAAGTGGTTACTCAATAATATTCCACAATCATTACAGCGAAGACAGAAACTAAGGTAAAGAAAAACAAAAGAAACCAAAACGAGTAAGTTTTCAAACGCAAATGGCTGAAAATCCCATCCAACGTATTCAATTATATCGGACACAAGTTGCTTCTTACTTTACGGCTTCGTTAATACCAAATGGGCTGAAAAAATGGCATTTTCTCCCAAAGAGCTAGTAAAAGAATTGTTCCAGAAAACGGCGGTAATAAAACTGACCAAATTGGCCACAATTGTACTTAGTCGAATACAAGAGCACAATTCGACTAGCGTAAGTAACCGGAAAAAGATAACTACTTCCGAATACTAATTATGAATACTAAATAAATCAAACACAATAAATATTATTTTGCTGTAGAATAAAGTCAGAAAAATTATTCTATCCAATTTAAATTTATTTTGGTACAATTAAATAAAATTCAGTACAACTACGCGAGACCCGTGAATATTAGTCAATAAAGAAGGACAACCCTGTGCAAACTAGGCAGCCCATTAAACAGAAGTATAGTTAAAGGTTAGTGACGTTGAATATTACCCTAATTCATTATTATGACAAATAATACACTTACCATATCGGTATGAATTTCATCTCCCTTCAAACCTTTTTTACATAAATTTTTTATCACTGTACTAATTTTCAATTTCCGAAATATTATTAGTCACGTGGTGTCATTTTCCTTGTTTTTACTTCAATTATTTCTAATTAGTGAGTTAATCTTTTGACAATACTTTTAATTAAGCAAACATTTTCTATTAATAATTTATTATTATCCTTCAGATCCTGCCTGTTGCTATTTTTAACAAAAAGTGAGCCAATTTGTGAAAGACTTCTTAGGTTGTCACCGCCCGAATTCTCATGCCGAAGTTTCTAGACAAGTAAGATAAATGAGATACCCCGATTAATCCGAAAATTTAATTAAAATTTCAGGAAAGAATAACACCTATTATAGTGTAGAAAAACGACACGCCAGAAGTAACACGTTATTTCAGAATAAAAAATGAGTGTTTTTTTGTTGTTGTTAATTTAAGGTAAATTAAATTTCACCGATTGATAAATTTACTGTTTGATAAAGATGGAACGACAAAAAGCATAGCAAACACATAATAAAAAATAGTTCAGATGCAATGTGTGATAACATTTGATCGTAGACTTCTGCTAATGATATATTTTGATAGTGTAAGGCCGTATTGTCTACAATAATACTGCTGACCTATATAAATAATTATTACAAAAACATTGGCATTCTGGAAGTCTGGTCGTTCTTCTTCTCTCTTGCAGTTTTTAGTACAAGACAACTACGGGTTACCAAAGGCTTACCAGTACCATTCTTAAATTTAGGACTCAGGCAAAGCTGCTGTCCAACTGGCCAGATGACATCTCTTAATTTGAAGCTCACACAACCGCGCGCCCGCAAGTTAATTCGCGCGAAGTTTTTTTAATTAAATTAAACAAAACAAGTTTCTCAAAACACTTAATCTATCAACAAAAATAAATAGAAAAACGAATAATATATATATATATATATATATATATATATATATATATATATATATATATATATATATATAATATCAAAATAACTAACATAACTGCTTTTAATGGCCGTTCTATTTGTAAAAATGTAAAACCCAATTCAGAAAAATAACGTATAAATAGTTTTCTAAGATATTAAGTAGAAAAAAAATATAAACGC
Organism: Diaprepes abbreviatus; assembly: GCA_034092305.1. Classification (NCBI taxonomy): domain Eukaryota; kingdom Metazoa; phylum Arthropoda; class Insecta; order Coleoptera; family Curculionidae; genus Diaprepes; species Diaprepes abbreviatus. The sequence continues at coordinate 1,841,189 of JASJET010000159.1, read as the reverse complement.
GAAAAACAGCTATTTATATTACTTAAACAAACAGTATAAAAATCGCTAAATTCTTGAGTAAAATAACATACGATATTCCCTTAACTTTCCAAATTAAATGAAAAACAAAACAAAGAAAACCTTTATTCCCGCCGAATATACAAGTCACGTAATTTTCTACGACGCTGTTCTTAAAACGGTACCGAGCTTAACAAATTCCAGGTTGTAACTGAAACTTATTATTATGCCTTAAAAGGTCGAACTTGTACCCCCTTGGCACCCCGCCGATCCCGTTAGCACCCATATCATCCCATGGAACCCTGTAAACGTCATTACGTCATTTTGATTGATGAAATGTAGAGGGCGTTAGCCATTCTATACCGAATACTTAATTCCCAAATTGGCCTCTGAGCGTCTTAATTTTAATTTTTAACAGACTTCTAAAAGAAGGAGGTTCTCAATGCGTCGAGTATGTATGTTTTTTTTATGTATGTACACCGATTACTCCGGAACGGCGGCACCGATTTTAATGAAATTTTTAACGTTATATTGAGGAAGTTGCTGCGGTGGTCCCATATTTTTTTGGACGAAATTGGTGCAGTAAATTCCAAGATAGCGCTGACAATATGGCGCCCAAAAAAATTAATTTTATCCGATTTTTTTCAAATTGGTACGGGGGAGTTTTTGGGGTCGCACATAACAAATACAAAATATTTAAAAAAAAATCAATATGGCGGACCCAATATGGCGGATAAAAAAATCAATTTTGTCCGATTTTCTCCAAAATTGGTACAAGGGAGTTTTCGGGGTCGCACATAACGAATCTGAAATTATTTTTAAAAAATTTTACATGGCGTATCCAATATGGCGAATAAAAAATTAATTTTGTCCGATTTATATCAAAATGGATATGGGGGAGTTTTTGGGATCGCATATTACGAATCGGAATTTATTAAAAAAAAAAAATAAATATGGCGGATTAAAAATTTCACACCTCTCAGTTTTGTGTCTAAAATCAGTATTGGGGGATTTTTGTTAGTGCTAATTAGGAATTTAGAATATTTTTTGAAAAACTTAATCAGGCAGATTCAATATGGCTTCCTGAAAATTTTACATTTTTCGATTTTCTCCAAAATTGATATAGGGGTTCTTGAGGGCGTAAATTATGAATTTAAAAGTATTTTTTCAGGATTCAATATGGCGAATCCAATATAGCAGACTAAAGATTTTACATTTTCCGATTTTGTTCAAAGATGGGACTGAATCGTTTTAGGGGGGTTTTGGGGTATTGTATTACAAATAAAGTTAACCTTTTACAATTATTAAGTTGATAAGATACAATATGAAGGACTGAAAATTTTACATTTTCCGATTTTGTCTAAAATGGATATTGCAGGGTTCTTGGGGCGTATATAAACTCAACATGCAATACAAAATATATCGGGCTAAGAAATTTACATCTTAAGTACTTTAAATATCGATATTGGGAGGTTTTGGGGTCTACATTACCAATCTAAAATTAATTTAAAACTTAAGATAGTGAAGTTACTATGACAGACTAATTGTTTCACACAATTTCACTGGTATTTGGAGAACTCTAAGAATCAAAGAATCTTTAGTGGTTCATTTTAGGGTGATTTACAACTTTGGATAAACTGGGTAAATGAAATAAATAACTACTAATATATACAAATTATGGTAAGAAAGTTCACATTTTATCAGATATTAGTATGGCGTCGACTTCAAAAATTTCAATTTCATATAAAAATTTATAGTTTATTTTTCACTTTTTAGCGCACTTTTAGAAGTCGGTTCAATTTTTTTTATAAAAATTTTTTATATAAAAGGGTTAATATAACTATTCTAGGTCTTTTTATAACGAAAAGAAAAACAAGATAATCACTGGGAAAAAACTCGAATGCCATTCTATTCATTTTGCTGGTATTTAAATAATTCTTTGTTGCAATCAGGAAAAAACAGTAGCTATTTTAATTCTTTGTACATTTTGTCAAACGATATATTCTATTATAGTGAGTTCATTTGATTATTATTTTTTTCCTACTAATGGGAAAATCGTTCAATATTTTAATACATTTTAATGGTATTTGCATATACCCTATGTAAGACCTCCATCGACCCTTATTTCTTTGGTTTTATTTACATAACCGGGGTAGGATTTATTCGACAGATTTGTAGACAAATATTAAAGAAGATCTTTTACTTTTAGTTTATGACATCATAAATTCTGAGTTTATATATTTTAAAAAAATATTAAACGATTATGCTTGAGTACGATAATTGATTTATTTTTCCTTTAGACTGTCTTGGGTGGTAATAAAAAATATATACTATCCCGTTCTCACGGAAAAAAATCTATCCACAAAGAGATTATTTAATTACTCATTTTAGCAGAATATATTTCACGCTAAACTGTATAAAATAATTAATATTTGTTCCATCACAAATGTAAGGCGGTGAATGGGGAAAAATTTCAACAATTGTAATAAATTAGTTTGATTTTTACTAAATTTAGACGATTCTGTGTTGAGTTTTTAAATTGACGCTGTTATCGCAAATAAAAATATATAATCATTTGAATCAAAATTAGCAGAAATTAGAAATAATATTAGATCAAACGACACTGAGCCATCTCCATCTAATTCAAAATGACATAATCGATGATTTTACGGAGTTTTCTCGGGAAGCAAAAGGAGTTTGTAACATAATTATTTGTTAATCAAAAGTACGATTTAGCTTTACAGAACAGTTGGTAGCAGCCACTCTTTTTTTTTCGGAACAGTATGTCGAATATAGTACATGTTTTCCTGAACAAAAATTTAAGGGAACGATTACAATTTACCCTTTTTTATCGAACAAACCGTCACATATGAAACGTAAGGATTTAGATCAATTTCGGGACTTTCTTGTACTTTATGACTATCTTTCGCAAAATATCGAGTTAAGTGAGACATTTAGTGAAGTTCTAAAACTTTTAAAAGTTTTCATTACTATTCCGATGACATCAGCTGAAGTAGAACGGTGCTATTCTATCCTTATACGGATAAAAACGTTTTTACGGAATATTATGAGCCACGAAAGACTTTCTGCTTTGACATTGCTTTTTAAAAAAAAGATCTTATCGAAAGCATAACTGATTTCAATCAGCGGGTTATTAATAAGTTTGCTAATGCTAAAGATCGGCGTATGGATTTTTTTTTTATAAATAATTCACACATACGTGCATTTTGTTTTGACTGCTTCACAATATAGGCTATTGGTTGGACTGGTGTGAAATGCGCTTATATTAAGACGTATACCTCTATTATATATTGGGTTCAATTTCTTGATATAACAGGTAGGGGCTGAAGAGTAGATTATACTTCCATAGTCTATCCTAGATTGTATTAGGGATTTGCAAATATATAATAACGATGTCCTATCTCATCTCCATTTAGTATTTGATAGCATTCTAATGATATTTAGGTATTTGCAACATTTCGTCTTAATGTGTTGAATGTGATCATTCCAATTGAGACCCTTGTCAAATACCATTTCAAGGAATGTGTGCTGGGAATTAAGAGGAATGATTTGGGAATTCATAGTTAGCCTTGGGTTGATGTTGCATTTTCTTTTCTGCAAAAATGGACGAGGGACGATTTGGTTGGTGATAAGGTTAACTCAATAGAGTGTGACCATGGTAGAAGGGAGTTGAGGGATATTTGGAGGGCATTTTCATTGTCCGAGGAATGATATAGTAAGATATCATCCGCGAACATTTTAAGGTGAATAGTTGGAGGGATCCGATTTTTGATGCTGTTTATAGCTATTAGAAAGAATGTCGGACTAATTGAAGAACCCTGAGGAATACCATTATTTTTGGGGAAAGAATTCGAGAGGGAGCCGCGAACTCTTACCCTACATAATCGATTTTGTAGGAAATTAGATATAAAAGTATGGAAGTTTTCTGAGAAGCCCCGTTTCAAGAGAGTGTTTAACTGAAATCTCATCCCTAGAGCACAGAAGGACGCAGCTTACCTTCAATTATGTGAGCTCACTCCACTGCCTTCCTTACATCCTGCATTTCAAATACTTTTCCAACCCCCTTACATCCGCACCCCCTTGAATAACTATCCCCCTTCCATTCGTATTTAGTTCGCCTAAACCAGGAAACGTCTCTCAATAATCAGTTGCCCAAGAATAATCCAATCAAAGTACAATCAAATCATACAACTAAATTACAGCAATCATGAACTCATATTTACCGATGGCTCCAAGAATAAAGATGCAGTCGGCGGATCTTATTATACAAAAAACGCCGAAAAAGTTTTCTTCCTTCATGAATCCTTTTCAATCCTTACCGTCGAGCTATTCACGATTATTAAAGCTATACAATTATTGCATAAACACCTCCAAATCAAACTGGCTAGTAATCTCAGATTCTCTTGACTTCCTTAAACTAATTGAATCACACAACCGCAGCAATCTAATAGCTCATGAGATTGAAACTCGAACAAAGTACTCTCATATCAAAAATAAATCCTTCTTCTTTTGGGTTCCAAGTCATACTGGAATCCCGGGAAACAGTAGAGCCGATACCCTTGCATGTAGTCATTAAAACTCACCAAACAAAATAAGCAAAATATTCCAGCTCCAAGACCTTAAAAACTCCTTACTTCACATATTCCGAAACCTCAACTAATTAGAATGGGACCTCCAGGATCCAGTCAACAAACTTCAATCAGTTAAAAAGACTTTCTTTACTGGTATCCCCCTCCCTAATCTACCAAGACAAGAACTAACTATAATAACGAGACTTCGAACTGGTCACATGAAGCTAACCCATGAACACCTCTTGAACAAATCCCTGTTTCTTTATTGCGAAACTTGTTAAACTACACTAACACTCAAGCAGGTAAAAAATATGAGCACCACCCCTTCCGCCAATCGCAGGGAAATAAAATTGATGCTCTCCTCTCCTATCAAAACTCGAATAATGTTACTACATTTATCAAGAACAATGGATTATACGATCTAATATAGAACAAAAAACACACATTGCAAGAAAAACAAAACAGTGGACGCTAAAACACCTCGTAGTCGATGCGTCCTTAATCTATATATATATATATATATATATATATATATATATATATATATTCTCTCTATTTCTCTCTAGCATTACAATCCGGGGTGGGTCTTTGTTGACTTCACAATCTGCCTCCACTTGCTGCAATCCATCATCAGTTCCTCCGCGCGTTCGACTTTTAGGGTTTGTAAGTCTGCTGCAACGTTATCTCTCCACCTCATCCTTGGTCTTCCTAGCGGCCGCTTTCCTTCTAGGTTCTCTTCCCATACCAGCTTGACGATACGTTGATCTCATAACATGGCCGGCCCATCCTAATCTTTCTGCTTTTATTATTTTCACTATATCTGGCTGGTTGTATAGTTCCTCCAATTTCTTGTTTGTCCTCGTTCTTTATTGCTGTGTGGTGGTGTCCCTGACCGGTCCGTATGTCCCTCTAAGCATTCTTCTTTCTGCGATTTTCAGTCTATTCTCATTTTGTTTTGTCAACGTCCATGTTTCACATGCATATGTCATTACCGGTCTTATAACTACTTGATATATTCTTATTTTCGTGCGGCGGGATATATTTTTCGATTGCATTATCTTTTGCAGCCCATATCAGCAGCGGTTGCCTTCTTGTATTCTGTTGTTAATCTCTTATGTAATGTTATTATCAGAGGTGATCGTAGCTCCCAAATATTTAAACTGATGTACCCTTTCAAAATTGTAGTGGTCCATAGTCACGTTCTGTCCTATTCTGTCTCGCCGTTGTTGTAGCCATATATTTTGTTTTTTCTTCGTTGATTCGTAGGCCAACTTTCTTTGCGGCATTTTTCAGTTTGAAGAACTCTTCCTTGACACTGGTAGTTGTATTACTTTTCATCAGTGAACGCCAATATGATGCACGGACCTTGATTTCTAAAGAGGAGCGTTTTTGTGTTGATTTTTCGCACGATGCTCTCCAAGGCGACGTTAAAGAAAAGTGGAGACAGCGCATCGCCTTGTTTAAGACCACTGTTGATTGTAAAGAAGGTTGACAATCTTCCTTCAAGTCTTACTGCACTTGTAGATCCTTCTACACATGTTTTGGTGAGGTTTATTAGCTTCTTCGGTATGCCCAGTTCTGCCATGGCATTCCACAAATCCACTCTTATGATGATATCGTATGCTTGTTTAAAATCTATAAATAGCTGGTGCAATGTTTTGTTGTATTCCCAACATTTCTTCATTAATTGCCTAATCGTGAATATCTGATCTACAGTTGAGCAGATGAGTTGATAGAAAGCACGTTTCAAGGTTTCTCCTCCCTTTTTCAAACATTCTCCCGGTATAGTGTCGTTTCCTGGAGCTTTATTGTTTTTAAGTTTTTGAATAGCTCGTGACACTTCTTCCACTGTAGGTTCTTCTACTATGGGTTCGGTCTTAAGGTATGTATATTCAGGCCGGGCTTCATCTGCCTGGACATTCAGTAGCTCGTCAAAGTATCTTCTCCAAGTCTCTATCATTTCAGTCTCGTTTGTAATAAGGTTACTTTCGTCATTTTTTATTACTGTTCCAACTCTGGGTATAAATCCGTTTTTATATCCTTTACCTCTTGGAAGAAACGTCTAGTTCTATTGTTCCTTCTATTTGACTCTAGTTCTTTAAGAATACCTACTTCGTATGCTCTTTTTTTCGCTTTTGTTGTTTTCTTTGCCTTTTTTCTGGCCTCGCTGTATTTCTGTGCATTTTGTTCATTTGGATCTTGCAGCATTCGTTGTCGGGCCTGGTTCCTTGACTTTAAGACTCCTTCACAATCGTTGTCAAACCATTTCTTCTTTTTAGAGCTTTTTCTTTTTCCTATGGTGGTTTCAGTACTATGTATAACTGAATTTTTAATTATTTCCCACGTTCCGTCTACATTGTTTTGATTTGCTACAGATCCTAGTACACTCTCCAGAGTGGTTTGGTATGCAGTTATTTTTTGTGTGTCTTTGAAAGCTTCAGTGTTCCATCTGGGAATCTGTTCTGGCCTGTTGCTCTTTTGGTTGGAAATTTTTATCCTGAATTTGGTCCTAACCAAAAAAATGATCACTGTCTGTGTCCAGGCCCTGTCTTGCATTAACAAGAACATGATCAATCTGATTTCTCGTTATTCCGTCATTTGAGACCCAGGTCTGCTTGTAGATATTTTTATGCTCAAACATTGTTGATTTGATGAGAAGATTGATTGATGTTGCAAAATCCACGAGTCTGAGTCCATTATCATTACAGTGTTCATGTAGGCTGTGTTTACCGATGTTGGGCCTAAAATCTTCTTCTCTTCTCACCTTGGCATTAAAATCTCCCATTAGAAGTATCGCATCTTGTTTAGGTAATGCTTCAATAGACGTCTCCAACTGGTCATATATATATATATATATATATATATATATATATATATATATATATATATATATATATATATATATATATATATATATTGACTGCTACATTTTTAAAATTTACTATCTTGTTTATGTTAAGCTATTTAAAATACAGTGCTTTGTTTCACACTAACTCAGTTTTTAAAGACTTTTATTTTTTCATCCACCGGTGCCTATGGCAGTTTTTATACAAATCTATGTATTTAATGTATCATTGGAATCGCAACCCCTACTTTTTTAATGCACCAGTCCCCACTGTTGATTCTATAACTTTATAGTTTTAAGTACTGAATGTTATACAGTAGTAACTCAACAATAGGGTAAACAAATACATAAGATTTTAAAATTCAGTTTCAGGGAGTTTCTAATCTAAAGTAATTCTCCTAACAAATTCCAGTAAATCCTTCCTAATTGAGCGGTCTGGTGTAACTCTATATGTGGGACATGACGAAGCAAACGGAAAGATAAATACAGCATGGTTTTAGATTACTCAATTAACGTCAGTCAAAGGACCTTTGTGCTTTTTTCATAGGAGACATTTATAGTATTATTTTTTATCTGACAATTTTGGGATTTGATCGATCGAGATGAATAAATATAAATGTAAATTATTGTTTACCTAAAAGCATCAAATGAATTAAACTAAGAGCAAGCTACAACGTCTTACAATGGGATGTTGACTGTATTCAAATAAAAATATAATTTTGCTGTGAAACGGTAGTTTCCATAATAGAAATCCTAAAAAACATTATTTTTAAAGAATTTTATTTTCATTTAATAATCGAAATGTAATTATATCTCCTTCAAGTTACGTGACAATGAACACCAATTAAAGTGAATGACATCACTCTATACTAACGTCATCGCTGGCACTCCGTCCTGATACGGTTATTCCTTTGAGTCATTATTACTTTCAGTTCTATTACTTCAAGTAATCATGATCACTTTGACCTAATGACGAGTAAAAATACATTCAAAAGAACATGAAGTTATTAGTTTCACCTTTTTCACTTTGATCATTTGATAATTACTGTAAAGAATACAGCCAACATCATCGCTGTCACGAACTTGACATATAAATTGTTTGGTTTTATGTCACATTCGTGATCATTGTCAAGGGCTACGTTGCCTAGTCAATATTTAATAGTCATTTTCATGTAATTTCTTCGAAATTTGCTTACTTTTCCCTTTGAAAACGATTTTACGAAATTTTATCATGATGGAAAGTAGATTTATTAAGGCAAATAATTTCAATATATCGAGAATTGATTGTTTTATGATGGCAATTTCTTTTCAACAAACTGTAACTTCTGCCCTTCTGAATTTAGAAATGTGAAGACTTCCATGTAAGTAATTTAGCGAGGATTATTATTTCCACAACCGATAATGAATATATAATAGTAATGATAGGTATTTATAAGCTCAAAATTAAAATAAAATTTTTATAAAAAAAATTGAACCGATTTATAAAAGTGCGCTAAAAAGTGAAAAATAACTATAAATTTTTATATGAAATTGAAATTTTCTAAGTCGGAGCCAAACTAATACCGGAGAAAATGTGATTCGCATAAACAGATTAAAAATACTTTATTTTTTTTTGCCAAAACTTTTTAGTTTTGAATTCATTATCTTCTTCTTCTTCTACGTTGACTAGGGATATCCCTGTTTGTCATTCCATCTACACCCGCCTTATTTTGCTGATGAAGAGAACCAGCTCTGGGCCCATCTCTTTGGTGGTCGTCCTGGTAATCTTCTTCCTCTTGGTCGTCTATACATACAAACTTTGGCTAGTCTCTCTTCACTTATTCTCTCAACGTGTTCTTTCCAACCTCTTTTTCTTTCTTTTGTCCATTTGACCACGTCCTGCACATTACATTTTTCTCTGATTAGGGTATTTGCCAGCCTATCTCTGATTGATACGTTCAGCATTGATCTCAGTACTTTCATTTCGGTGGTTCTCATTTTCTGCTTTGTCTTCTTAGTGTCTGCTCTTGTTTCCGTGGCATAAGTTAGAATTGGTCGTATCATGGTCCTGTATATTTTTGTTTTTCCCTCTATTCTCATGTATCTGTTTCGAAATATGACATCTCTTAAGTATCTTTCCACTTGTAGGGCTCTTGTATTTTGTGACAGTACTTCTCCAGTAAGGTTACGACAGCTTGTTGTGTCAATGCCTAGGTATTTAAAGTTCATGACTTGTTCAATTATGGCATTTTCTATCTGTAGCTTACATCTTCTTGGTTCCTTGGAAATTACCATACACTTTGTTTTATTCGTTGATATTTGCATATTGTACTTCTTAGTTGATACGTTAAATAGGTGTGTCAATCTCTGGAGGTTGTCTTCGTTATCTGCGAGTAGGACCGCATTATCCGCGTAGCATATTATATTGATATTGTGTCTGCCCATCTGGTATCCGCATTTCGGTCTGATGTCCTCTATTATGCGGTCCATTATCAAATTGAATAAGAAGGGGCTTAGCGAGTCTCCCTGCCTTATCTCTTCGTTTGTCTTGATGTCTTCGGTTAGACCTTCGGATGTTATTATTTTTGTGCTGGAATTTGTGTACAAATCATCAATTATGTTTATGATCTCCGCTGAAACATTTTTCTGTTTTAGGATGTCCGTTATGTGCTGCTTCTTGATGCGGTCAAATGCTTTTGTTAGGTCAACAAAGCATAAGTATGCAGGGTGGTTAAATTCTATGGATTTTTCGATTATTTGTCTCACTATAAATAAGGCATCTGTGGTTCCCCTGTTTTTTCGAAAACCCTGTTTTTCCTCCGAGATCTCTATTTTCTCTTCAAGTTTGTCACGAATAATTGCTGTAAATAGTTTCGTGACAAAGTTAAGAAGTGTAATTCCTCTGTAGTTGTCCGGGTTTTTGTGGTCACCTTTTTTGTGTACGGGAATTGTATACCTGGTTTTCCATTTTTGCGGTACTTACTCTTCTTTAATAATTTTATTAAAAAGCTTTTGTAACTCCTCGGTAAGCATTTGGCCTCCGTATTTCAATAATTCGTTGGTAATTAGATCTGGTCCAGGAGATTTTCTATTCTTTAAATTACGTATTTTATATTCTATTTGTTCCGATGTTACCTGCATTTTTGTAGTGCTCAGATTTATGGATTTTGCTGTTATGCTAGTGTGAATCGTATTTGTATTACCAAATTGTCTTTCAAAGTATGATGTCCATTCTTCCTTTTTGATGTGAGCTGTACTGATGTATTCATTAACATTTTTTTTCTGTTTCTGAATCATTCTCCATATTCTCTTCTGCGCACCATATAAGTCATGCTCCATGTCCTTTGTGTATCGCTCCCAGTATTCTTCCTTGCACCTTCTAATCCTCTCGTTTATGTTGTTTCTCGTTTGCTTGTATTTTTGATATTCTTCAGCCGAAGGATTACTTTTGTACTTCAAGAAAGCGTCTTTCTTTATCTTTGCTAGTTCTTTTATTTCTTCTGTGAACCACGGTGTTTTACTTAGTTTCTTCCTCCCTCTATTCATTCTCATTCCCAACGCTTCTTTTGCAGCGTCTAGTATATTTATAGTTATTGTAGTCCACATTTCTTCTATTGTTTGGTCCTCGGAACAAGGTTTAGTAGTTATTTTTTGTTCCAATCTTGAGCAATATAGCATCTGTGTAGATGGGTCTTCAAGTTTCTCATAGTTTATTTTTTCTATGGTTGTAGCTTTTGGCGCAGTATTGCGGTTGATGTCTATTTTGAGTTTACACAGTACAAGCCCATGAGATGTTCCTATATTAGCTGATGTGAGCGTTCTTACATCTTGTATTTGTGCGTGGTGTATTCATTATGATATTCATAAATTATTTAAATTAAATACTAAAAGAGATTAGTGTATCTCGCAATGACTCCAAGGTGGCAAAAAAGTACCCATTTTATCCAAAGTTGTAAATCACCTAGAATGAACCACTAAAAATTCTTTGATTCTTACAGTTCTCCAAATACCAGTGAAATTGCGTCCAACAAATATTTAGTCTGGCATAGTAAATCCACTATCCTAAATTTCAAATTAATTTTAGATTGGTAATTTAGGCCCCAAAACCTTCCAATAATGATATCTAAAGACGTAAATTCCTTAGCCCGATATATTTGATAATGGATATTGAGTTTGTATACGCCCCAAGAACCCCGCAATATCAATTTTAGACAAAATCGGAAAATGTAAAATTTTTAGTCCCTCATATTGTATCTTATCAACCTAATAGCTGTAAAAAATTAACTTCATATTCCTAATACACGACCCCAAAAACCCTTAATACCAAATCTGAAAAAATGCGAATAAGGTAAAATTTTCAACCCACCATATCGGATCTGCCATATTGAATTTGAAAAAATTAATTTTAACATCTTAATCTAATCTAAATTAAAGCCCCCTAGTACCAATTTTGGATGAAATCCGGAAATTTAAAATTTCTAGACCGTCATATTGCATGTGACATATTAGATTTTCTTAAAATAATTTTATATTCACTATTTACAGGGTGAGTCAACGATTGGATGAAGTAAGTTTGTGCCTTTTCGGTGAAATTTACAAAGAAACTATATTTATTGTTTGATACAGTTTATTTTTACGCAGATTTTAAAAATATTTAGGACTCTTCAGGGTGAGCCAAAAAACTAGGACAGCATAAAGTTGTATTTTTTTAAATAGAACACCCTATATACGAATCGTATTTTCGATTAAGCTTATAATTTTAAATCTTTTTTATTAAGGGTTTACTATAACAAAACTTTATAGTTTCTGAGATAATTAAGTTTAAAGAAAAAAAGTCACATTTTCAAGCATCAATTCAATCCTAAATAACGTTTTCAATTTTGTGACAAATATATTCAAATTTGAAATTTAGCAAGGCCAAGGACAAGTTAACATAATTTTTACCTAATATTTGCAATAAAAGCTACAGGGTGTTGAACACATCGGCTCAAATTTGCACAAGTTTAAATGAATAAATATCTTTTTTTTTTAAATGGTACACCCCGTATATTTTCATGTTATTTAATAGAGTAATAAAAATCCTAAAAGTTTTGTTCAATATATCCTATACCTACTTATAATAGTTTTTGAGATATTTCAGTTTTTATAATTTTCCATACTTTTTTTACAGAAATAGTCTTCATTATCATAGTAGCCATGTAAAATAATAAAAAGAAACTACAGAAACAAACAGAATGTGGTTAAATATAATGAAATACATTATTCGTTATATTACAACGGCAATAGTTTAATTAAAGATAATGTGAAAAAATTAACACAAGAGTAACGACAAGGCAAATACATATTTACTTTTATACTAAATTGAAACAAAAAAATTACCTATTAAATACTGAGATTAATTATTTCTTTTTAATAAGTGTTCAAATAAACGACCCTCCTGTGCAATGCACAAATTTAGTCTTTTTTGCAGATTTTCTCGGACCCTGGACAAAATAAGTGGCGTTATTGTTCTACAGGTATCCCTAATCCTGTTTCGCATATCTTCCACTGTTGTTGGTGGATTAACATACACCTTATTTTTAATATAACCCCATAGGAAGAAATCTAATGGGGTGATGTCGCAAGACCTTGGTGGCCACTCAATGAAACCCCCACGTCCAATCCATTTTTGCGGATATCGTTGGTCCAAAAACGCACGAACTTCACGATGGTAATGCGGAGGCGCACCATCGTGCTGGAACCACATACTGTCGAGCTCATCCCTATCGAGACCTTGAAGCAGTTGGGGTAGTTCTTCTTGTAGAAAGTTCAGGTAACTATGGCCATTTAGTGGTTCATTAAAAAAGTGGGGTCCAATAATTCGATTATAATGAATACCACACCAAACATTTAATGACCAGTGGTTTTGATGTTGCACCTCTCTTATCCAAAATGGGTTTTCTGTGGCATAATAATGCACGTTGCGTCTATTTACGGCACCGTTACTTCTAAAAGTAGCTGTATCACTAAACATTACCTTGCATAATAAATTTGGATTTAATTGAATCTCCGCATTTATTGTACGACAAAAGTTTACACGACTTTCAAAATCCTGTCCATGCAATTCTTGGTGTAATTCCATGTGATATGGATGATACCTATATTTCTTGGTAGTACGATTAGCGGTGGATTGTGATGTTTCACATAATGCTGCTAACTGACGGCTACCAATATAAGGATTTTCCTGAACATTTAACAATACTTGTAGTTCTTTTTCTTCATTAGTTACTGGTTTGTTGACCACTTTACGTTTTGGATAATGAACAGTACCAGAAGAATCAAATCATTGCATTAGGTTTTGAAAAGTATGGGTATTAGGCTGGCGTCGATCAGGATACTTCATTTTGTAAATTCTTTGAGCAAGAAGGCAATTTTTTTGAGCCTCTCCTATTGTATAAATCATATCTATTAACTCATTCTTTGGAAAATTCATTTTATAATATAAGATGAATGCAAAAAAAACCAAACTACACTACATAAAAACCAAAAGAAGCGATTGCGGTTATAAATTTGACACACAGAAAAATGTTCTTTTACATTGTTTTTGCCATGGCTACTATGATAATGAAGACTATTTCTGTAAAAAAGTATGGAAAATAAGAAAAACTGAAATATCTCAAAAACTATTATAAATAGGTATAGGATATATTGAACAAAACTTTTAGGGTTTTTATTACTCTATTAAATAACATGAACCATTTAAAAAAAGATATTTATTCATTTAAACTTGTTCAAATTTGAGCCGATGTGTTCAACACCCTGTAGCTTTTATTGCAAATATTAGGTAAAAATTATGTTAAGTTGTCCTTGGCCTTGCTAAATTCCAAATTTGAATATATTTGTCACAAAATTGAAAACGTTATTTAGGATTGAATTGATGCTTGAAAATGTGACTTTTTTTCTTTAAACTTAATTACCTCAGAAACTATAAAGTTTTGTTATAGTAAACCCATAATAAGAAAGATTTAAAATTATAAGCTAAATCGAAAATACGATTCTTATATAGGGTGTTCTATTTAAAAAAATACAACTTTATGCTGTCCTAGTTTTTTGGCTCACCCTCTAGAGTCCTAAATATTTTTAAAATCTGCGTAAAAATAAACTGCATCAAACAATAAATATAGTTTCTTTGTAAATTTCACCGAAAAGGCACAAACTTACTTCATCCAATCGTTGACTCACCCGTACACACAAAAAAAAATACATAGTCGACGAATTGAGAACCTCCTTCCTTTAGAAATCGGTTAAAAATTGATTTAGAAAGACCAAAAAAGTAGCAAATAAAAGCAGAACAAAAAAAAAATAAAATGAGCAATTCATTAAGTAACCTGAAAAAATTTTCATGACCGTGAATTTTTGATAAGATAAAATTCTGAAAGTTTTGGTCTTGTCTTGTGCTCTTCTTATTATTACACGATAATCGTTAATTAAAAAAAATATTTTACCAAGGTATTTCGAAACTAAAGAAGAGTCGAAAGGATGTTTTTTGTACTCCTTGAAAAAACAAAAGGACTAATAATGATTTCTCATATGCTAAACGCCCTTAAGAGAGAGAGTTTTAGAAGAAATGAAAGGATTAAAAAGAATTTAAAAAGATTAAAAATCAAATCCTCTTTAATACTTTTTAATTCTTTTGTTTAATCAGGGCTACTCAATCATATTAGAAATACTTAAAAATTATTACGAAATAAAAAAAATAACAGGATAAATAAACAAAAGAGAAAAAACTCGCGCTTAAGATGTAGCAGCGAACGACATTCTCAATCTTGGCCTGGCAGGATTTTAGTCAAGTATTAACCTACCAGACCAACTTTATGCAAAAAAGGGATAAAAAACACAAATTTTGAAGTTAAATTTTTTCTTATATCTTATACAGAAAATTTATCGATTGAATAAATATTTTAAGGGTGGTCTGTGTCAGTGTGTCAAAAATAGAAATGCCAGACTTAAATTTTTATTTTCTACTGATCAAACGCTATCAAATAACAAAAAATTACACTTATGTTTTATACATCAATTTAAAAAAAAAATTAGACAAGTTACAAAACGCCAGACCGGTGGTTTATTGTTCAAATAATATATACTTTTACATTTGGGTTATACTTCATGGAAATTAGATAAAAAAAAAACTATTTTGTTGTTGTTGGCATTATCATTCTAAAAAAGTATGTCAAACCCGGAATCTGTGAGTTTTTTATTTTCCGAGAAATTTGATGTCAAAGTTGAAAATTCAACCTCAATTTTCCGCTTTCGTAATTAAAATACAATGCTCAATTGCAGGTGGATTGAAAATATGTTAAAAGACAGAATGATCTATACAGAACTGCTCGGAGAGTCGCTGATGGCACGGGTGACTGGGGGGTGTCCGCAGGTAGGGGTCCTCTCCCCACTGCTTTGGAACCTAGTAATGGATGGGCTTCCGCGAACCCTGAGTGGGGAGGGTCACTCTGTGCTGGGATATGCAGATGACTTGGTAATCTTAACCCGAGGCAAATTTAATACAACAGTAAGAGAGAGAATGCAGAGGGCTCTTAAAGTTGTAGAAAGATGGGTAAGACAGGAGGGACTCAATATAAGTCCCCAAAAGACTGTCCTAATCCCCTTTACAAAACAGAGAAGGATAGAGGATCTCGGTCCCATCATCCTCCAAGGAAACACAATACCACTTGCCAGAGAAGTAAAATATATGAGGGTGATTTAGGAAGCGACGGATTAACTTGGGACAGGAAAGATACAGACTGGTTAAAAGAAAAACAACTAACAAGTGGCAAAATCCCGAGAATCTTGAAGAGTTCGAACAGAACATAACCAGCACTTTAACAAAAACAACCTCACAAAGCACAAATATCGAAGAGCTGACCAAGCAAATCACGAACTCCATCCTGGAAGCGACTAAAAAATGTTGTCCGAGACAACAGAAAGACAACAAACTCACCCAACATACAAAAACCCTAATGTCTAACAGAAGAGAAATACAAAAACAGGAAAACGTGGACATAACAGAAATAAGAGAACTAAATAAACAAATCTCTAAGAGCATCAGACGAGACATAAGAAATTATAATACCAAACAAATTAAGAAAGAAAATCGGAGTCTCAGAATCCTGAAAAGAAAGCTGAACACGGGTAAAAACGAAATCATAAAACTAAAAAATGAGGACGGAGAGATAGCAACAGACAGGGAAGAGTTGCTCCGTGTTGTAGAAAAGTTCTACACTGAACTTTATAAGAGTAGACAACCGATACCAGAACAACCGAAGGAAATAGACAGACGTACCGGAGTTTTGAATCAAGGATCCGAAGACCTACCTGAAATCACAATACAGGAAATAGAAATATCATTAAAACAAATGAAAAATAACAAAGCGCCAGGAGAGGATCAGATAGTAATAGAAGCAGTAAAAATGGGTGGAAGAACCTTACTGGAAAAAATCAAACAACTTTTTAACCTCTGTCTGCTTGACAGCTCGATTCCGGCAGACTGGAATAATATCCTGATGGTATTAATTTTTAAAGGTGGCGACCCGACAGATTTGGAAAATTATAGACCCATAAGCTTGCTCTCACAATTGTACAAACTTTTTACCAAGATCATTAATAGACGGTTAGAGGCTAAACTAGACTTCTACCAACCTGTAGAGCAAGCAGGGTTTAGATCGGGATACGGAACCAACGACCATCTCCTCGCTATAAAAACACTCATCGAAAAGACAATCGAATACAATAGACCCCTGGTGCTTGTTTTCATTGACTTTCAGAAAGCGTTCGATATGATCGAAATGAACTCCATACTAGCAACTCTTAGTCAGTGCCGAATTGACTACAGATACACCCGTCTAATTCACAATATTTACAGCAACTCAACAGCAAGCGTAAGGCTTCATAAGAACAGTAACAAATTTTCCATCGAGAGAGGGGTTAGACAGGGCGATACGATGTCTCCCAAATTATTCACTACCACTTTGGAATATGCCTTTAAAACACTGGATTGGGACAACATGGGTGTTGATATTGACGGAAAACGGTTGAACAACCTGCGATTTGCTGATGATATAGTCCTTATAACAGACAATCTAACAGATGCTGCACTGATGACGCAACAACTAAGAGAGGCAACTGAAAAAGTTGGCCTCCGTATAAACAAACAGAAAACAAAACTTATGACAAACTTAGTGCTTGGAGGATCCATAAAGTTGGACAATAACGTCATAGAGGAAGTCAGCGTATATAAGTATCTGGGCCATGAAATACGAATAAATCGAGACAACCAGACACACGAGCTTCAACGAAGAATCGGTTTGGGATGGGCGGCATATGGAAGGTTGAGAGATATTTTTAACACAAACCTTCCAGTAAGTTTGAAAAGTCAGGTCTACGATCAGTGCGTACTGCCAGTCATGACGTATCGAGCAGAAACACTTACATTGACCAAGAACACTACGCTCAAACTAAGAGTCGCACAACGAAAAATGGAAAGAGCTATGCTTGGTATTGGTTTGCGAGATCGTGTGAGAAATACAGAAATCCGACGAAGAACTAAAGTTGAAGATATAATTCAGCGGATCACAACACTCAAATGGAAATGGGCAGGTCACGTTGCGAGATTCAGAGACGATAGATGGACAATCAGGTTGCTAAACTGGAGACCTCGTGCAGACACGCGAAGCAGAGGTAGACCACCAACACGCTGGAGTGACGACATCAAACGAGTAGCAGGGCACTGGATCAGAACTGCCCAAGATAGAGATGAATGGATACGTTTAGGGAAGGCCTATGTTCAGCAGTGGACTCAGCAGGCTGGATGATGATGATGATGATGATGATTTTAGACTCCAGGCTGACCTGGAACAGACAAGTGGAAAACATAACCAGAAAATCGGAAACATCTCTTATGACTGTTAGAAGACTATGTGGGAATCCTCATTTACTCTGACAGCCAGGCAGCCCTAAGGGCCCTTAAGGGCTAAAAGTATCATCGAGGCTGGTTTGGGAATGTCAGAGCGAGCTGAAAACTCTGACAAAAGACAACAGAGTTATGTTAAAGTGGGTACCAGGACACGAAGGCATACATGGAAATGAAAAAGCTGACGAACTAGCTAGAGCAGGGTCAGCATCTCAATACATTGGTCCAGAACCGGCCTTTGGGGTGCCGCGGTGTGCAGCACGAGAAGCAGTCAAAGAATGGATCAAAAGAGAACATAAAAACCACTGGATGACCAGACAGGGTTTAAACCACAGCAAGCTATTTATTGGGAATCCGGACCCGAAACTGGCAAAGAAACTACTACAAATGAGTAGAAACCAATTAAGGACTATTACAGGTATAATGACGGGACACATGGCCGTCAAAGTACATCTGAATAGAATGAATCTATATAACGGAAACCTGGGCTGCAGACTGTGTGGACAAGCCGAGGAAACGGTGAAGCATATCATATGTGACTGTGAGTCACTGGTGAGATTTAGATAACAAACTTTCGGGTCAGTAAAATTGGAACCGGGAGAAATACTCACTCCTTAGCAGGACTGTACAGATTGAGCCAGGGGGCTAGGTTGACAGAGTGGCTGTAATGTCTAGGATGAGCACAATAGGCCTACTCTGGTCGCAGTGCATCCGGCTTTAGGACGGACCCAGGAATATATATATATATATATATATATATATATATATATATATATATATATATATATATAAAAATGCTCAATTTTAATGGAAATTATTTGTATTGTTTTATATTTTGAAGATCTGTTAAAAAAAATTTTTTTTTCGATCGTGGGCCGAGAAATTTTGCAAAAATCAATTTTTACACCAAAAAAATTGCGATAACTTTTCACCGGATGGAGATAAAATTTTTTTAATGCGTGCATTGGATTTAGATGTATCATTTCCGATATAATTTCTTTTTTAATTTTGAATGAAAAAAACGTTTTTTTTTTCAAAAATTCATAATGGCGTGGCAAATGAATATTAAGGGCTCAAATTTGCAGAAGATGTACTTTACCTGTGAATTTTTTGTATTCAAGAAGTATACTTTCATACGATCTATGAACCTTCGAAAATTGGTCCGAATCTAATCGAAAATAGCTGCTGCTGGCCGGTATCGGCGGGTTGCCATAGTTCAGGCGCATTATTCATTGGCGCTTCAAGGAAACCTATGCATCACAAGTAATATTTATAATATTGATGTTGTTTTATCAATTTATATGATAGTAACAATTTGTTTAGTCATATTAATTATTAGATTATTTATTAACAAAATTTTTATAAAAAAATTATAGAGAAAATCATACAAATATTCAGTTATATATTACATATTCTACTTTTTTTTTTCCTTCATATTATTATTAACTAACAGTTTATTAACAAAATTTTTACAAAAAATTAGAAAGAAAATTATACAAATATTCAATTATATATTACATATTCTACTGTTTTTTCCTTTATATTATTATTACCTAATAGTTTATTAACAAAATTTTTACAAAAAATTATAGAGGAAATCATACAAATATTCAATTATATATTACATATTATACTGTTTTTTCCTTTATATTATTATTACCTAATAGTTTATTAACAAAATTTTTACGAAAATTTCAGAAATTTCTGAAATGTATAGATTTGTGTAAGCACTGTAATGGACAGTGCGATAATTGCTCAGAAAATTTTATTTCCTGCGATTTAAAAAACGATAATAACAATTCAGAGGAAATTGATACGTGTGAGAATGATTTTGACTGTGAAAATGTTAATAATGATGAGAATTATATGTACAATGAAAATAAGAATAATGATGAAAATGGTATGTGCGATGTAAGTGAGAGTAATAATTGCGATGATGAAATGGATGCCCATTGTATAGAAGTAATAGAAAAAAAAAATGATGAATGTATAATTGATATATTGTATTTGTATGATTTTCGCACGTAATTTTAATGTATTATTAAATATTTATATGACGTATTATATATTATTATAATATTTTTATATGATTTGCTTATAAAAATTTTCGTAAAAATTTTGTTAATAAACTATTAGGTAATAATAATATAAAGGAAAAAAAAAACAGTAGAATATGTAATATATAATTGAATATTTGTATGATTTTCTCTATAATTTTTTGTAAAAATTTTGTTAATAAACTGTTAGATAATAATAATATAAAGGAAAAAAAACAGTAGAATATATAATATATAATTGAATATTTATATAATTTTCTCTATATTTTTTTTGCAAAATTTTGTTAATAAACAAATTAATAATTAATAAGACTAAACAAATTGTTACTATCATATAAATTAACAAAACAACATCAATATTATAACTATTTCTTGTGATGCATGTTTCCTTGAAGCGCCAATGAAATAGATCGTCTGGAAGTGTATTTCTTTGATCCAAAAAATTCACAGGTAAAGTACAAGTATTAAAAAGCATCTTCTGCAAATTTGAGCCTTTAATATTCATTTGCCACGCCATTAAGAATTTTTGAAAAAAAAAGTTTTTTCATCCAAAATTAATTTTTTTTTAAAATCGGAAAAAAAAAAAAAATGAAAAGTTATCGCAATTTTTTTGGTGTAAAAATTGGTTTTTGCAAAATTTCTCGGCCCACGATCGCAAAATTTTCTTTTTAATAAATCTTCAAAATATAAAATAATACAAACAATTTCCATTAAAATTGAGCATGGTATCTTAATTAGGAAAGTGGAAAATTGAGGTTGAATTTTCAACTTTGACATCGAATTTCTTGGAAAATAAGAAACTCACAGATTCCGGCTTTGACATACTTTCTTAGAATGATAATACCCATATTTATGTTAAATTTTAAATCGGTAATCTGTTAAAAATGTCTTTTTATTTTTAAATAACAAAAACCGTAAATTTTGTCGAAAAAAAATATATCTCGATAACTAGTGGCGCCACCTCTAACTTATATCATATAAATCGATAGGTTTTTAAATTCCCTACAACTTTTGTTTAAAATATTTTTCGATACAACTTTTACTTTTCGAGATAAACTCAAGAAACCGAAAACCGTGACCATTTTAGCTCTGCCATTTTTTTTTGCACAGGTCTTTCAGAGTTACCATCGACATATGTCTTATAGGATGCCGAAATGAACACATTCCAGCAAAAAAAAACAATGTTTAATTTTTGTTACTGACGAAAATCTATTTTCCATGGAGTATTATCATCTTTAATTTATTCAAGTCTGAGTAAATTGTTTCTGTTATTTAAAACATCTTTTTTTTTAATTCTCTGTTATATTTCTTTGTTCATCTCTCAGTCTATTAATTTCATTTTTGTTTGTGTTTTATTTTTTAAGATATTCAACATTATGTCAATAAATTATTAATATTGTTCCGGACGGCCAGTCTTTAAACAAACTACACACACTGTATTATTTTAATCCCTTTTTATTATCAACCTTACTTTTGACACTTGTTAAATTATTTCAAGTTGCGTCGACGAACTCTCAGAATATACTGACCAAGAAAGTCGATCTGGACCCTTTATATACCCTTTTGGTTGATACCGGAAAATTCCCTAATTCTCTAGAAGAATTTTCATACTACATGGGGTAATCAAAATAAGGAAATCGAATTCTCTAAAAAGTTCCAGACCTTCTTTCATAGTCGTCTTCTGAGGAAATTAACAAAGGTAAAATTTCTTAAATACATTATGAACTCGTAAAAAATATACCTAAAACCCTACAAACTACGAACACAAACTAATACTAAGAAATATAAAACGCTACAACGTTCGTTACATTAGAAAATATACTTAAAACCCTACAAACTACGAACACAAACTAATATTATGAAATGTACAACGTTATAAAGTTTGTAACAATATTGTTGTATTTAATCACTGAATGGTCTTTGTTTGTAGGTTATTTTCATAAATGCTCAGCAACCCGTGTGTAATAAATGTTTTTACATAACAAACTGTTATTGAATAGTCTCCAAAATTAACATTTACTGTATTACTAATTTATTTTAATACCGTAGCAGGAGAGCTTAAAAGAAAACTTGAAAGGACATCAACAAATAAATCACTTGGTCCTTTAAATTCGGTCTCTGAAAGTGTTTAATCCGCAGTAATTACCTAAAATCCCTTTTAATCGTGTAACAGTCAAATATAGCACAGTATATATGTAGAATTTTCCGGAGGAAGTAGAAAGATAATTACAAATAGGCTTTAGATTATCCAGTTAACGCCAGCTTAAGGGCCCTTTTTGCTTACGTCGTGAAAAAACAATTTAAGAATTGCTTCATTTGTTTTTGTGGCACTGACTTTTTTTGATTTTGATAATCTATTAAAATTAGTTAAACAACGTAACATACATTCTAAAAATTGCCCAAAGTTTGAAGAATATTTTTATTAAACCTTGTTGTGTTATTTACAGAAGTTCCGTAAATTTACGATAGATGGTAAAAAATGTTTTCTACTAAATTTACTACAAGAATGTTATCTTACGGTAAAAACACAACAGCGATTTTAAATTTTCACCATGAAATTATATTTTATTGCGAAAATACTAGAATTTTACGGCATATTTATATCAAGCATTACGCTATTGCTGTATTTCTTAAATATAGACTTATATTGCAACATTGTCATTACACTGTACACCTATAAAGTAACCGTACGATGAAAAGAAAAAATCATGTTGCCCATATATATATATATATATATATATATATATATATATATATATATATATATATATATATATATATATATATATGTTTATGCGGCATTCACGGATTCCTCCGTGCGAGATGCAATAGCAGTGGATATATCCACATTATGCCGTTGTAGTGCTGAAATCACATTCAGCAAACGTACAACTATATGCAGCTCCGTGAATGAATGAAGTAAAATGCGAACAGTAAATGCAAACTTTGTTCCAACCATATCCTTTCCGTGTTAGAGGTTGCACAGTTTGAATAAATTGCTAAGAAAAAACAATTTATCCTATTCCACCACCATCGAGATGATGGCCTACCTGTACCACCATTCCGAGAAGAAAGTCAAAACTTACCCTCCCCGTCACAGTGACACGGCAAAGGTACATGTTTCGTCTCTACCAGACTCATCAGGGTACCGACATGCACCTGGCTATGCAAAGGACAGATCAGAAAGAAGCATTCCAATACGGAACGCGGCTTCGCCGACCTCCCGCCGGATGGCGTATATATATGTTTATGCGACTTTCACGGAGATGCAATAGCAGTGGATATATCCACATGAGGCCGTTGTAGTGCTGAAATCGCATTCAGCAAACGTACAACTATATGCAGCTCCGTGAATGAATGTCAGTACCCTGATGAGTCTAGTAGAGACGAAACATGTACCTCTGCCGTATCACTGTGACGGGGAGGGTAAGTTTTGACTTTCTTCTCGGTATGGTGGTACAGGTAGGCCATCATCTCGATGGTGGTGGAATAGGATAAATTGTTTTGCCTTAGCAATTTGTTCAAACTGTGCAACCACTAACACGGAAAGGATATGGTTGGAAAAAAGTTTGCATTTACTGTTCGCATTTTACTTCATATATATATATATATATATATATATATATATATATATATATATATATATATATATATATATATATATATATATATATATATATATCATTTTTCTTAATTTTGTATTTTCTTGGGTTTAGGTTCTATAATTAATAAAACACAAAACGATTGACGTTTCGCCCTTTATTCAAGGCATTTTCAAAAATAAATATATAATTAAAATACATCAATATAAAAAACATATTTTACACATTTTGGAAAACAAACAAGACACTTAAAAACAGTAGTCGAAAACTTTAAAACATTTTAAAAATATTTAATTTTACCAGTTGGTTTGGTGTACCATTCAGTTAAAATTTTGTTTTTTCTGCGTATAAGTGTCATATCTAGTCAGGTAGATATCTAAACTATTTCTCTAATCATTCAAAAACTCAAAAAAACAGCGTTATAATCGATCTATCTGATCGTGCTATCTCCCTAACATCTCCAGAATTCCGACCAAAAATACTTCAAAAAGTAAAAGAGACATTAATAAATAATAATTTCAACGAAAAGACTATCACCAAAATAATTGATAAACGAACATATAAGTTTTATAACAACGTAAAAAAAAAAAACATAGAACATAAACAGCAGAAATATGTGGCATTACCTTACACTAGTGAGCTGTCAGAAAAAATAAAATACATTTTAAAAAAGCATGATATTATCGTATGCCACAGGTCACATAATAAATTAAATACATTATTCACAAATTTAAAAAGTAAAACTCCTCTAATGAATAAATCAAATATAATATATTCGATCCCTTGCACAAATTGTCCCAAAAAATATATAGGCATGACGAGCCAATTACTGAAGAACAGATTAAATGGCCATAAATATACAAAAAACGCCTCAACAGCGTTAAACAAACACACACAGGACGAAAAACACACTTTTGATTATAACAGTACCATTATAAAAAACAAAGATATGAATTACCAAAAATTACAGATAAAGGAAATGATTGAAATTAAAAAAGATAAAAACACTGTTAACGACAGAACAGATATAGGAAATTTGAGCCACATTTACGCAAACCTAATTTAAACAAAACCATTAAATATTCGATCCATTCAAATAAGAATCAAAAATAGAATATCCTCTTAAACATAAAACCAAACATATACCTTATTTGTTTTTTTTATATACATTGTAAAATATAAAAAATATTTAAAAAAATAAAACACATTTGCATTCCACGTATCCTCAGTAAACGATGAAAATTTGAAGTTTATTTAGAAACAGAACAGCAAAATGTCAAGGTATGTACTGGTAAAATTAAATATTTTTAAAATGTTTTAAAGTTTTCGACTACTGTTTTTAAGTGTCTTGTTTGTTTTCCAAAATGTGTAAAATATGTTTTTTATATTGATGTATTTTAATTATATATTTTTTTAGGAGAAAATTTTGAAAATGCCTTGAATAAAGGGCGAACGTCAATCGTTTTGTGTTTTATTAATTATAGAACCTAAACCCAAGAAAATACAAAATTAAGAAAAATGATATATATATATATATATATATATATATATATATGTATATATATATATATATATATATATATATATATATATATATATGTATATATATGTATATATATATATATATATATATATATATATATATATATATATATATATATATATATATGTATATATATATGTATATATATATATATATATATATATATATATATATATATATATATATATATATATATATAAATTAAATTGTTAATTGTATAAGTAATGTCAGCTTCTTTCCTAAAAAGTCAAACCTTGTATTCATAGACATAGTGACGGATCTCTCAATGTCGTATAATGGTGAGATATTGGTGGTAAGTCGGGCCCAAGACCGAAATGACTTTCTGACTGATAGGGTTATTAGTCCAGAATCAAGGAGTGATAATAAAATTGATTCTTTTTTAGAAACACTTTGACCTCCAATACTGGTGGAACGTTGATTAGTATTAATACATAATGTCTCACCAAAAAATTGAAAATCCTACCCACGAATGTAAGCCAGATATCTTATGTATTATAGAACACTGGGCAAATTTATTTAATATAGAATTTATGAAAATAAATAACTACTGTCAAATGACTTATTAGTGTAAGGCACCACAAAAGCATGGGGGAACAATTGTGAATGTTCAGGATAGATTATATGGACACAAAAAAATTAGTTCTATTACTGCTGAGATCTACTGAGACATGCACTTCGAATATAGGGCATTAAATGAGGAGGAGAGTGTTTATATTGTAAATATTTATCGTCCCCCATAAGGATCTATTGAGTATTTTATTTTTAATTTAATTAGCTTATTAAACACAATATACACTCCTTTGAACTGTAAAATAATTGTGTGTGGAGACTTAAATATTGATAGCCTATCTGCAAATGATCATAGTTACTGAATTTTGAGTGATGAGATGCAATCATTTGGCCTGAAAAATATAGTAGATTTTCCTACAAGAATCTTCATAATCAAGAATGGAGTGACAACCAAGTCAGCTATTGACTATTTAATTACTAATTTACTGCCGAGTTCTTGCCACTCCACATCAATGGATTTTCATATGGCAGATCACGTGGGAATTTACTTTGAATTCATGTACAAAAAACTACTTGAGATTGATGACAAAAGTCTACCCAAAGTATTTCGTCAGATTAATGAGTACTGTATGGAATTCTTGGGATTTAAATTGGAAAACGCTGAATGGAGAATTAGCAATAATCTTAATGTAAATGATAATTTTAACAATTTTATGAACAAGTTCTTAGAATCATTTAATGAATGTTGTCTGCTTACACAATTTCTCGACAGGAAGAAAAAGGTATCTCCATGGTACAATGATGCCTTGCAGAGAGAACGTCAAGAGATTGATGTGGTTTATAAAAGGTACTATGGTGCTAATAATCTTGGTTCCAAAAAATGCTACAAGGAAAAACTAAAGAAGAACAGAAAACATATCTCAAATGCCACACGTGATTATATTGAACAAAATATCCGCGATTAGAAAAACACAATAAGAGAAGTATGGAAAGAGGTGAATAAAAAACTAAAAGGAAATAATACTTCACATATAAATTTGATTGAGACTGAAAATGGTACCCTCATAAGCATAATCACTTTATAAATAATATCTCTACAGAATGTACCGTGGTCAAGTTTTCCATGACTAATTCTATATTTTGCGGGCAGACAACACTGGAAGAAATCGTTAAAATTATTAATAATCTAAACAATATATACTCCTGTGGATCGGATGATGTGCCAGTAAGAGTTGTCGAAAAGATTGCAAAATTCATAAATAAACCGCTATGTTCTTTAATAAACCAGTCGATTTTGGATGCAATTTTTCCGGATAGCCTAAAGTTGAGCAAAACACTGGCTGTTTTTAAGAACGGTGATAGAAACTTACCTATTATATATTATATATACTTGAGCGTATTTTCTAAAGCGTTCGAGAGTGTAACGCATGATAAGCTAAAGAGTTATCTTTTCAAGTATAAACTGATTACTAAGAGTCATGGATTTCAGTCTGATAGGTCAACGGAGACGGTGGCGACGGAGTTTCTGGGTTACTTGAAAAAATAAATGGATGTTAGGCGTCATGTAGCTGCTGTTTTTTGATCTCTCAAAGGCTTTTGATAGCATCGATATCAATTTTATTAGATATAAGCTTTCCAACTTAGGTATAAGGATGAGTGTGCTTGATTGGATTGTTGGCTTTTTGTCCGATCGAAAACTGTTTGTTCTTTTAAATGACTGTAAGTTCAGGGAGTATGATGTTGATATGGGTATCGCTTAGGGTTTTATACTAGGACCACTAATTTTAACTCTGTATATAAATGATTTGCGTTCTTATATAACTAGAGGTTTGGTGGTGAACTATGTGGATGACCTCAATATCTCTAGCAGAAGCAACTCCTAAAGAACTTGGAGCATCCATTAAACAGGCCGTTAGTGATATGTCTAGGTGGTGTGAAAAAAATAGACTCATATTAAATGTAGATAAAACTAAATGTGTATATTTTAACAAGAATAACTTAGCGATTCCAGGAATTTCGTGTGCCTCTCATAGCAAGTTTTTGGGTCTGACAGTGAATAGCGGTACTACGTAGAAGTTACATATTGGGGAGGTTGCCAATAAACCCAGTAGGGCATATTTTGCTCTTTTAATTCTTCGACGTGACTTATCACGTACTACATTGCTGCAGGTGTACTATGCTTTGGTATACTCGGCGATGTCTTACCATGTAATTATCTGGGAACCTGCATCAAATTCAAATAGAGTATTTTTAATACAGAAGAGAATTATTAGACTTATATTTCATTTAAAAAGGAGAGAATTATGTAGGAATGTTTTCAAGAATCATAAAATACTAACTCTTCTATGTGTATATGTTTTCGAGTGTTGTCTTTATGTTAAAAGCAACATTAAATGTTTTGAAATGAGTTCGACTTACCATCAGTATAACATCCGAAATGCAAATGTTCCACTTGACATCTCACACAATACGACTCACTTTGAAAGATCTGTCAATTATCACCCTATGCGTATATACAACAAACTTCCTTAAATTATCAAGTCAGCCAATAATTGCAATAGTTTTAAGAATAAGTTAAGAAAATATTTAATTGGGAAGGGTTTCTACTCATTCGGGGAATATTTTGAGGATTCTTGAAGTGACAGGATACTTGACTCACATTATGTGTTCCGTTTTTATTCTTTGTTTTATTATAGGTCTTTAATTTTTAATAAGTATAGCCAGTGTTTTATGTATATTGTATAATTTTAATATGTATCTGACCATGTGACGTCCTCCACGTCAATCTTAATTGATGCTAAAGGTGAATAAATATTTGATTTGATTTGCTAATAATGACAATAGCTGTAAGGATAAATTTCTTAAAATTCTCAAAATTGAAAGTGTGTTACTAAAGTTGTACTGTGTAACTAGTTTTTAATTCTTTGACTTCCTCTTGCTAGTGTTATTTTACTATATATGTGGATATGTGATGTACCTAAATGTCAATATAAATTAATCTTGATTTGAAAGATTTTTAGTTGTTATAATTTAAATGATTTCCTTGATTAAACTGCACTTTGGTAAAACAAATGAAAAGGAAAAAAATGTGCCAAAGGCCGTACCGAGGGAAATACAATTAGTTGCACTAGTTAGAGAAACGCAGTTGTTCTACCCAGCTATAAAACAGGCGCTACTTATCTCAAGTGTACAGCCCTGCATATTGTGTACTATCGAAAGAACTTTCAGCACCTTACATAAGAAGAGGGTTCTGGAAGCGAAAAATAAATTTGGACAAGAAGTTTTTGTCAAGGTTTAGCCAGAACCCATATAGACTAGTGCCGAAATAAGATTTAGAATATTTGGAATAGAAATGCAACTAATTACCCTTTTTTCTAATATTAAATTATATTACATTTTTTTTCGTTTTTGGCCTTCCTCGGAGAAAATCTTAGATATTCCCTTGAGAGCGTGTGACATCTACCGAATTTTGTAAGAACATCTGCAAGCGTTTAGGAGATTACCTAAAACAAATTTTCTTTTGAGAATTTTAATCACCAATGAAGCGTTAACGGAACCAAGTTCATATGACTTTTTCTTCCTATTTTTGGCTGTAGAAACTATCTTCAGAAAAATCCTGTATATTCCACTTTTAGTTGAGAAAACGATTAATCTAATAAAGCTTAACTTTTAGAAATGATAAATTAGATGGTAGCAAAAACAAGAACTTTTGTGACATAATTTTGTTATCTTTTATATTAAATTGAAATAAATATGTTCATTTTATATATATCTTTTGAATTATTACACAAAAACTTTCTGGAGTGTGTATGTTAAGGGTTAAAAAGGTCCGATAAAAACACTTAAAAAGGAGAGGGACTCGTTCGATAAGTCCGCAGGAAAGTCCTCGGGTCCTTATGTTGACCACTGAATTGCTTTGTTCATGAGCGTTCGTAGAGAGGGTCAAGAGAGAAGGTGACCATGACAAAAAAATTTACTTTTCATGTTTAATGAGTCCATTTTTTACTCTCTTTTGTCAATCCAATATTATTTGTGTAAATACATATATACTCACAGCATATTTTATTTCTAAGAATTTTTGTTTATATATATTTCATTTCCTTTAAATCGTTATGTATTTTCATTGTTAAATTATTTGTGCTTCGGCTTCTTACTTTTATTGCAATTTATTACAGGTAAAATAATACTTAGATATAGCCTAGAATAGAAGCAATAATATCACAAATTACAAATATTGCATAGGATGCCTTGGCGACTAAAAATCGGTGCTGTTTTGTTTGTCGCTGTCAATATGACATTTTCATTGCGTTATTTGTCGATTCTGCAGTTTTCTTGATAAGACGCCACATTTAAGCTATTTAGTATATGTGAAAATTTCTTAGCCAATGAGGGAGGGTAGCAGACAAGAAGATATTGCGCGGAGAGTGCGTATACATCATTCGACCGTTTCTCATGTAGTAAAGCGATAGAGGGAAACTGGAGAATACAAAAGGCGCCCTAGCCAAGGATGAAAAATATGTACAACGCCAAGAGATGACCAATATTTGAGAATTCAATCTTTGCAAAATCGCTCGCTTACAGCTCCGCATCTCAAAAATGAATTACTAATCACAAGACAAGTTAATGTAAGTGTCAAAACAGTAATAAAAAAATTTAAGAGGTCTGTTTAAAGCCAAACCGTCCTGCCAGAGTTCCAAGGCTTTTCCCACGTCAACTGAACGGTTACAATTTGTAAGAGCTCATGCTAACTGGAATGAAAACCAGTGGGGAAAAGTTCTTTTCACAAATGAAACCAGCGTACAATTATTTAAGCCAGATGGACGTGGTAAAGTATACAGAAGGTCTGGAGAACATTTTGTAAATGTAATCTTGAACAAACCGTTAGCTATGGTAGCGGTTCCATAATGCTATGGGGTGGCAATAGTTGGGAAAGTCGTATGAAACTTATTAAGGTGAATTTAAGAATGAATGCTGACTGGTACATACACAACATCCTTGAGGAGCATGTTTTACCTTATGCTTATGCCGGCTTCATTGGATACGTGCTACTGCATGATAATGCCCGTGCACATGCCGTAAGAATATTAGTCCAGTATCTCGAAGCTGTTGGGATTGTGACTCTAGATTGGTCACCAATGAGACCTGATGCAAATCCCATAGAACATTTATGGGCCATCTTAAAACAATGTATACAGGTATGAAATCTAGCGCCTAACTCAATTGCAGAATGAAAAATTGCTGCACAGGAAGAATATATATATATATATATATATATATATATATATATATATATATATATATATATATATATATATATATATGTCGTGTGACAATCAAATATAATTAAATTTATGATAACTCTCTTCTCTCTTTCATGCCTTCTGATTACGATCATGTCGTCTGCTGCCTAATGACAGTGGCGTAGCAATAAAGCTCCTATGGTTCACAATGTTTCACCCTACATAGTCGGCTTTTTCAAAAGGATAATCTAAAATAAAAAGGAAAATACAACTAAGATGGCCACAATGCACACACATGACTTAAAATTAACATTTAAACGATAACAATATTGATTAAAAATATTAATCGATAAAACAATATGAATTAAAAAGGAAAAATAAAAATTGTTCACAGTACGCACCTAAATTTACTTGTGTCGTGTTTCTTTGTGAAATACTTCAAGATTTCCTTGGTTACTATGAACTCTTTTTTTTTATTTGGGAACCTTTTTGTTTAGTTTTTTCTGATTTGCAAATAAATTTTATCAATATCAACTATACAGGGTGTTGCAAAACAATAAGGGCTACAATACTTGATTTAGTTTATTAGGTTAAAATATATTTGGCTTAGGTTTTTGATATCTTGTTTGTCATTGACTGCTTGTTTTTCTTTTTTTATGTTTAGCATTACCTTTATTTGAAGTTTATGGCGTTTCTTTCCTGGGTTAGAATCTTTGTATTCGAAAAATCAAATTCATGTTTAAAATTTGTCTCATGTTTGTGTAATGCTGTCGTTGCGTTTTTTGTGTATTTATGTCCGTTCAATCTGCTGTCTAGATATTGTGTTATCATTTCAATATATTTCTGTGGACAATTTAGACATGATATGTAATAGATAACATTAGATTTCTTTTTGTGGATTACTTTACTTTTTAAGTTTCTAAACAGGGGGGACAAGTGATTGTATGTTTTGTAGCAAAGTATAATATCGTGCTGTTTGAGGATGTGTGTAATCTTTTCTGACAATAAATTTTAATAATGCTATTATTTTTTTATTTCATTCAACTCCCTTTGTCGATTTTGTTCATAAAATATCTTGCTATCCTTTAAAAAGTTTGTCTAGTTGAGACGATATCGATCTAGTGCCACTTATTACAGATAAAAGATTTTTAGATTCTTCTATGTGGACATTTTGTCAATAATCAAGTTATCTAATAAGAAAAACAAATACTACAATAAGAAAAAACCACTCTAAGCAATAATTTAAAATTAAAAAAGTAAACAGAGGGAGACAGAAAGAGTCGCCACCTTAGAGTCCTAAGCTCTCCTTCCGAGTATTTATTTTTCGCTAATACAATATTTTCCCATCAGCTGGAGAGAATGTGGTGTATAAGTCACATCTTTTGACCAATGACCAAAAAGATTGGTGTAGTCAAACATTATAACTAAAGGTGGGGGTGATATTTTAAAATATTTAGATAAGAAAATGTTGCGTTAGTAAAGCCCAAAAATTGCGTAAATATTATTATTACAAAGTTCTCAATTATATTCACTTTTTGTAGGTAAAAAAACTCTAAATTTTTGATAAAATAGTTATTTTATCCAAGTTATTAAATGACATTTGACTATATAATGTTTATTTGCTTCATAAAAATATCTAAGGTACCTACAAGATGTTTTGCCATTCTTGATATTTCCAACCACTTCTGCGTTTAAACTATCTAAAATGTTTCATCACAAAATTTTAATCAAAATATCTACTGGATTCATTTATGTCTCAGTTTGGTGCAGACTTTTAGTTTATAGACAACAATAAGCTTGTCGTAAACTTTAGCTTAAACAAATGTTTGAATGGCTCCTGGAGAAATAGAACTATTTATTTAGTTTATTATACCTTACAGATTTTTGTACAAAAACAAAATCCTATTATAAAATACAAACACTACAACATTTACTACAACAAATTCAATTCAGTTTCAGGTTTTTTATAATCCATATTAAAAACATCTATATTATCATAGATGCCATTATATATCAGACATATGTTATATAAAGGTGAAGCCAATTGACGGTTACTATGGGCAACATCTGTCAAGTAAAATGTAACTGGATCCCTAGTATGATACACTGGGACATTTATATTCAGCTTTGCAATGAACGATGTGTTAGAACGAATTCATTTTAGGCTTTAACTTCGTTTCTACCTGGATGTTTTAGTTCCACGAGCACCCTCAAATTAGCCAAATTCACAAAATTAGCACAATATTCGTTGCTTATATGTGTTCAGGATCATTTTACTCAGTATTATATTTTCAAGAATAAAACATAAAATACATATCCTAATGTTTCTTTTTCACGTGAGCTTTTAGGTTGGAATATTTGGAAAAATTCATCTTACATTCTCCACAACCGGCGATTCTTATAACAAGCCTAAACTTATAAGTTTAGGACCAAAAAAATTCAGTTGATTAACTACTACTTACATCAAGGGAGTTATCTATATATGTTAACTATTAATTATTGCTAACACAGCATAGTTTACTGAACATACAGCATACATAAAATTACGCAAAAACAGAAAGACGAAAGAATCTCAATTTCAAAATCAAAAAATTTCAAAATGTTGATTCAACAAACTGAGAAATATTGATGTTACGCTGTCAGCTGTTAAAAAAGGTACCGTGCATGCCCAAAGGTTTGCAATGGATATTCATTGGGGCGCATATAGACGCTTGTTACGCTTATTTTACGACAAAATATTAAATTTCAAAATTAATATGTCTCCGAATTTCCTAAACAGTGCTAAAACTCAAAAACTTTGTGTTGCTGAAGTAGAGAAACCCAAACATTAAACGGCGCGATGACGGCACTTTGATTCGGTGCTTCCCCGATTTCAGAGCGAGACGTTACCACTGCTTTATAGCGAAAAGTCAGCTACGCGTCCTAATTTAAAACAAAAAACTTACCAGATTGTAACAAAGTTGGGAAAACCTGATTTGACATTGCGACTAATAGTCACCTTCGTGTGGCTATCAAGTTATGAAAACCCGATTTTGACAAATAAATCTCGAACGCGGAGTGGAGAGTGAAATAAATCCGAACTTGACTTGCGGAAAGTTACTGAACTCAGTATATAAAAAAATGGAAAAAGCTAAGAAAAGTGGAAAAGTAAAAAATAAATAAAAGGTACCCAAGAGTCAAGGGTGAGTGTTACTCGATAACCTCTTTCTAAATGGCTCATTCCTGGATAAAATTAAATTTAATAAATTTTCGTTAACTGTGAGCTTCACTCATTCCCCTTCTATTCCGGAAATGTGAGGTGGCTAGAGTTTTCATTTTAGTCGGTAGGTTTTGCAGACTTCACCAACAATCCCTAATTTGTGTTAAAACTTAGTTTTTTTGCAAAACTGATAAGGCGAAAATTCTTAAAATAAATTAATCCCGAGGGCAATGAACTTCCAAGTTTCTTGAAGGATAAAATAATCCAATAAACCCGGAAAATGCGCAAATAGGTCCATATTCTCGGAGATGAGTACAAAAATACCGAATAATAGCCAGGTGCGTTGACATCTCGCTAAAATTGAAAAATTGTGAAAGTAGTTGAAAGAGACCTTTGGAAAAAATTAACTAAAATTCGGTAAATAAAATCCGTTAATACAACAGGGAATCCGAAAAGAGACATGTTTGTTATTGACGTTGCGAAAATTAAAATAAAAAACACTCGTCCTTCGTTAATACAACACTAACAATAGAATTGCGAGTTTCAAAGCTTTTCAAGCATACTAGAATAAGAAGACATTTTTTCAAGAAGTAATTGTTTTTTGATACATTAAAAAAGATAAAAGCTGAAGAGTTTACCTTAATTTGCCTCTGTTTTACATCTTCTTTCCTTTTGAATGCTCCAAGACTGATCTCTGTAGCTCTTTTCTTCCAAGAGGTATTTAATTTTCCTGAAAATCAGTTAAATTAGTTCACTGTGAGATGCCTATACCCAAACTGATGTCAGTAGAGGCTTTCCAAAAAGGGTCGGACTCAACGCTGATGTCAGTCAAGGATGCTGCATCTAGAATTCGCTCAGAAAATGTTCAACAATAAGCATAGAAGACGTCCAATGATATTTTGGTAAAAGGTCTGAAAGTTTACACAAGAAAACAAATCAATGAACAAATGTTCTCCGGAATTAAAATAACATTTTGAAATCATTTTAATTAAAAAACAAAAATGTATAGTTTCTTATTTTTAACCGACTTCTAAAAGAAGGAGATTCTCAATTCGTCGTGTATATATATATATATATATATATATATATATATACATATATATATATATATATATATATATATATATATATATATATATATATATATATATGAAGTAAAATGCAAACAGTAATTGCAAACTTCGTTCCATCATATCCTTTCCGTGTTAGAGGTTGCACAATTTGAATGAATTGCTACAAAACACAATTCATCCCATGACACCACCATCGAGATAATGGCCTACCTGTACCACCATCCCGAGAAGAAAGTCAAAACTTACCCTCCCCGCCATAGTGATACGGCAGAGGTACATGTTTCGTCTCTACTAGACTCATCAGGGTACCGACATGCACCTGTTTGTGCAAAGGACAGATCGGAAGGAAGTATGCAACACTGAATGCGGCTTCGCCGACGTCCCGCCGGATGGCGTATATATGTTTATGAGGCTTTCACGGATTCCTCCGTATGAGATGCAATAGCAGTGGATACATCCACATTATGCCGTTGTAGTGCTGAAATCACATTCAGCAAACGTACAACTATATACAACTCCGTGAATAGATGAAGTAAAATGCAAACAGTAATTGCAAACTTCGTTCCATCATATCCTTTCCGTGTTAGAGGTTGCACAATTTGAATGAATTGCTACAAAACACAATTCATCCCATGACACCACCATCGAGATGATGGCCTACCTGTACCACCATACCGAGAAGAAAGTCAAAACTTACCCTCCCCGCCATAGTGATACGGCAGAGGTACATGTTTCGTCTCTACTAGACTCATCAGGGTACCGACATGCACCTGTTTGTGCAAAGGACAGATCGGCATAATGTGGATGTATCCACTGCTATTGCATCTCATACGGAGGAATCCGTGAAAGCCTCATAAACATATATACGCCATCCGGCGGGAGGTCGGCGAAGCCGCATTCAGTGTTGCATACTTCCTTCCGATCTGTCCTTTGCACAAACAGGTGCATGTCGGTACCCTGATGAGTCTAGTAGAGACGAAACATGTACCTCTGCCGTATCACTATGGCGGGGAGGGTAAGTTTTGACTTTCATCTCGGTATGGTGGTACAGGTAGGCCATCATCTCGATGGTAGTGTCATGGGATGAATTGTGTTTTGTAGCAATTCATTCAAATTGTGCAACCTCTAACACGGAAAGGATATGATGGAACGAAGTTTGCAATTACTGTTTGCATTTTACTTCATCTATTTACGGAGTTGCATATAGTTGTACGTTTGCTGAATGTGATTTCAGCACTACAACGGCATAATGTGGATGTATCCACTGCTATTGCATCTCATACGGAGGAATCCGTGAAAGCCTCATAAACATATATACGCCATCCGGCGGGAGGTCGGCGAAGCCGCATTCAGTGTTGCATACTTCCTTCCGATCTGTCCTTTGCACAAACAGGTGCATGTCGGTACCCTGATGAGTCTAGTAGAGACGAAACATGTACCTCTGCCGTATCACTATGGCGGGGAGGGTAAGTTTTGACTTTCATCTCGGTATGGTGGTACAGGTAGGCCATCATCTCGATGGTAGTGTCATGGGATGAATTGTGTTTTGTAGCAATTCATTCAAATTGTGCAACCTCTAACACGGAAAGGATATGATGGAACGAAGTTTGCAATTACTGTTTGCATTTTACTTCATCTATTTACGGAGTTGCATATAGTTGTACGTTTGCTGAATGTGATTTCAGCACTACAACGGCATAATGTGGATGTATCCACTGCTATTGCATCTCATACGGAGGAATCCGTGAAAGCCTCATAAACATATATACGCCATCCGGCGGGAGGTCGGCGAAGCCGCATTCAGTGTTGCATACTTCCTTCCGATCTGTCCTTTGCACAAACAGGTGCATGTCGGTACCCTGATGAGTCTAGTAGAGACGAAACATGTACCTCTGCCGTATCACTATGGCGGGGAGGGTAAGTTTTGACTTTCTTCTCGGTATGGTGGTACAGGTAGGCCATCATCTCGATGGTGGTGTCATGGGATGAATTGTGTTTTGTAGCAATTCATTCAAATTGTGCAACCTCTAACACGGAAAGGATATGATGGAACGAAGTTTGCAATTACTGTTTGCATTTTACTTCATCTATTCACGGAGTTGCATATAGTTGTACGTTTGCTGAATGTGATTTCAGCACTACAACGGCATAATGTGGATGTATCCACTGCTATTGCATCTCATACGGAGGAATCCGTGAAAGCCTCATAAACATATATATATATATATATATATATATATATATATATATATATATATATATTATGTATGTAAACTGATTACTCTGGAACGGCTGCACCGATTTGAATGAAATTTTTTACGTTATGTTCAGGAAGTTGTTGCGGTAGTCCCATATTTTTTTGGATGAAATTGATGCAGTGATATCCAAGTTGGCGCTTACAATATGGCGGCCAAAAAAATTAATTTTATCCAATTTTCTCCAAAATTGGTATAGGGGAATTTTCGGGGTTGACCTAACGAATCTGAAATCATTTTTTTAAATTCAAGATGGCGGATTCAATATAGCTGACAACATTTTTTTATTTTGTCTGATTTTCTCCAAAATTGGTACAGGGGAGTTTTCGAGGTCGCACATTACGAATTCGAAACATTTTTTAAAAATTCAATATGGCGGACAAAAAAAATCGATTTTGTCCGAATTTCTCCTAAATTGGTACGGGGGAGTTTTTGGGGTCGCACATGACGAATCTAAAATTATTTAAAAAAAATTCATTATCCAATATGATGGAAAAAAAATTAATTTTGTTCGATTTTTTCAAAATTGATATTAGCGAATTTTTGGGATAGCACATTACGAATCTGATATTATTTAAAAAAAAATTAAATAGGGCGGATCTAAGATGGCGGATTAAAGATTCTACATCTCCCGATTTTGTCTAAAGTCAGTATGAAGGGATTTTTGTTAGTGTGAATTACGAAATTAAAATATTTTTTGAAAAACTCAATCTGGCGGATTCAATATGGTGTTCTAAAAATTTTACATTTCTCGACTTTCTCCAAAACTGATATAGAGGGTTCTTGAGGGTGTAAATTATGAATTTAATAGTATTTTTTCAGGATTCAATATGGCGAATGGAATATAGCTGACTAAAAACTTTACATTTTTCGATTTTGTTCAAATGTGGAACTGAATTGTTTTTGAGGATGTAAATAGTGAATATAAAATTATTTTAAGAAAATCTAATACGTCAGATGAAATATGACCGTTTAGAAATTTTAAATTTCTGGATTTCATCTAAAATTGGTACTGGGGGGTTTTGAAGAGTTTAGATTTAGATTAGATTAAGACGTTAAAATTATTTTTTTTGAAATTCAATGTGGCGGATCCAGTATGGTGGGTTGAAAATTTTACCTTATTGACATTTTTTCAGATTTGGTATTAGGGCGTTGGGGGTGGTGTATTAAGAATAGAAGTTAATTTTTTACAACTATTAGGTTGATAAGATACAATATGGAGGACTAAAAATTTTATATTTTCCAGTTTTATCTGAAATTGATATTGCGGTGTTCTTGAGGCGTGCACAAACTCAATATGCAATATAAAATATATCGGGCTAAGAAATTTACGTTTCAAATTCTTTAAATATCGATATTGGAAGATTTTGCGTCCTATATTACCAATTTAAAATTATTTTGAAATTTAAGAAATTGGATTTACTATGACAGACTAAATATTTGTTTGACACAATTTCATTGGTATTTGGATAACTCTAAGTATCAAAGAATTTTTAGTGGTTCCTTTTAGGTGATTTACAATTCTGGATAAAATGGGTATTTTTTTGCCACTTTGGAGTCATTGCGAGGTACATTAATTTGGATTAGCACGTAGTTCAAATAATTTATGAATATCATAAAGAATTCAAAACTAAAAATCAAAAAATAAAATTTTTATAAAAAAATTGAACCGACTTCTAAAAGTGCTCTAAAAAAGGAAAAATAACTATAAATTTTTATATGAAATTAAAATTTTTGAAGCCGGTGCCAAATTATTTCTAAATCAAATAAATAACTACTAATATATACAAATTATGGTAAGAAAGCCATCACAAATAAAGTATTTTTAATCTGTTTATGCGAATCACATTTTGTCAGGTATTAGTTTGGCGCCGACTTCTAAAATTTCAATTTCATATAAAAATTTCTAATTATTTGTCCCTTTTTAGAGCACTTTTAGAAGTCGGTTC
Organism: Diaprepes abbreviatus; assembly: GCA_034092305.1. Taxonomy (NCBI): domain Eukaryota; kingdom Metazoa; phylum Arthropoda; class Insecta; order Coleoptera; family Curculionidae; genus Diaprepes; species Diaprepes abbreviatus. The sequence continues at coordinate 1,801,385 of JASJET010000159.1, read as the reverse complement.
AATTTTTTTATAAAAATTTTATTAACTATTAGTTATTTGAAACCTAGTTCTTTTCAAAATTAATTTCAGAAAAATAATCCTCTACTAGATCTCATCCAAACAGCCGTAATTGAGCAGTGGTCAGTTCTAACAGTAAATATGTGAAACGTGCCAGAGGAAGCTGAAAGATAAATACGACTCGGCTTTATATTATCATCCAATTAACGCCAGTTACAAGACCCTTTTGCTTACGTCATAAAAGCCTTTACCTTTGTTAAATGTCTATTTTGGGGTAATTGATTTTTACGTTGCTATTTATCTTACATAAATAGCAACCTACATATATTACCCGATAATGGAACGGAATGGGGTATTGCTTTTATAGTAATGTTGTTTGTTTAATTTCGGCTTGTGCATAAACACTGAAGGAAATTCTCTAAGGAATGAGCGATTTTCTCATAATGTTTTTAGTTGGTTTTTATTATAAAAAAAGCTTTAAAAATTGACATGCGAAAATATTTATCAACTACAAACATATTTAGGGTAACTTGAATTTTAAGCAAATTAACAAATACATTATTTTAACGAATTTCCTAGACATATATATATATATATATATATATATATATATATATATATATATATATATATATATATATATATATATATATATATATATATATATATATATATATGTTGATTTTCTTGAACCTTGGGATTAGGTTCATATTTAAAATACAGTTTTGATCGCTCTGACGTTTCGTTCTTTATTTAGAATATTTTCAAAAATAATCGTCTAAAATTTAAAACGAATTATGAATATAATATAAATACACCTATAATAAATACTTAAAATTCAAGATTTAAGACAATTACATTTAAAACAATATCAGAAATTAAAATGATGAGTATTTAAAGGATTACTTTTAGTAAATTTAACGTACCTTGAGATTTAGTCACAACTATGGCTAAGATCAACAAACCACTAAGGACTTGCATTTTATATTCGGGCACACGATAAATAAAAAATTAAAGGAATTTGTTTTTGATTTTAAGGTGATATAAACATTTTTGATGTCATTAAGGGACTATCTGCGTCTAAATTATATTGTTGTAAATTTGAATTAGATTGTTTAGGTCAGTTCTGTCATTTACTGTATGTGTTTCCTTTTTGATGGCTATCATTTCCTTTTTTTATTAATTTATGATAATTTTTGTCCCTATCGACTATTTTGGTATTTCCAAAGTTCAAAGAGTGTTTTTCATTCTTTTCATGTTTTGCCAATGCTGTAGTAGCATTTTTGGTATATTTATGTTCATTTAGTTGATTTTTTTAGTAATTGGCTTGTCATTCCTATATATTGTTTTGAGCAGCTTGCACACGGAACTGAATATACAATATTGGA